>BLKM01001619.1:2303744-2839003 GCA_013340265.1 Coptotermes formosanus | reverse complement strand
GCTTACACGCCGCTTCCTCATAAGCAACAGTAAAACCGTCAGGAAACTGTTCAAAATATATTGATAGAACTAGGAACCTCTACACGTTTCGACCTTTAGTGGGTCGTCATCAGGAGAATTTTCCCTATCAATATGTTTATATGAACAAATAATAAGAACACTGGATACTTCAATGTATTTTCTGAGTTAGGTGTTTGTTTTCATGTGTATAATTGAACGATATCGTAAAAGTAATTTTCGCTTAATTATGAAGTGTGTTGAAGAAACAACTGACACCTAATCAATGGAAAGCTAATATACTCATACTATATATTCACAGGTGCGAAATTCTTATTACGCGATTGTATAAACATAATGTAAACCAGTTTTTTTTTTGCTTTTATGTAAGATGCTTCTTGTTACTTCATTTTTTGATTTGAGTAACTCGATTCTTATCACTTGGTTGCATAAAATGATGTAAACCTGTTTATGTGCCTTTATGTTACATGTTTCACCTGTCTGAAACTCCTTGAGCCTTTACATTGTAATGTTCTTTAACCGAAAACTAAGCCTACGGACAGTTGAAAAACTTTCGTGGGCATGTTTTGATCGGTATTTTTAATCATAAATATCCTTACAGGACAGAGGCACTATTATAAACAGTGCCTTACGTTCATCTTCTATGTTTAGTTGTGTATTTTCACACTTGCACTCCTCTTGTGTTCCTCTGTTGGCATTACTTGTTCCTGCCTGTTCAGTCTGTAATTACTTTAATTCTTTGAGCAGAGATTTTTAAGTTCCATCCCTCTTGTATCTTTGTTTTAATCTTTAACAAATATTGTTTGTGTAATTTCGCTTTACTTGCTTCGTAGTTTCAGTGAATATTCTTGTGTTTGTTGCTTCTCCTTTAATTTTTGCCCATTCCAACCATTCTTTTCTTCTTTGTGTCGATCCCACTCTGGATGCTTCGAAGTTTTGAAAATGTATAAATTACCGGCTACGCCGTCTCCTCTAAAAGTTGGCAACTTGCATAATTTAAGGACGGCGGAATACCCAGAAGGTTCTGCAATGAATTTTAGATGGAGTATTTGTATCACCTACCAGCATCTTACATCAAGTAAGATATTTGACGGTGCCTGTCTTTCCATTACATTTATGACCTTAATGAAATTTGTGTCGTTTTATCACTGCAGCTTGAAAAATTACTTAACCCCACGCTGGTGTCATTAATAAGTTGAATTCAAACTGTAGCAAAATAAGATGAACTCCAGTGTCATCATATCCGTACCGAGTTTCATGAAATTCGGTCACTTAGTATGTATATTATTAATAAAGTATATGCAGTTAGCACATTTCCTTTTTCGCATCAACAAAAGGGAATAATCAACATAAGCCAAATGCGAGAGGGTAGTTAGACGATGTGTTTCTGAGATCAAATTATTTCAGTCCTGTAAGGCGAAACTTCGGATCATAGACTGGGTTAGGTTTGAACGTGACAGTGTTTAAAAATACGTATTTAGTTAATTAACACAGAATTTTCTGCCTTAGATTTGGTCACTAAATTTCTATCTAAATATATATATATATTGACTCTGCGAAGCGAAACTTACTCTGTACAAGAAATTTCTAAAGTTCCTCCGATTAATTCAACTCCTTTTTGATTCTGTGAAAACAGAAATTGTTTGCATAAAATTTTAACTTCAAAACTTTCCCAAAGAAGTAAAGTACTATTATTCTGCTAAGCAGTGTTTTATCTAAAACATGCACTGGATTGCACTTTGACCTGACAGTCACTGTGCAGAAGGATTTCTTTGTGTTTGACGATGCCAGTCGGAGAGGCGTTAACTCATTCGCCGAGAAGCCTATCAACACACAGCGCCGAAGCCTTCTCTGTAGATGGCGTATACGTTATTTTATTGTATACGTAATTATTCACTTCAAATGCGTTTGTTTTAAACGAATTAGCGCATGCGAATACATTGATGTCTGTTGAAACATTTGAAACAGGAAGTAACAAAGCTGTCATCATGCCTTTGACGATAAAATGAGATTTGTTTTTGTGTAGCAAAACAACACTCATGACCCTGATGGGTGTTGTTTTTGTTCACTTTTACTTGCTTCTAGATGTCAGGCTATTATGGTGGAACTTGTAACCGCAAATGCCAAATAATCAATCACCAAAGCTTCAGGAATGTCAATCGTGTCTGTGACAGTAAAGCGCGGAGTTTCCCTCTGGTCTGACTCTTTGTAACCAGTCAGCAAATGAAATTCAAAACATGGACAAAGCGACATGGGTAAATGTAACACGAACACCAGCTTTCACAATCGCTGACTTGTAAAGATTTTTTCATATTGTACATGCGTTTGTGGGAGAAACTCTATAGTTTTTAACAGTACGTTATCACATAATGCCCATTATTGATGTTAAATCAAATAAAGTAATATTTGCTCCAAAAATCACATAATTCATGAGGAAATACAGTCAGCCACGAAAATCTGTAGACCCTGCGGAGCTTTACAAATGAATGGAAAGAGTTTGATCTGAAGCGACTATTTCGAATTACAGAGTTCAGTTTCGTACCGCCAACAAAGGGTGAATGATTTAAAATAGCCTCAGTTACGATGCTTGTTAAAGGCTTTAGCAAAATAGACGAACAAACCTAAAGCTTAAGCAAGCAATAATCAATTCCATCCTTTCACGAGCACTGTACGTAGTACTTGCTGTATTGTTACAATATTATTCACTTCACGCGCATGGTGTTCTTATAGCTTTTGTGCAATTTTTCTGATAAACATTTATAATTTGCCTAAACTGAGTCAACTAACTGTTCTTTTTAATGCTGATGCGCTCTTCTTTGCGTGAGGTTCTGATTGTATCTTTAAATATTATTCGCTGTTTGATGCATTTCAGGCTTTTAGTGGGTCGTATACACTTTTCACGTATTTCTTCCACAGATATAGTGTACCTTCAAGATGCCGTCTTACAGAATTCGAGCAATATTTTCTTCACAGAGTAACGTGTTATCGGATGGTGTTTGTCATACCAATACTAGCTTAGTATGTGTGGGACAATTTTGTAATTCTAAAGACTTGAATTTTACGTACAATTTTATTTAATCAGATCTTACAACTTAATAAATCTGATAGTGTAGGTTTCTAGAAATACAGCTTAAACAAAGTTTAATATTGTAGTGCATGTCAGAACTATTAGTGGAGTATTGTAATTGAGATTCGGTCTATGTGTTGTGAAAAATGTCTGACTAATCTGAAACGAAAACACTCTCAGGTATATAAACTCGGTACTAAAAGTAATGGAAAAAAATTTACCCGCCTCGCCTGCTTTCTAGACTAGGAAGGCCACAAATTGACGTTTACCGAAGTGAGTGATAAATTTTGGTTCATTGCCTCCAGGAATACAATTACGACCACATCTCTTTTTCTGGCCCATGACAGCTTGTAGTCTGGTGGGTAATACCAGTGTTCTGGGAAAACATACTCCCTGTGGTGAAAATTAAGTTTGTGGTCTCCCGGGTTATGACAATGCGTAATTTCTGGGATTCTTAGGGAGGTGGTACCTGCAGTTTAATAGCTAGATGCTTGCTGAATGCCTGATTGGCTTATGTGATAAACACTAAGCTGTTCATTAAATTTCCTAATTTTTTAGTTTATCTGAAACGTCTTTATCGTGAAGATTCCGTTATTCATAAATATCAATTCACGTAGACTGACATGAATCTTCTTCATCAACAGCCCTGTGAGAATCTCAGATCTCACATTTATTATCATGTTTACAGGACACCGGCCCTGAACCCTTTCTTGAGCCAACTGAATTTGTCCTGCACTATGAAACGCTGTTTCTTAAACTGCCATTTTAATATTATCCATGAATTGATACCTATATATCCTAAATGATCTGTGATTTCAGATTTTTGGGATTAAAATTTGTATTGTCCCGGTATAGGTTTGTATTAATGATAATAATATTAGCAATATTAAGGACGACAAACAACAATAACAACAAAAATTTTCTGTAGAAGCACTGTGGAACTGCCCAACCTTCCATTAATTCGTTGTTCACCAGGACCGACTGCAAAGGACATGAAATACGGACGTAATAAAAGAAGGAACAAGCGTACCCATCGGCGTTCTGTCTGTACCCTCCTCCCGCGTTTGCTTTTATGGCTGTGTTTGTTCCAGTCTCCTGTCTCTTTGTTTCTCTCTTATTTTTTTCCTGACACATTTTGTACCTACACCCTTTTCTCAATTTCTTTTTCGTATTTCGTAATATGTGTCTGTCGTGCTTTTATCAAAGTGACTCTTTTTTTACATTTTACTCTTTCCTTATTGTAACTAGTTTAAAATCACCGTGCGTTCTCGCACAGTTTTAGCCATCGCGTAAATTCTGTTTGCCATAATTATGAATTGGCTATAGAGAAATTTTTTGCCGTATGTGATTTTTTGCGTCTTATTGTATCGTCATGCCTAAAGAAGGAAACATGATGTTTTATTTCTATAAGTTAACCCATTTTTTCGTGAACTTCAGATGTAACGTTACTAGTACCTACAGCAAGTACACGTCGTCATCATTTAGGGATATAATTTCATTCGAAGTAGGCCTATTCGTCGAATTAACGTGGCTATGCTTGACTAAATATAAAACATCTGTTTCCGGCGTTATTAATTGTTGGCTGTTGGACCGTGGCGTCATGTAGTCTTACGGGTTGAAACAAATGTTTCTAAGAAATATATTTCCTGTTCAGAATCGAAACTGAAGATGAAGGAAGCCTGTTACTCTGAAACGTTATCCACACTCAAGAGTACATGATGTCGCGACCTAAATAATTCGTTTCGTAGCCCTTTCCTCTTCTACCTACTCGTTCACAGTAGGTGTAGAGACGGTTTCTGTTTTCACTTGATCACACTCAAACACACACCACATTTGGTAGGACTTCTCTGGACGAGGGATCGGCCCATCGCAGAGACCTCTACCTGACAACACAAACACTGTACAAGAGATAAACATCCATGCCCCCGGTGGGATTCGAACCCGCGATCCCAGCAAGCGCTCGGCCGCTGAGCTACGCCTTAGACCGCGCGGCCACTGGGATCGGCGACCTGAATAATTACGGCCGTGAAAACCTGAAATGCTGTATAATATTAGTTTTACACCTTCGTTTTTACTTATTAGTTTGTATTTGCATTCGCCGTAAGTGAACACAAAGGCCAGTGAAGCATGCAGAATGTCATAAACTCTGGAACTACATTCCTTTTGTTTTGTCCTACTTCGAAGTGTTTAATGGTAGGAACAAGTGTGAAGGAAGAGCCTTAGCCTTATTACGTCTGAGTGCAAACGTCTTGTTGTATAAAAATTAAATGTATTGCCGATGACAGTTTCAACTTAAAAATTATTATTTTAGGATTTTATTGGTTTGGAAGTGAAATTGTGCAAAAATATATCTTGTTACAGTAGATGTGACACACACTTTACTAATTTAGTACAGATTATCTACATATAGATAGATTTCTTTCCTGTGGTGTTACAGCCCAAATCGGGCCTAGCACGCCTCATTTTTTAGGTTTGTAGATCGCACAAACACACGCAGCCGGTAGGACTCCTCTGAAAGCGTGATAAGCCCATAGCGGAGGCCGCTGCATCTGCATCACGCAACGAACACAAGATACGATTATCCGTGCCTCAGCGGGATTCGAAACCGCGATCCCAGCAACGAAGCAACAGCTGTTCCACGCCTTAGACCGCATGGCCACTGGTATCGGACCAACGATGGATTTGAAGGCCTTTCCATACAAATTTGATGTAGCTAATTAAAGAGATTTTGATTTAGATACTTTAATTTCTTGGCATTTTTGTTGAGAGAGACGAAAAATTTGTATGTCATTTTGTCAAATAATCTTAAAGGAAGAGAAAATCTTGAATAAGGAGGTGTTGTTGGGATTATAATATTAAAATGTATTTTAAAGTAACAGGATATGAAGATATGAACTAAACTCAATTGGATCAGAGTGAGGTCCATTGAGGGGATTTGTGAAATTTATGATGATTCTTGGGTTAGATAAAGGATGGGGAAATTCGTGACTACGTAAGGTACTGTTAGCGTGTATATTAGGATTATAGTCAGTGTATTTAGATTTAATTTGTGCAAAAGAAGAAATACACGCTTCAAAATTTATTACTTTTGTTAAAACTTTTAGTCTTCGGCTCATTATGTAATAGTACCACGAGATCACACCTAATGTACTTTGCTGTACAGAAGGTGTCATAGCGCACTGTGTGATGTACGAAAATTTAAGATCTAGGCCTCTAGCTCTGTTGAATGACGGAACGAAATGTTAACGAACATTTCTCTTCATAAAATTTGTGGCATCTAAATAGACCCATTCCACCCATAGAAGTTCCATAATGTGGCTGATGCTTTTATATTGCAGTTGCGGAGTGTCCGTAACTGATGGCTGTTTTTTTTTTTTTTGCCGCAGGTCCTATAAACCTTCATGGAGAAAAGTCTGTTTACCTTGCAGTATAAAGTGCTGGCTAGCAATTTCTGCTATAACGCTTTCGGAGAATATAAAGTGGTAGAATTTATAGACCAACGTTAGTTTGTATTTTCCATTCATTTTGCAACCTAAAATGATATATGGTGTTGTAGAACTTGATGTCTAAATATGTTAGTTATGATCAAGTGGTCGTAAAATGAAACTCTTAATAATTTTAATAACGCATGATCAATTAATACAATTACAGCTAAACTGTTATCATTTATTAAATACTATATATATATATATATATATATATATATATATATATATATAAGCGGGTGCTTACAGTCTTTGCGGCCGTATCCCGCATCCTAGTCGCCATCTATTTCTATCTAGATAGTCTTCTTCCCGTAGATTTCTTCCATCCATTGCTTGTTTTGGCTTCTACTTCCAAGTATTTCTCGGTCTTCCTCTCTTTTTCCTTTCAATTGGAGTCCGTTCATATATTTTCTTAGGTAGCCTTATCTTCTTCCATGCCTTTCATGTGTCCGTATCATTTAAGTTGTTTAGCTTCTGTAGTATCTGTCAGTGTTACTCCTGTTTCCATAATCTGCCTAATTATATAATTTCTTACGTGATCTTCTGGTGTCAGTCCACTGCATCTTCTCCAAAACTCATTTCTACTGCATTAATTTTTTTGGAATGCTTTGAATCCATGACCCATACCTCAGCACCATATATTTTTGGCGGCTCTACTATTGATTTGAATATTCTTTGTTTAGTTTTTCGAAATTGTATCATTCCATAGAATATTTAAATATTAAATTTACTTAATATGTCATTTTATTGATTTCTGCTTCAGTTAAATGTATGGAGCACTAATCTTCCATGAATAAACTGACGCACTGTGTTGTTGTTTTGCCCTTGTTACATCTGTAAGGATGAGTCGAGCCCACTCATGCTTGGGCTCGGACACCGACGTATTAGTTTCTGTAAATGTGTAAGCTTTCAGGCGCCCGCGTCCCGACAACGCCGTTCTCCGGGGCGCTAGGCTTGATAGGCACGGTACTGAAACAAACGGTGCTTCAGAGTTTTGCCAAGCCGCACTGCAGTCTGGATATTTCAATCCAGTGAACAGGCTGTCTGCTAACAGCCAGCAGCAAACACTGCGAATGTCAGGAGCACAAGTACTTACACTAACACATAGTTGGAAACTAAATGTTGTATTCATATATAAATTTAGGGATTATACGAGTACGTATTTTCGCATTAAAAATATATCATTATTCATACTTTGGTGTTTTATATAGTGGACCTCTATACATATTTTGTAATCACGTACGGTATTACAGTTTAACATTTTGACTTAATATAGCGCATCCCGGTACGTATTTTTACAACGTTAGTGTTAGGAGCCGATGTCGATCTCAACTTCCGTCCAAGGATTGCTACCTGAATTCTGTATATTACGAACGAAGGGCTCAGTAATAGGACCGTCTCAGACGCCAAGTTAGTGGCATCGCTGAACAGAATTGTGTATACTTGTAAGCTTGTTTTAGGTATTAGCAAAAGTACCTCTTGAATAACGGATACAAGGGAAACTGTGTGCCAAATCTTAATTCTAAACTAAATTCGTGAGGGCGGATACTTGAAAATAATTAATTAAAACTTAGATTTAACGTGCACCTAAATTACTTATAATACATTAGTTAATTCACAGAGGAAAATCTTCGTGTTTTTTATGAAGACTGTTCGGTCAATACATTTTATGGAAATAATTGCTGTTTTCCGTGACTTAGGCTTCCGCCACAATGGTGATGAAACCTGCGCTCTTCTGGGTGATTATGCAGCGTCGAATGTTAATCATTTACTGACGTTTCGTGACAACGTTTCAGCCCCATCTTCAAGGGTCTTCTTGGACTTCTTGACCCTTGAAGATGGGGCAGATACGTTGTCCGAAACGTGGGTAAAAGATTACCATTCGACACTGCCCAATAGCCCAGAAGAGCGCAGATCTAATTGGCGTTTTGTCTGAACATAGGAAACATATAAATAAACTTGTGGCAGCCCTTCTTAATGTCACAGCAGGTGGTACATCAGCGCGTAATGACAGCAGGGCTCTTCTATTGTATCTCAGTTCTGATTTTAAGACCAAGGCTTCCGCGTTTTTAAATTTTTTTTTTAATATTTTAAATTTCATGTTCTTGAATTTCGAGGAAGAAAATTGGCCTTATGTGTTCACTGCTTGAGGTGTATGCTATTGTTCAAAATAAATTTTTCATTTGTTCTGAGACTAGAATTGCATTCAAAAAATTTTCCCCTAGGAGTGGAAGTGCATCTAAGCTCTGTGCTTCAGTGCCAGTACAGTGATATTCAACATCTCTTGCAAGACGACAGTCTTCATGTCGTTACCATGGATACATGACGAGATTCCTGAATGTTCGCATCTTCAGTCCGCGCCTCATTTCACGTCCTGTCTTCGCGCACACTGTCGCTTTATGTCGTCAAAGCAGATACATGATCTACCCTACGACACTCTGATTCAGACGTGACGTATATGGTGAAGGCTTGTCGCGTTTATAAAGAGACACAAGTTCCCGATATTGCAGGTCATCGTCTTAAACTTGACTGTCTAGTAGTTACCACATGCGTCATCAATGTCCTTTGAGGATTTTGCTACGCATTACACAGAACAACCTCTTCGACCGCTTGCGTGAAATAATGCAACATTTTAATAATTTGGCATACGGATTTTCTGTGA
Organism: Coptotermes formosanus; assembly: GCA_013340265.1. Classification (NCBI taxonomy): domain Eukaryota; kingdom Metazoa; phylum Arthropoda; class Insecta; order Blattodea; family Rhinotermitidae; genus Coptotermes; species Coptotermes formosanus. Next base: position 2,829,771 of record BLKM01001619.1, on the reverse strand, counting down.
AAAACATGATGCATGGATGTTATGGTTTCGAGTTTGACGAGCACAAATTTTAAGTAAAACGAAACAACCGCCTGGATGATTTTCTCTTCGCAAGAAGTCGTTATGTTTAGTTACGAAAGCAGTGGGAGACAGTGAAGCATTTGACTACCGAAATAAAACAGTGCGGCATAAGTTTTAGTGTCACGTTTTACTACTGCGGAAGGAAGAGCAGTTAGCCCTTCTCTGAGTCCTAGAATAGTATGACCACACATATTCACCCTCAGTATCGACTTTTTTCGATGCATCTTCTTTCAGGAGCTGTTCTTATGCGAAAGAAATGCATTCTGCTGAAGTATGATTCGTGAAACCTACAAAAGGTTTAAATTCATTACAGCTTTGACACACGCTTCTGTACCAATTTACAAACTGCTGTGACAAATATCATTACGTATGGTTGAAGAAAAATGGTCAATTTCTGTGAATTTTTTGGGATCTCAACTTACAGTATTGTTACAAAAACAAAAGTAATAAAGCGCAATAACAGATGAACGAGTATAGTCAAAATTATTCATGTAAAGAAAGGAGTAAAGCGAAGTACGGGAACGTTACATATGTACAGTTTACACTGCCAACACAGTATTCTTATGCATCATAAAATATTGCAGATCTTTAAAGGCTCTACGTACGTGGTGTATTTTAACAAATCCTAAATCTATTCAGAAGTTATTCATGGGGACAGACACGGGCACCGTGACATAGTAGACGCAACCGCCCTACCAACAAACCAAGGAACCAGTTAAATAGTTAAACGAGTAATTACGTAACTATTTCCATGGAAAACGCTAATTTTTTTGAAAGCTTACAACTACTCTGCTCCTAAAGAAATTCCTCTCCTTTTGTAGAATATGTACGTTACCTTATATCTAGGTCCAGATCTGCCACGTAGTTTCTTCCATTCAAGTCTTCCAACTAAAATTGTGTATGCATTTTTTACGCATCCTGTGTGTCTGACTCATCTTTCTCTCTTTGGTCATCTGAATAATATTTTATAAAGGGTGAAAACTAGGACGTTATTCTTTACTGTCCCCACCTTCATGCTTCTTTTGCTTTATTCCAAACAGTTCTCAGACCTCTGCTGTAAGGCGCCCTGGAAATATTACCAACTTTCACAGGCATCAAAGTGTCAGGTCAGATTATGGAACCTCCTAACAAATCCGTCAAAATCTGTAACGCTGTGTAACACTTCGCAGTGTGCTACCTTGTTAAAAGAAGAGGTTTTTATGAGCCCATCAGATCTCCAGACTGCAATACCTCCCCTCGCGGTTGTCTACTGTTGCATGCTCACGGTTACCCAGCACCTCCTTCTGGCACTTTTATCTGTCCTGAACTTCAGGGCCCGCTATGCCGTGATAAGGAAATTAATTTATTTCGGCTTCTTTGTAAGTAAAAACTGTCTGAGCCTGTTTTTATTTCATGTAGCAGAAGGAATATTTAATTTCTCTGCTTTTAATAGTATGTTATTAATACGAGGTTTTCTTTTGAAGTGTTGTCATTATGTTAGGTACTTAATCAAACATTGCATAATTTGCAATCTGCCGACAGGAATTTGGACTTTAACATTTATTGTTTCATTTTTCTCTGGAAATTGCCTATTTTGTGCTCTAAATATTATGTATTTCGTGAAACAGAAATAGTTGTCACATAATTGTGTAGAAAGTTATTTGGTCTTTTATAAAACCGATTTACAGATTTGATAAAAACTTCGGTGTAAAATGAATATGCAATTCAATCTAGTGTTAATTTCTGTCAACAGTTTGTTTATTCCCAAAGGAGATGCATTTTAATATTTCGATGTACATATACACTAGTATTTATGCATACCTTGAATTTGCTTCTACCTTTTCCTTGTCTGTTACTATTTGGCTGAAGGAGAGGTGGTTCAGTTGTTCGACTTTTAACAGTGACGACTTATATTACAACGGTATTAAGGTTCTGTGTCTCTCTAGTTGAATGCCAAAACAGTCGTCTCAAATAGGCCACGAACCTATCATTTCACGTAGGCACCCACTTACCCTTGATGGTTAGACTTCCGTTTTATCCATGGAAGTATATACAGCGTACCCGAAATCGTAGCCGGGTCCTGTCACTGTGTAACTCACAATTATATCATGACCATTATGTAACTCACAATTACATGATGGCATCTCACAACACCATGACATATACAATTTTTTACTGAACTACATTATGACAACTCACACTCATGCCGTGTTCTACTATTATGTACCTGATAACTACACCGTGGCATGTAACACTGTGTGGCTCGCAACATGACAACTCATATTATCATCATCATGTCATTGTATCATTATGTTACTCACAGCTACATAATGGCATTTCCTACCACCGTATAACTCACATCACAAATCACACCACGCCATTCTACCATTATGTTACTCACAACTACATAATGGCGTTTTCTACCACTGTATAACTCACATCACAAATCACATCACGCCATTCTACCATTATGTTACAACTACATAATGGCATTTTCTACCACTGTGTAACTCACATCACAGCTCACATCATGCCATTCTACCATTATGTTACTCACAACTACATAATGACACTTTCTACCACTGTACAAGTGTAACTCACAACATCACAACTCACATCATGCCATCCTACCATTATGTTACCCACAACTACATAACTGCATATTCAACCATTGCGTAACTCACAACGTAAAAACTTACGTCATTATTGTGTTATTCTACCATTATGCAATTCGCATCGGCATCATGATATTCTGTCTTAACGTAAATCACAACGACATTGTGACATATTCCATCACTATGTAAATACCAACTGTATCGTGGCATATTCTGCAACTACGTAACAAACACACACGATGGCATATTGTACTGTACGTATCTCACTACATCATGGCATATTCTACAACTACCAATGTGACAATTACATTATGGCAACTCACGACTACATCATAAAATTCCGCTCTTACGTGTTCAAAATACAGCGTGGTAAGTCACGGTGCGTCGTGGCACCTGTTCAGCTGTTTGCCTGTAAGAACTGAGGGAAAACGTGAGAAACTTAAGGTGAAATAGCCGGTTAGCTAGTGGAAATTCGAACGTAAATGCTGAGTCAACTCTTTGAGTAGGGCTTTTGGTAAAGCGATATTGCCTACAAAGTGGTGTGATATTGATATAGCTATCACTCAGGGTAGCGAATGATATTAATTCTTAAAGAAAAGATCCGTTTACGCAGACGTAGTTGTCATGAATGACAGCCTGCAGCATTCCATTAAGAGCAGTGCTGCTGGCAGGGTATATGGAGTGAAATTGAATAGCGGCAAAGAACCATCAATCAACACATCAACAGACCACAGTAACACAAATTAAAAGTGCTGCTGGGGATCTCACATATATTTCCATCAACGGTGATTATAATCGAAACATGCAAGTATTCACGAGTAGAGGTTAACACGTGTTGGCAGCCAGTATGCGTACAGCTGTGGTATCCACAGCATTCCATTTCAAATAAACATTCTTCAGGCTTGATAATGTTCCAGCTGTCCTCACTCAAATAAACCGTTTGAAGTTGAATGCAAATATGTTTGGCATTGGTGTCTGTTGAGTCAATTAGAGAAGTCTATTTTGTACCAAGCCCAGATGTCGTTTAACTAACAAGTATTGAGTTTAAAGTGCACATAACAAGGACAGTAACAAAATTCAAGATACAAGTCTTCTGGAATGCTGCGGCATTTTTACCGACGTTTTGGGTGATTGGGGCGCATTCTAGGACTGACTGTGACTACAGATGAAGGCACTAAAATCCTTTGCAACCTTGGTAACTATTTACCAGTCGTCACTCAATAAAATTCCAGAAGATTTGAGTCTTCAGCACCTCTGTGACAACTTCATGTCTCGAATAGTAATGAAGCTACATTCAACAAGGACGTAATCCGTTGAAGGTACATAATTTATGGTTTTATTTTTAATTCTTATAACGTGTTGTGACTAAACTTACAGCTCAAATTTATGTAGGTGTATGTTTCCTATCTTTTAAAATGCTCCTTAAGATTCCCCTTTTAATACCTAGGAGAAGTTGGGGAGTCAGAGGGAATAAATATGAAAAATATATCTACCTTCATATTTCGTATAAACAATGAGCTAGTTCCACACTGCCGAGTCTTTATTCAGCACTTAGTACACCCATTTACTTATTTAAGAAATTTCCAGCTCGTGTATGTCCGAAAGTTCGTCACCGTATTCACAACAGCATAGGGCTGTTCTCTGTACCGCGACATTTTATGCCTTTTCACACATTGGCAACCTGCTCGTCCAATGTACATTTTAATAGTGTTGTTCCAACTACGCTCAGGTGCGTGAAGTGTTCATTGCACGTCACAATTTTGAAGCAAATTTATTGAATTTTGAAATCCTCTTACGTGTTACATGACCTCCTAGATCTGCAGGGTATTGTAAGAGGGCTCCTAAAACTGTGGTTATAGGTCCTCGAAAAATGTCATATTGTGATAACGTTAGGTATAATGCAAATAAGTACAGGATGGCTCTTCACTGTGTGTTTCCTTTGCTAGTGCTACTTGCAGTTAGGTAGAGATGGTTATGAATGAATTTGTAGTTTGTTATTGAGAAATTTGTGTGCCAAAGGTTTAAAAAATGGCGTGGAGGGAAGCTTTGAAGGTTGTGTTATACTTGCAGTACTGCTTAGATATATGTATGGATCTGTTATAAGGTATTCATTTATAATTCCTTCTATCTTCTGCACACAGTTCAGAAAAGTTTAAAGGAAAGTAAATATCATAACCTCTTCCAAGAAATATTTTCTCTCTTAATTTTTTTCTCTTTATACTTCAGTTTTTTCTTTCTGTCCTTATGTACTTACCGCCCCTGTAAACTTTGATACTGCCATTTATCTCGAGTCTAACCTGAAAGCAGCGTCTCTCTTCATACATTCTGAATGTTGCACGGTCTTCATGCACTCTACGAGTAGCCTGACCGCTAACAATAAAATATGACCAAGTTGTAGCTTCGCAGATATACTGTCTGCGGCCAACTCCCGATCCAGTTTCTTGGGGAAAGCAGTTTGATGTGTAAAATACCTCTGTTTGGAAATAATAATATTGTGGCAAATACTAAAGTTTCTGTCTTCCACAAATTATTTTGCAATTTAAACTGAAAATGTATTGTAGTAAGAACATAAACATTGAAGTCCACGGAATTAAAAACAGTATTCAGTAAAGAGTATTGTCTTTTGCTACGTGTTATTTTGTAGAGATTAACATTGAAATTGGAGGCAGTAGCATGTTCTGAAACGCCGGGTACACCAACAAGTTACACGGTGCTGTATTTCTTAAGACAATAATGTTTATAGTCAGTGAAGTTGGAGTTCAGTTCTCAGAGTATCGAATTCACTCGCCTTAGAGGTCACGCATGTTAGGATTCTGAGCGATTACGCATTTGTTTTGAAGAACAGCGGGACAAAAATAATGACAATGACGTCTCACATACGGAATAGACACAGAACTTTCAAACCCACTTTTCAGTTGGAGGATTCCATCTCTGAAGGAAATATGGAGAAAAATAATTTAGACGTAACCAGTAAGGTTTGTAGACAAGCAAAACAAAGACGTAGATACTTAATCCAAAAAGAAAACTCCAGTAATATATAGAGGACTAGTAAAACTGGAAAAAAACAAGGAGGCACTGCTTTTCTGCTGAAGAGTAGGGAATGTACACTAATTTTAAGGCTGCACCGGGAAAAGACAATAGACGAATGAGAAAATAAACAACTAAATGTTGGAGTTTCATATCAGTTTTCAATGTTTTATACGGATCCATCAGACTCCAAACAAACACAAGGCAGTTTCTTTTATATATAAATAGAATTATATGTGCTTTCCGCACAGGCTGAAGCTGTAAGTGCATGAAATTAATGAAGAGATGTATCTAACAACAAATATAATCGTGCCAATGCCGATGGTGTATACAATACTCAGAAAATCTTATAGAATACTAGAATGTTAAAACATTAGTAATTTGCTTTATTCATGCAACGTGAGACGCCATGTAGTGCTGACTTATCTACGCAACACCTGAAATAAATGTAACGTGAAAGGAGGTTAATTGCATTGACATGCGAATTTGGCTTAAGTGGCAAAGTATTTGACCTTCATTCGTCAGGTGTCTGGTTGGAATTGCGGCAGGCAGTACAATTACACTTACCAAGGATTTTCTTGGTTTTCTTCAATCGTTGCAGGCAAATAACAATCTAGGTCTATAATCCTAAATCAGGCCACTCTGTTTTCTTCCAAAACCGTACCAAGCGATATATAGTATGAGTTGCTCTCAGCGTCATTCAGTAAACCATAAATGAATTCATAAAAATAAAGTTTTTCCGGTAAATTAAATAGATCATTTAGAAACTAAAACTGTGTATATAAATCGATACTGTCTGTATCGGAGGCCTAAACTATTAGTATTATGGAGATTTTAAGAGTACTGTGAGAGTGTATGTCCAAGTATTTTGTGCTGCCAACACAAAATGATATTTCCGTGGATGGTGGGGTGGGTGACTAGATAACAATCAGGGCTGTATTTGCGCTTCCATAGTGATGCAGCAATTTCTTTGCTATATTAACGTACCTCTTTACTTGAGGTATTGATGAAAAATTAGCCTACGCCTATATAAAGGTTAACTTCACGTCACGTTCATGTTCTAAGCGAAGCAAAGGGCACAACCCGTGTAATAACTAGGCCTACTTTCGTGTAATACTGCGAATTCCTACCACGAGATGATTCAGTGATTATTGCGGGCAGCCAGGAAATGACTGCGGTGTGAGATTTCAACACCCATTATGTACGAGGTCACTTGGGTGTATATGGATTTTTTCCTATCCTTTTCCAAAACTCGGTGGTAAAAACAGAGCGTGCGAGAATGGGTCGTAAAACCAGAGAGGGGTTGTCAGTCTGTCTGTAATCCCTGCACCGACGGAAAACCGCAGTGGTTTGCGTTGCTACAGGACTTATTGCGGAGCTTGTAGAGTGCAGTACGACCACGTTCCGCCACACATCACACGGTAACACGCAGACATGTCAGTGATAGGCTCAGTGACATCTAAACATTCAGCGGACAGATTTCATTTTATTTGTAACAACAACTGTGACGGTATTCGCACGTTCGGATACGCCGGTTCGTAAAGGGAATACTGTCAGTTATACTTCAGCAACGCTGTGCCTGGTCAAAAGTGAAAGGACAAAACAGACTCAAAGAAACAAGATTATAGGATGCAAGAAGAAGTAAAGAAAACAGATGAATGACAATAACTAAACAGAAAAGGAAGGAAAAAAGAAAAAAGAAAGAAAGAAACTAGATTCTTTGACAAAAGCCTTTCTTCAGAATTTAGCAGTTCGTCAGTTAGCTAAATATTCTGGCGTTTTATGGAAAGTGAAGGCTCGTTACCATATGCACATAAGCCCGTTTTTGGGTGCTACTCTGAACCAGAAAAGTACAATCCACAAACTCTTACCCTATTTGATGTACATTCCAATGTTATCCTCTCATTTACGCCAAGGTCTCCCAAGCAGTGTCGTCTTCAGTTTGCCCCACCAAAAACCTGCATGCGTTTATCTTCTCCCTCAGAGAGTCTTATGTCCCATATATCTCATTCTTCTTGAATTAGACATCGTAATAACACAGAAGTTGCTAAGAGTACAAAAACTATGAAGCTGTTCTTTTCTTCACAGCGCGACGCCCCCCAGTGGGCCAGGCCCTCCTCATTATCGAGGCTTCACGATCACATTCAGACACACTACACTCGATAGGACTCCTCTGGACGAAGAATCAGCCTGATGCACCCGACCCCCCCCCCCCATCTAGCGACGAGGTTAAAGGACGAGTAGAGCTATACCTCTACTCCCCTTTTGGGCTTTCGTGGCCTGTTACAAGGTGAAGTTCACCTTGTTCAGTGCATTATTGGAAGGTACACAGAAACTTCAACTGTTAAAACGTTGTTAAAATGCTAAAAAATAAATAGTGTTGTTTTAACACTTCTTTAGAACTGAAGAACTATGTACACTGATGTTTCTTGATACATTTATTTCGTCATGTGTTTGTGATGGGATTTTAATACCATTAGAACAGCATCGTAGAAACAAGTAGAACTTAGCATGGAGCAGTTAGCGACCTCAAGTACCTGGCTGTTAGGAAATTCCAAGAGTGAGCTTTAATCCACCGCATAAGTCTCCTGCTGTTCCCTCCAACCGACTCTGCATCCCACGCATACTTTGGATCCCCCGTAATCCCGTGCCTTCCTCACAACGCCACGGGCTACATCGGAGGCATTTTCTATAGTCTGCTGCTCGTTTCGTTCGTGTTTTCTGTAAATTAAATTGCAACATAATTTAAACCTCAAAACCTCTTCCTTATTTTTGCATTATCTTAATCGATTTCATAACTTTTGCATGGCTTTACTACACAAATATTTATCGATGCGTACTAGAAACTAAATATGTCAAAACAAACTATGTTAAGTCCATGATACGGAGCCTTTATTAGGAAGCTGACATTTCTTTTCATTTGGTGAAGGAATTCCCCAGTTTTATACCAGAAGGGCGAGTGCTTCTGAACAAGTGTAACTCTTGATAACCACAGTAAAAATCAATAAAAAGAATTACAACTAAAAGTAACTTTGCGCATAAATGTGTCAGTATTACAAATTGTACATACTACTGCAACAGATTCTGCAGAACAAAATTTAGTGCCTTGACATTTGACGAATAAAAGCAACTTTTCATCTCTTGTCCTCTAAATGTTATTTTATTTCTATACACACTTATTAAGTGAGAGTCAAACATATTTTTCACGACAGACTCTCCTCTGCTGACTTGGTTTAGTTGAAGTCTCCAGAGACTAAATCACACTTCAAATACGCTGTGTCATATCTGTGGCTGAAGTTAGAGGTATATTTATGGCGGAAACCTTCTGTGATTGAGCAATTTCGTAAAGAACTCAACCTCCCCGCTGTGATAGTTTCCTCATCCTATTTTCCGCAGTTCCCGTCTTACACGGGACACGCTGTGGAGACTTATCTTGAAGGCACGATTTTCATCCGTCCTAGTAGCACACAAACTTCTGCCTCAAGGGTCCAAATGCATTACTTTTCCACCCAGCAGGCCCACATGTGGGTTAGTGTCAGGGTGTCACACCCTTTAGCACAGCACTTTTTTGTGTTAAAGAGATACCAGTTTAGACGACTGTTGGCTTGGCGAACGGCTGTCGCAAATTATTCTGTGGCTTTCGTCAGTCAATACACACAAATGCTTCGATAGTAGCTAAGAGTGGGTGACGCAGTTCTGTTCCACGCACTAGATCAATAGTCATATTCGACTTAGTATAGTGTGCACTTTGAAATATGTCATTAAATGCATTAGAAATAATCAGTAGTCGAAAGAAAGTACTGTAAATGTGGTGAGAAGATGCTAATAAGATGCTGTAAATTTCCGTTTTACTATATTATATTTTGTTAATTAATTTTAATCTTGACATTTCTGAGCATTCCTTATAGAATAAATGTACAAAATATATATTTCACACTAGTGAATTCGACGGAGTAGGCAGAATTTATATAACTTGTATTATGTAGCTACGTATTTCGGGTTATAACACCATCAACAGGCCGTCGAGTCTTGATGTAAGAATGCAGGTAAATTAAGTTGCTAATCAGTCACTCCATGGAGCAGAGTGCTTCTCGCGAATGTAACAGGTTATTAGCTAGTCAAGAAATTCCCTGCAATTTTTGAAACCCGGTAGTTCATTACGGCATTTACAACGGCCCGCCACCTGTCCCTGTCCTGAGCCAGATTTATCCAGTCCATGCTGCCACCTCACTTCTCGAAGATCCATTTCAATATTATTCCGATCGACGCCTAGGGCTTCCAAGTAGTCCTTTCCCTAAGGTTTTCCCACCTTCCCTGCTTATATTGAACAATTTTTGCCATTTATGGACAGATGAAGTACACTTTTTTAATCCAAAATCAGAGCGGTTGCGGTAATTGGAATGTTTTAAAATGCAGGAAATAAGAAATACAACATTGTGATCCGAGTTCGTGACGGATTTAGACAAGGTAAACGTCTGTGTAATGAGATGATGATGATGATGATGATAATATTATTATTATTACTATTAAAACCTTATAAAAAGCATATGGAGATTTTGACTCATTGAACTCTTTCAGGACAGATGGAAAACTGCTGTCTATGCACCCTGCTTTAAACGTCTGGTTCCTTAATCTGAAGTAATCATTAGAGCGGCTGAGCCACTACAAGTTTTCACACCATGGGCGGTGAGTAATCAACATTCCGTATTTTGTTGTATAGGATCTATTTAAGGATATGGAAGTCAGCATTGGCATGAACAAATGTGTGTGTAAATACTGATAGTAGAATTTTAGTAATTAAACATTTGGATATAAAATAAATTCCAAGTGATTTTAAGGGAAGAGAATTTCATATTTATTTTTCATATCGCCTATTCTTTATAGGATATGAGGTAATGGTGTTCTTCCCTTTAATTTCATGGTGAAGCGCACTCTTTTTTCTTATATATTTACATATTTATGCTTTTCTCGCATTTAACGACGTTTAATTTTTGTACGACGTTTAAGGAGCTCTTCTTTAATTAACGCTTTTGTACTTCAGTTTACAAATAGGTACTTTATTTTCCGGACATTACGGACTTAAGCAGCCCATGTTAAAAGTGTGATTTATATTCAAAGTGCATATGTTTTCAAGATTAGGCTGGAACGTAAACTCGGTTAGAATACTAAGAGACTCTCAAACTATTCGTGCTGTCTCTTCATGAGCCTTGAGTTCTTGCCTTTTAAATTGAAAAAATTTAAATCTCATGTTCACTTCGTTAAATCCAGAAAGAACAGAATGGTGGACTCCATGGAATGCATTCATTTTGCAAAAGCTTCCTTTGTGCTTTTACGTATATCTGATCCATACTGAGCTGTGTATATTGCAGATAGAGTCTGTTGTCGTGAAGCCAATAATTGGCTTCACGACAACAGAGTGCGTTGTCACACCGAATAGGATCAGAATCTGTAATTTACATTGTTATTTACATGAATTAATTATTCTGAGGTATAGAATTTGGAAATATTAAAGACACCCGTCATATAGACAACATGAAAGTTGTTTTATACGAAGAAAGGTTTTTACTTAAGAAGATCGATGAAGTTTCGACATGAGTTTCCTTTAAATAAAGAAGTTAAATTTGCAAGATGCATTTTGGTGCAGATACCCAGTGTTCATTTTAATAAGAAAGTTGTGTGCCTTTTGTTTGCCGTGAGACATTTTGAAATAACTTTGTGATTTGAACTTTCAATTCCGCTAAATTTTTGTTATTATTGAAACTAACTTCTTTATTCTTTTCGTCAGAATATTCTTCCTTTTGAATCGTAATGCAATGTGACTTAAGGACATTATTTTTGCCCAATTTAGAGTAAAGGATTCACAGTTTAATACACAACAGTCCTCATTGGTATAAGTAATACAATAAAGGAATAGATGACTAGTTTGCTTTTTCTAGAATTTTGTTTCCATTACTGTTTTTACGTAGTGCATGGTGATATTATAGGATGAGATAGAAAGTGATTGATTTGGGATAAGTTTAACACCTGTGACAGTTTTTTTATATGTTATGCTGTACTAATAAATGCAATCCGTAGTCACTCTTGCTGTCCTGAGAGGTGGGAATAGGGTTCGAATTGTATATTGCCGATAAAAGCGGTGTGGATATTAAATGTGTAGATGCATGTCCGCTTTCTGTTGTATTTTGTGTAGACAGAAGTCTTGCAAAATACCGACTGGCTACCGAATAGATCGTATGGAATACCTGAGCAGCACAAGTTTAACCGTGAACCTTGAGGAAACTCAACTAAAGAAGGAGAAAACTTTAAACTACTTCCGTATGTGGTCACTGATTTCGTCTCATTTTGTCTCGTACCGTAGCTGATGGGATGCAAGTCAAAGCCTTTTCTTTCTTTAGCTGTTTTTTATGCTTTATCAGTATATCAGATCGTATATCGCCACTAGTAGAATGACTGGAAAACGCGTTGATAGAACGGGTGTGGCCAACATTTAAGTATTATCCCGACATTTTCCTGGAGGGGCTGAGGGAAGCTGCTATAGAACTTCGGTTAAACCAGTCGGTGTCCCACTCGAAATTTAAACCGGGCAGCCACCGAATGCAAGTCCAGAGCACTGCCAGTAAACCAACGTGCTCCTTACAAATAACTGTGTAATTTTTACAATTATTTAATGGTTTCCTTTTAATGTAAGTTGTAACTGTAAATTAACATTTTTGGAAAGAACTTCATATTTCAACTTTTGTTTCATTTCTTTATTCTACATGATGAAGATGCATATGTTCATATTATAGTGTGTTTAATGATGTTAGCGTCCTTCCTTCTCTACAAGAAGTCACCTTTACCATATTGACAACATGAGTTTCGGTAAGGTAAAAGCCTCTAGTATAAGGTTTATGCGAACACTTGTGAGAACCTGCGCGTACAGGTTATCGTAACATTTTAAGAAATTAAAAAGAATGAAGGTTATTATTTATCATTACCGTAAGCTGAGCAAATTCAAACAAAATTTGGGGCTGAATTTGGATTATATGATAATGTTTTTAACATTCTTTCTGAAGAAATTACGTTCAATAAATAACACAGTTTTTCTTAATTATGCCTTTAGATGCGTTTCATATTATTTTACACTTTTGCTTCTCTCGTGGTTTTTGTGTTAAGATATGCAAATTGTAGATGGCAAAAACGTCTGTCTAATTTGCCTTCCACCAGCACTGGGAACTGCGCAGAATATGGAAGCGAATTCTTTCTAGATCTAACCACATTATATATGGGCCAGACAGAATTTCAAATTGAAGGGTACTTGCAAAATGCGACTCATTTCTCTTGATTAAATGGCAGCTATGTGTGTGTACTTTGTGCAAGGGCTGGTGTAAATGTTCTTGAAAAGGTGTGTCCCAGCACTTGAATCGTCTACCAAGAGGTGGCAGAATACAGTCGGCTGAAGAGTTACCTTGTGGTATTGATCATTGTTCTCAATAGTTGTCCAAATATGCTTACGTGAACTGAGACACTGACATCTGTGTATGTGGATGTTAAATGAATATTAACGTAATATACAGGAATTAAACACACTCGCTGCTGATTTATCGTAAGATTACGGTTTGTAATTTTATCAAATAAAGTGTAAGCTTGCATTTTACCTTGCACGGAAGTTTACTACAGAGCGTACCTGGTGATAGTCTTTGCGATCGAAACATGTCGCGTACTGTGACTAATAAGTAAGTATACTGAGTATGTGATGTGATGAGGGGACTTTATTCTGTGGTTATTGATAGTACGTGCACAGCGGGATGGACCATATTAAAAATTTAGGTTTTAATTAAGTCAGTCTACGAATTGAGGGATTGCGAACTTTTCGAAGTCGTGCTATATGGACCTAATATGATTCTGGTTGTTAGCCTTAGAGTATGTTGCGGTACAAGTTACCGTCAGGTAAGGGGAACTGACGTGTTGTGACGAGGTGCGAGATGTGAGGCAGGTCTGCTCACAGCGGTTGTGGTAGTGATTCAAGTCATCTGGGGTATGACTGCGAGATGTGACGTAGGATGCTGACAGCGGTTGTGATGTTGATTCCAGTCGTGTGGGTTATGAAGGTGAGCCTTCTGGTGAATGCGAATATTTACCTATGTTACTCCTATTTAAAGTCTTGGATCCTGAACTGTTGTTAAACTTCGGCAACTATTTCGCAGTCAACACTGCGCCATATCCGAGAAGCCTCGAAACTCCTTCGATCGGTATGATGCACAGTTCTTTTTATGTACACTCGCTTCCCACTTCTGCGAGTAGTAGTTACGTTGCTGAAGGAAGACTTACAGATTTAAAAATAATTATTATTTTAGTAAAGTGTTTGCAACCTGTGCCGTTTTCAATATTAGTTTCATTAATATTGGAGAAATTGTTGGAGAAGTTTTGAATATATATTTCGTTGTTACTTATTGGCATTTATTTCTCCAAATTTTAAATAATCTTCTTGGTGTGCACCTATTACTAAAGTACCCGCCTACCATGACAATTTCTCCGTATATTTTAGAAATGACCTCAGTATCTATTCTAATTTATAGGACGCGCACTTCTATACAGCCTAAACTTTGAAGTCTGCACAACATATATGGTCACCATTAACATCATCATCACCACAGGGTGTAAGCCATCCAGGGTTATTCCATCTTCATGGGTGTTGGTCCCTCCATCTCTTTCTTCTCCTACATTTTTCTGTCAACTGGAAGGTATTCATACACCAACTTGGGAATGTGTTTGTCGTTCATTCTTCATAAATGCTGTATCCACTTGCGTCTATAATCTACAACAATGCCATTCACTTTTTAGTTTATAATAGTCATTTTTCCTTGTTGTTTGTTTTTAAATGTTCATCAAGTAGTTCCACGTGTATACTGAAACCTTTGCAATTTACCATGTGTCATTATTATTTGTATGCGATATGGTACATGCGAAATACTTAAATTCTTGTATTTTTTAATTACTTTCTTGCTAATCAGTATTTTGGCTCTGATATGCTCTTTTCCTTGAAATACCAAGACTTTTTTAACCGATAAAAATTTAAAAATTTTAATGCATTCAAATTCTGTTTAACATAATGCTAGGTGGAAGTCATTCTGTGACTTGGTAACCACCACCTGGTCATTTGCAAACAGCAGCCGTATCTCAGGTAGTCTGATGTATTCGGAAATTATTCCATATGTATACACACACACACACATATATATATATAACGTAGAAAAAAATGCCAGGACAAACCTACGGAAGGTGAATCTACACCACAATACAATAAAAAGTATTATACGAACATGTCGCTTCTGGAGCATGGTTTAGAATTTACGGCGTTCTGACGATTAAAGAAAAAGCTGCCTTGAGTTCCCATGCAGGCACTGCAGGAGACAGACTTCTGGGACCCTACGTTCTTCCACCGCGTCTGACTGTGGCTGTTTAACATGACTGCCTACGAAACTTCCTTCCAGAGCCGTTGGAAGGTGTGGATCTGCAGGCTAGGATTTATTTATAGTTCATGCGTGATGATGCTCCACCACCTTTTATTCTTGCAGCTTGGGAATTTTTGAACAGCCTGTTTCCGGAACAATGGGTAGGACGAGGTCGACCAACAGCGTTGCCTGCTCGTTCCCCTGATTTAAATTCCTTCGCTTTTTATCTCTGGGGACGTCTGCAGTCTACTGTTTATTTTACAGAAGTTTGTGACGTCCAGGACTTGTAGCAACGAATACAAAATGGATTTGGGATGATTGCTGCGACACTTGGAATCTTCCAGCGACTCAGGAAATCAAAATTCAGCCGTGCAGCATTCTGCGTTTAAGTTCAAGCCGGACACTTTGAGCATTTTCTTTAATCATCAGAAGGCTGTAACGCCGAAACCGTGCTTTAGAAGGCACATGTTCGTGAAATATTTATTTTCTTATTGTGGGGTAGATTCGCCTTCTGTAGTTTTGACCATGTATTTTAGTTCATCCTGTATATAAACTATATATATGCATATTTACTTCTGTGAGAGTGAGTGAGGATACGTTAGGCAGAATAATTATATGCTTCGTGCCTCTGAAATGCATTTCCTTAGTGGTGTGAATGTAGTCTTCAACCGCACATTGTCATGAAGCCAGACGTCTGGAGACAGTGATATGAATTGTTCTGGGAGATCTGTAGCACCCTCTACCATTCTGTAGCACTCCTGCATGGCTTCTGTCTTACACGTTAGTGTAACTGCTGCGACTGCTAGTAGCAGCATTTATATTTATTTTGATTACTAACAACGAATGATTATAGCTTTGTGAAAGCACTTTGTACCACTTCGAAGTGGCTCACCGCACTGTCGTAGGATGCTGGCACAATTGGCTTTACAGGTTTGCTAATAGGTTCTGTTTCGTACAGTTTTTACGTCATTACTACTTCGTTCAGTTGGCGATGACGGAAAGGCCTTTGGCTTGTTGCAGATACGTTAATAACATCTAATGAAAATATAAAATAATATGAGATAAAAATGGTGCGACGTGTTACAAAGTAATACAATAGATTGCTTGCATTGTCTCCAAAAGTGTTTGTAAAGTCTTTAGTAACCATTTGCATGGACTTACTTGGACTCATCAAGTAGGCTTGTTGCACGCGTTCCATACTTCTGCCCTTTCAAGTGCGAGTTCCTAAACCTCTTTCTACCATTTGGCAATCAAGCGTTGAAGTAGAGTTTTATTTATTTATTTATTTATTTGTATTTAGTTCGCAATGAGCACTGCACGGCTGTAGCTGTCCAGTTTCATGATAGCAGAAAATTATTTTTCCGTTCTCGAAGCCATCTTGTACCTGAAACTTTGTCATCAACCCACGCTTGAAATGAGCTGACATCTAGAGGCGCGTATTGAAACGTAGGGAGCGTGTCTACCTTTGGAGGTTATGTTGTATTAATAGTACGTCATATACATGGATAAGTATCTGTGTTTGTAGTTGTACAATTGATTGTCACTAACGCTGCATATCGTAAAATGGCATGATAAAATATAGGCCTAGTATTAAAGTCGATCTCGAAGAAATAGCATGTGAGGTGAACTGAATTCATCTACCTCAGGATAGTGACCAGTGGCGACTCTTATGAAATGCTTATGAATTTTTGGAGCTCTACGAAAGACAGCGTTTCTTGATTATCGAAGCTACTCTTAGTTTTCATGAAGGATTCTACCATATAAGTGACAACATTAGGATGAATTTTTATGAAAATATAAGGTAAGAACAAGTCAGATTAAGACAAAATCAACTTTTTAAATACGGTGGTGAGCAGGGGCCAATGTGAGGTCCCCCGGCGACTGAAAAAGTTTGTTTGGCCCCTCATTTCTTTCTCGGCTTCCGGAAGGTGGCGTTTGAATTCCTAGGAATTTTATTTGTGACATCTGGCACAGAGAGAATGACCTCCATCTTCAGTGTAGTCCAACAAGATTGACTGCCCTGAAGATGGAGGCAGCAGTCCTCTAAAACCTCGTTAACTACATACCAATCTACAACACTTCGTATCCCAAAAGATTTGAATCTTCAGCATATGGGGTTCTTATGACCCTTATTAGGTATTACAGGCCTAAACCAAGGAATTTGGAACATTAGATTGTTGAGAGAATTGTAGGATTGAACATTGATTCGTGCAGCTTTCCAGAATGAGGACAATCGGAACAGGACGACAGCAAAGACTTGAAACTCTAGGACGAAGAATCTTACACGCGCGAAGAAAAGATGGCCGTACGTAGAAGTTCTGAAATTTAAACACAGTTGTAATTATATTTCGTAGTTTAATACGAACAATTTTGTAACACATAAGAAAGGTAACAAACTTGACGTCATCATTTTATTATTGTACTGTCTTACAAAAGGAAAACAAGGTTGCCCAGTCTCTGTTGCCGCGTCGTTCAAACTTCTTACTCTTCTGGATTGCTCAAAGAGTGCTATCACCGTTTCGAATTGTTTTCGAGGCATGGGGATATGCGTGCATTTTTGTGTGAAGTTTCTTATAAATGACAGGCCAGCATTTCGACAATATATGTAAAAATATCAGCGTATTAAGTATTGCTACTGGAAGAGACCCATTGGCTATTATGGAGGAAGTCTCTTATAGATGTAATTATTATGCAGCTAGTAAGGTAGTTGTAATATTAACGCCATCTCTTAGCACGGAGAGTAACTACGTCCTCTAAGAATGAATAACATACACACTTAGTCGTAAATCATCTCCATCGCTTCTCGGCCTTTTGACTGAGATCAAAGTATAGTAAATCATATCCTATTACATCCGTATACAAATAAATTTTGTAACAAAGCACGTGACAAATAAGATAGGCAATAACCTAACAATAAAAATGCTTAGGTCTTTGTGTAAAGCGCCTGATATTTTTTTACTATTTTGTCCAAGTTTGGACTTCCTCGACGGATTTTCACGAAAACTTCAAATATCAAATTCCATTGCAGTCTGTGCAGTGGGAGCCTCGTTCATACATGCAGACAGAGGGACATGACAAAGCTGAGACGCATTTCCCGCCACTATGCGAAAGCATCTGAAAAGAGTGAACATATTTGGGTATGAAATGGCGCTGTTTCTGAAGCTGTACTAATGCTGAAAGTGATACAAAGCAGTTATATAATTTGTTGTCATCCTTAGGATGTAGAGGAATATTGATGGCTGGTGGTCAGGAACAGAAATACAAACGTTTGTTATTGTAAGCAGAATGTGCTTTTTACTGCATCGCGAAGCTTAGTATCCTTTACGATAAAAGACGCCTTGACGTCATTCCCTCTGTCAGGCTGGCAATGTACAGAAGACATACAAATCAGTGACATTATGAATATCTATGTCTGATGGTGACACTACTGTAACGGTTACCCTGGCGCTGTTTCCATTAAAAAAAAAGTAGCTTTCCAGATACGTCTTCAACTACTTAGAATTTTCATAACTTTAAATGCATGTCTTTTACGAAAGACTTTGTAAAAGCATCCACTACGATTACAGAGGGAGATTCATTTTGCTGGGTTTCTCCGAATGTCTTAGATAAATACAATTATGTATTAATGCGAGTTCAGAGAGCAGTTGCCTTTGCAGAAACCAAAGGGCTTAAAGGATATTAAAGTATCAAGAAATCGGCGTGTTACAGAGGAACGCGGGAAAAGATGGAGTTTCCTCATTAACGCTACGTGTACTTGCCTTTTGCTGTTCTTATTATGCTCGTACTAATAAGGTCAAGCTGCCACTTTGTTTCATTACTTCTTTTTCAAAGTAAAAGGCGAGTTCTTGCATTCTCTTCTCCCAACTGCTACTTTAAATTTTAAACACGGTAATTTAGTTATAATGTAAATAAATTATAAGCCAAAAGGAAAAGCAGGGCAAGAGTGTAAACAGAAGAAGATGACATTTTCTAAAACAGTGTTCTGTACATTGTCCACGTTGTCGGCCTGCTCGCTTTGGAAACAGTTTACTTTTGGCGCGTTTGTGAGTAGTTTCTCTGCTTTACGTCAAGAGATGGATAATTATGCAGAATACTTGTTCTTGGCACGCAGATATAATCCTTTAAGCATGGTGAATATGTGGTAATATAAAGAAAACATGATATTTTATGATCAAGGTTACATGTGCAGTAATTTTAGAAATATGTGCAAAGGATGAGGCATGAAAATTGTGCACCATCTACACCAAGAACATTATATCGTGTCCATAATGCAGCGAAGACTGTAGACACCAGATTTTATGTTATTCATTTCCGTGCATATGATCAGTATATCAAAACAGTTCCAACTTATGCACAATATTATCGTTTATTTATTTATCTTTTATGTTCATCTTCTCCCCGACGTTTCAGCAAGTAGCTATGCCACTATAAAGGGGGCTATATCAAATTATATAAGATGTGCATGAAATGTGCATATAAGTAAAAGTTTTAACATTTTATATTCACATATCATGCACATCTTATATAATCTGATATAGCCCCCTTGATAATGGGATAGTTATTTGCCGAAACATGTCGGGGAGAAGACGAAAAAAGATAAATAAATAAACAAGAATATTGCGTATAAGTTGGCTCTATTTTGATGTACTTAGAGACCATTTTAACAGTTCAGCCAGACATTGATAGAGTGCCGACTTTCATGGTTTGTTTGTGGCTCAGCAGCCCTCTTGTGGGCTTAGGCCTCCTCATTTCTTTTGAAGTTCCATGATCACACTCATTTAGACACACCACACTCCGTAGGACTCCTCTGGACGAGTGATCAGTGCGTCGCAGAGACCTCTACCGGACAACGCACAAACACTCACAAGAGACAAACATCCATGCCACTGGTGGGATTCGAACCCACAGTCACAGCAAGCGCTCGGCCAAAGGCCCACGCCTTAGACGGTGCGGCCACCGGGATTGGCTACTATTCTTGGCTACAGTATGAGAAGAAACTCTTCAGTTAAAAAAAGAAATATATTTCCTAGGTAATATTTGCAGGAGAAGGTTAAATCACCACTGAAGAACAGCGTTGCCACAGGGTATGATGTTGATAAACAAGCACACCGTTTCTTTAATCGAGAGTTTTATTTAATATAGGCAGTTGAATGAACTAGTAAGTGTTGTCAGTGAAAGCTAAAAAATGATAGCACAAATTCTTCTGCCGTGAGGTGAGTGAATCTAACACCCCGCCCTGTGCTTCGACTTAGCTATTCACAGAAACGAGCGGAGCGATTGCGTCTATCCCTTTCGTAGTACATTCTGCAAATGCTTTCCTTGATCCAGATTTCAGAACTCCGAATTTGCGGATGAAGGCTTCTTTCGCTTACGTCTACAGACCCACTTTCGTCCAGCCTTCTGCTGACGTGGCAAAGATCGGTTTTTCTGGAGACAGACACATTTTACCATCGTATTTCCTTTCTCTTGGTCACGTATTGACATCAAAAAAACTTACGAATGGTTGAACCGCTAACGTTCTCGTCCATTCGAACTCTAAAGAAAAGTACAGTTATAATTCATGTTAGTCAGTGCAGAGATGTGAGATGTAATCAAACGTCCCAACTGGGCCTTCTTCATGTGTAAGTACCAAAGTAGTGGCGGAAGTCTCCGGTTTATGGTCTCACTTCTGGTCGGCCCGACCGAGACTCGAACTAAGGAGCCTGGCCGGATACATCATCACACGTAAAGCTGGATGCAGTGCTTAAAGTTTAAAACATGTTTTTACTAAAGCTGTAAAAATTGTAAATGAAAGGGCAAGATAATCATTATCATGTGCACATCATATAGATGTAACGAATACTAGCAGCGTGACTCATGTGTAACCTGACCTCTTATGTGATTAAGGCATTGCATTGGAAACTTTGGCCGTAGATACTTTGTAAATATCAAAGGCAGAAATTTACATAAATTTCAGTGCTTTTATCTTGTAACAAATTGTAAGTCTGATCAAAATTTCTATTATATTGGATAAACACACTGTATTTAATTAAGCTTTTACTGGAATTTGTGTAACACTTACCATCTTGCGCCAGTTTCCCCTAATATTGTGACTATTTTATAAGTCATTAGCATTCCGCCTGTCTCAATTGAGCGCATGAGAAAATACACTTACAGGACAACGCTGTCAAGATTCGTGACTTGCATTATTTCTGATTTTGACACTATATTAAGGGCGTGTTTCGCAGTGAGTTTAATTATTCTCTGTAGACTGCATTAGGTTGTCTTTCCGTCTCCCTCGCAAAAGATCGACCTCGACTGAATGTGAAATTTGAGCTTTCCAGCCGTGACTTGTGGCTCCTGTCGGTTCCGACACCTTCATATTTTCTAAGTAACTCCATACAGGAAATGATGCATGAGAAGCTGACGGTCTCACAGATGTTAAAAAATTCCAAAAAATGTCCTGCCTTATATCGAATCCAAAGTTTATGGCTGTTTGTATAAGAACCTATGACTGGCCCCTAACGTGAGCAAGATGAATCCAGTCCATACCTCACTGTCTGGCAGATACTAATGTTTATTCCTAATTCAGATATTCAGTCTTCTCACTTTGGTCATAATTTTTTTTTCCATTGGCGCAGCAGCCTCCAGTGGGTCAGGGTCTCCTCATTTTCTAGGCTTCGCGATCACACTCAGACACGCCAAACTCAGTAGGGCTCCTCTGGACGAGTGATCAGCCCGACGCAAAGACCTCTACCTGACAACACACAACACTCACAAGAGACAGATATCAATACCTCAGGGGATTCGAACCCGCAATCTCAGCAAGCGAACTGCCGCAGAGCCACACCTTAGACCGATCGGCCACTGGAATCGGCAATAATTATAAAAGAGTTATTACAAATCTGGCTCGGCACTAGCACGGTGACAGTCAGATTTTATGCGGCGGGAAGAGAACGCGGAATTCCTCTATTGACCTCACCGCCCTCTGGTTCACAAGATGGGTGTTTTTTATTTTCCCCCCCTCCTTAGTTAACAACTACAAAAATAATTGCTTTTCATAAGTGTCACTCTAATCTCCGTAATCTTTTACGCAGGGCGCTACTTTGTTCTTAATCATTTTAAGCACACTGATAGGGATATGGCGTTTTCCACTTGCTGTACATTTAAAATCTCTGCATTTTTTCCACAATACTCGCGCATTTTTATTGCTTTCGTATTATTCTCACAATAAACAGGGATATTTCGCTAAAGAGAAGTAACAGATTGGTATGTGTTCTCTCTGAGGTAGGAACAGAGGTTTTATATTTAATTAAATGAATCTCCTAAAAGGATTACGGAAAGTTCGCACAGAAGTAATTTCAAAGGTGAAATGCTGTAAGCAAGAATTATTAAAGCCAAACCACGCATAAATCCTCATTGCTTATTGAAACTCCTGATAACGCTGGATTAATTTACATTCTGGATAAATTAGAATTTCATATAAAGTAATCATACACTCAGAGTTGTGAAAACGACATTTCTCAGAAATCGATGTTGTATGAACACAACAAGCATAAATGAATGCAATTAGTCCGGTAACCCTGGGCACTAGACGGTCATTCAAACGGTTTCAACTTCTCGGGGAACGATTCCGTCCGCATTTGTATTTGGCTTCCTTTTTGTTCTTGCGAAGGAATTGGGCTTGCGAAGGCTTCCTGGTTTAAGTCACAGTGTCGCCTTGAGAATTTGTTACAAAATAGTGTAATAAAACACAATATGATTTGGGCTTTAATGCCAAGAAGAAGGGCAAAAGAAGATAATATCAGAGTGATAGCGAAAATTGTAAAGCTCGGATATCAAAACTTGAAAAGAATACTGTCTACGAGTTCGAGCATAAGTTTTCCTCCCATCCGCACATATTCACACGCGCATTTACTTTTTGTTACTACTCGTCACCGAATTAATGTTTTTTAACAAAAAAATTCTTGGGAACAAAAGTTTGCGTGCTTAGCAAATGCCCACAAGTGTCAGCTGTTCATTTTCGTTGGACATAAACACTGCTGTTATGTACATTAGAGGGGTACGCAGTGGCGCAGTTGTTGAGGCGCTGCGTTACAAGCCGGAAGGTCGCGAGTTCGGTTCCCGATGGGATCATTGACTTAATCCTTCCGGCCGCACTATGGTCCTGGGGTCGACTCAGCTTCTAACAGAAGTGAGTACCAGGGATATCTCTTGTGGGTAAAGGCGGCCGGTGCGTAGGGCTGACAACCTGTCCAGTTTCATATGCCGATTTTCTAGAAATTCTGGTAGCCTTGTGCCGGTGTTTACATCGTCCCGTTGCTATGCAGTTCCACCCATCATTTATATTCGGCGTGCGCAACTTCCTTGTTGCCCTACCCTCTCCTCCTGGCTTAACGGTTTTTTGGTTGAACCGTTTCCTGAACCGACTCGGAGACCTCACTCTGTGTGTGGTCTTCAATGTGGCAACTACATTTTCAAAATTCCGTCTGGCGGGTGCTTCCAAATTGCTGTCTCGGCCTGCGGGTATGGTGACCCACCAGGGTCCCTGTATGACGATCAGTTAAGTATTGGTTTTCTACGATGGGGACGAATTCATACAGGACGGTATGGAGAATGTAGTTTGATTTGTTGATTTGTATTCCATACCACAGGGCAGTCTGTTTTTGCAGTAATGTATTTGTGCTGATTTCGTTGTAATTGTATTAACGCGGTCAAGTGGGCCCAAGCACGCTTATTTGTTCTTTGTCAGAATTGTATCATGAGCTTTTGTATTATACCTCAATTATTATTATTTTTGAATTGCTAAGTTACGATATACTTATTAGGAGCACGACCGTCAGTGTTCATTGTTAGCTTGCGTAACTGGGGCGCAGCCTTAACCTGCTAGAGCCCTCAGGGCCCTTCCAGGCCCTTGTAGGGATTGCTTGCTTTTAAATTTTGTATGCACTTTAGGCATTAAAATTTCAAGTGAGATGAAAATTTCTTCACATAGCTGAGGCGATATCTTTAGTCTGTTGCCTGTAATCTGCAGAAAATCTAGATCATTTGTTTACTGAATTGTTCTGTGACATTTCTTTCTGCGTAATATCGTGCGACACTTATGCAGGTGAAAGTATATTCGTATTCCACGGAAATAGCAGGTTTAAAGTCGTTTATATCGGTGTAATATACACTTGGAAGTCCGGATAGCGTAGACGGTGAAGAGATTAGTCTCCGTACTGGACGGTCGTGGATTCATGCTTCGATTCCTGGCAGGGCAATACGATTTTCTCTTTTCCATAAAGAGCTAAACTCTTAGCGTTCTGTTCGAGGGATAAAGAGGATTCCTTCCAAGGGGGTGAAGCAGCCGTGTTGTGAAGCTCACCACTCACTTCCACCTAGCGATGAGGTTAAGAATGAGTAGAGCTATTCCTGCACTGACCCGCCTGCCTTCACTTACGTACAGGGATAACTTGACCTGTACCCGTGTCTCTACACTTGAATCAACGAAAGAACGAAAGCGGGTAGTGGCAGTTAAAGTGGGCCGTCTGCTAGTCTATTCTAGCTACGCTGCGTGTCTCAGTGTCTCCACTTGTCTTGATACACTTGCAGCGTTAAATCATGCATCTTATTCAAGATATCTGCCTAGTGTTTAGGCACTTCAGTAAAGTAATTTCGACGTCGTTTACGTGTAACCATAGCCAATATTATTGTAACCAAGCATGATTTTACTGACGTCACGCTGTAGAATTGTGTTTGTGAGGTATCCGTTTCGGATTTCTGCTTGGCTGTCGCATATAATGGTTCTGGTTTGTTCAGATCACTCCTGGAAAATGCCGGGATGATAAGTCGAAGTACGTGACCGTCTGCTTTTGTATCGTTTTTTACTTAACATTTTCGGTACTTCCGATACCATTCGACCTTACGTAATCACTGCAGATAAAACATTCTTGTTAGGTAATTTAAGAGAATAGAAAGAATAAGGGACGAGTCACATTACAGGGCACGGCACGGAACGGAGCGACACGACACGACAAAATATTGTTTTATGGTTATCACATGCTCGACTGCACACTAGTCTGTCACTGATAGCTAACGATAAAGACGGTGTCGCTGGGACTGAGAGTAGAAAATATTTTGCCTGTCTGTTAACTGACGGTAGGTGTGAATGCACGATAGTTTTTGTGGTGTGTGTGGTTGTCGTGTCGTGCCGTATGATGTGAATCGACCCTAAGAAGGAGAAGAAGGAGATGGAGAAGTAGAAGAAGGAGATAGGAAGTAGAAGGAGGGGAAGAAAAGGAAGAAGAATGAAAAGAAGAAGAAGAAGGAAGAGAAGGGGACGAAGAAGAAGAAGTAGAAGGAAGGGACTGGGAAGAAGAAGAAGAAAAAGGGGGCACGTCCAATGCTGGTTCTTCCATTAAAAATCAACACTCCTTAAGTGTAACTCTGGCAACAAAAAATTACAGTTCCCAAAGTATACTTCCATGGAAGTACCAAGGACATGCTTTAATTAATATTTGTTTCAGCTTCTAATACTGTTTATTGCATAATTAAAGTTGCAGTATTTAGCGTGTGTGTTAGGACTATTACTTGACTTACAAAGCGGAGAGAGTGAGTAAGAGAATTACGTGAAGTTGGAGAAAATTGCGTAATGAGAAACTTGACGTTTATTCCTCTTCCTCAGATACCATCAGCGTAATCGAATCAAGCATGACGAAACGGGCGAGGTTTATAGCATGCGCGGCAATCGTGTGAAATGCACAGTGGTACAGAGTTTATGGGCGAATGCGATCCATTTACCGATAAGCAAACAGTAATATTTGTAACGCTTGTGCTTTTGAATCTGCTGGTGAGTGTCCGACACGTTATACTCTTACAACACATGTGCATGTTCTTTACACGTTCCGAGGATTATAGCAGGCTAGTGTAGCGATAATGTCGTGACCTGTGTCTGGGAGGCTCAAGACTAAACCCTCGCAATAGATACATGCAATCATTGTTCAGGTTCACGTGGTTTTCCACAGATCGTCTCGGTGAATGATGCAAGAGCACCTTCCGATAAGCTACGAGCATCTAGTGCCACGTCCCTATGTTCTGCAGTTGATTATCTTCAGTCCACGTCATTCGACTCTGGCGTAGTAAGTACAGTGACTAGAGCACGGGCCACAAGTCATTCGTCTCTGGCGTAGTAAGTACAGTGACTAGAGCACGGGCCACAAGTCATTCGACTCTGGCGTAGTAAGTACAGTGACTAGAGCACGGGCCACAAGTCATTCGACTCTGGCGTAGTAAGTACAGTGACTAGAGCACGGGCCACAAGTCATTCGACTCTGGCGTAGTAAGTACAGTGACTAGAGCACGGGCCACAAGTCATTCGACTCTGGCGTAGTAAGTACAGTGACTAGAGCACGGGCCACAAGTCATTCGACTCTGGCGTAGTAAGTACAGTGACTAGAGCACGGGCCACAAGTCATTCGACTCTGGCGTAGTAAGTACAGTGACTAGAGCACGGGCCACAAGTCATTCGACTCTGGCGTAGTAAGTACAGTGACTAGAGCACGGGCCACAAGTCATTCGACTCTGGCGTAGTAAGTACAGTGACTAGAGCACGGGCCACAAGTCATTCGACTCTGGCGTAGTAAGTACAGTGACTAGAGCACGGGCCACAAGTCATTCGACTCTGGCGTAGTAAGTACAGTGACTAGAGCACGGGCCACAAGTCATTCGACTCTGGCGTAGTAAGTACAGTGACTAGAGCACGGGCCACAAGTCATTCGACTCTGGCGTAGTAAGTACAGTGACTAGAGCACGGGCCACAAGTCATTCGACTCTGGCGTAGTAAGTACAGTGACTAGAGCACGGGCCACAAGTCATTCGACTCTGGCGTAGTAAGTACAGTGACTAGAGCACGGGCCACAAGTCATTCGACTCTGGCGTAGTAAGTACAGTGACTAGAGCACGGGCCACAAGTCATTCGACTCTGGCGTAGTAAGTACAGTGACTAGAGCACGGGCCACAAGTCATTCGACTCTGGCGTAGTAAGTACAGTGACTAGAGCACGGGCCACAAGTCATTCGACTCTGGCGTAGTAAGTACAGTGACTAGAGCACGGGCCACAAGTCATTCGACTCTGGCGTAGTAAGTACAGTGACTAGAGCACGGGCCACAAGTCATTCGACTCTGGCGTAGTAAGTACAGTGACTAGAGCACGGGCCACAAGTCATTCGACTCTGGCGTAGTAAGTACAGTGACTAGAGCACGGGCCACAAGTCATTCGACTCTGGCGTAGTAAGTACAGTGACTAGAGCACGGGCCACAAGTCATTCGACTCTGGCGTAGTAAGTACAGTGACTAGAGCACGGGCCACAAGTCATTCGACTCTGGCGTAGTAAGTACAGTGACTAGAGCACGGGCCACAAGTCATTCGACTCTGGCGTAGTAAGTACAGTGACTAGAGCACGGGCCACAAGTCATTCGACTCTGGCGTAGTAAGTACAGTGACTAGAGCACGGGCCACAAGTCATTCGACTCTGGCGTAGTAAGTACAGTGACTAGAGCACGGGCCACAAGTCATTCGACTCTGGCGTAGTAAGTACAGTGACTAGAGCACGGGCCACAAGTCATTCGACTCTGGCGTAGTAAGTACAGTGACTAGAGCACGGGCCACAAGTCATTCGACTCTGGCGTAGTAAGTACAGTGACTAGAGCACGGGCCACAAGTCATTCGACTCTGGCGTAGTAAGTACAGTGACTAGAGCACGGGCCACAAGTCATTCGACTCTGGCGTAGTAAGTACAGTGACTAGAGCACGGGCCACAAGTCATTCGACTCTGGCGTAGTAAGTACAGTGACTAGAGCACGGGCCACAAGTCATTCGACTCTGGCGTAGTAAGTACAGTGACTAGAGCACGGGCCACAAGTCATTCGACTCTGGCGTAGTAAGTACAGTGACTAGAGCACGGGCCACAAGTCATTCGACTCTGGCGTAGTAAGTACAGTGACTAGAGCACGGGCCACAAGTCATTCGACTCTGGCGTAGTAAGTACAGTGACTAGAGCACGGGCCACAAGTCATTCGACTCTGGCGTAGTAAGTACAGTGACTAGAGCACGGGCCACAAGTCATTCGACTCTGGCGTAGTAAGTACAGTGACTAGAGCACGGGCCACAAGTCATTCGACTCTGGCGTAGTAAGTACAGTGACTAGAGCACGGGCCACAAGTCATTCGACTCTGGCGTAGTAAGTACAGTGACTAGAGCACGGGCCACAAGTCATTCGACTCTGGCGTAGTAAGTACAGTGACTAGAGCACGGGCCACAAGTCATTCGACTCTGGCGTAGTAAGTACAGTGACTAGAGCACGGGCCACAAGTCATTCGACTCTGGCGTAGTAAGTACAGTGACTAGAGCACGGGCCACAAGTCATTCGACTCTGGCGTAGTAAGTACAGTGACTAGAGCACGGGCCACAAGTCATTCGACTCTGGCGTAGTAAGTACAGTGACTAGAGCACGGGCCACAAGTCATTCGACTCTGGCGTAGTAAGTACAGTGACTAGAGCACGGGCCACAAGTCATTCGACTCTGGCGTAGTAAGTACAGTGACTAGAGCACGGGCCACAAGTCATTCGACTCTGGCGTAGTAAGTACAGTGACTAGAGCACGGGCCACAAGTCATTCGACTCTGGCGTAGTAAGTACAGTGACTAGAGCACGGGCCACAAGTCATTCGACTCTGGCGTAGTAAGTACAGTGACTAGAGCACGGGCCACAAGTCATTCGACTCTGGCGTAGTAAGTACAGTGACTAGAGCACGGGCCACAAGTCATTCGACTCTGGCGTAGTAAGTACAGTGACTAGAGCACGGGCCACAAGTCATTCGACTCTGGCGTAGTAAGTACAGTGACTAGAGCACGGGCCACAAGTCATTCGACTCTGGCGTAGTAAGTACAGTGACTAGAGCACGGGCCACAAGTCATTCGACTCTGGCGTAGTAAGTACAGTGACTAGAGCACGGGCCACAAGTCATTCGACTCTGGCGTAGTAAGTACAGTGACTAGAGCACGGGCCACAAGTCATTCGACTCTGGCGTAGTAAGTACAGTGACTAGAGCACGGGCCACAAGTCATTCGACTCTGGCGTAGTAAGTACAGTGACTAGAGCACGGGCCACAAGTCATTCGACTCTGGCGTAGTAAGTACAGTGACTAGAGCACGGGCCACAAGTCATTCGACTCTGGCGTAGTAAGTACAGTGACTAGAGCACGGGCCACAAGTCATTCGACTCTGGCGTAGTAAGTACAGTGACTAGAGCACGGGCCACAAGTCATTCGACTCTGGCGTAGTAAGTACAGTGACTAGAGCACGGGCCACAAGTCATTCGACTCTGGCGTAGTAAGTACAGTGACTAGAGCACGGGCCACAAGTCATTCGACTCTGGCGTAGTAAGTACAGTGACTAGAGCACGGGCCACAAGTCATTCGACTCTGGCGTAGTAAGTACAGTGACTAGAGCACGGGCCACAAGTCATTCGACTCTGGCGTAGTAAGTACAGTGACTAGAGCACGGGCCACAAGTCATTCGACTCTGGCGTAGTAAGTACAGTGACTAGAGCACGGGCCACAAGTCATTCGACTCTGGCGTAGTAAGTACAGTGACTAGAGCACGGGCCACAAGTCATTCGACTCTGGCGTAGTAAGTACAGTGACTAGAGCACGGGCCACAAGTCATTCGACTCTGGCGTAGTAAGTACAGTGACTAGAGCACGGGCCACAAGTCATTCGACTCTGGCGTAGTAAGTACAGTGACTAGAGCACGGGCCACAAGTCATTCGACTCTGGCGTAGTAAGTACAGTGACTAGAGCACGGGCCACAAGTCATTCGACTCTGGCGTAGTAAGTACAGTGACTAGAGCACGGGCCACAAGTCATTCGACTCTGGCGTAGTAAGTACAGTGACTAGAGCACGGGCCACAAGTCATTCGTCTCTGGCGTAGTAAGTACAGTGACTAGAGCACGGGCCACAAGTCATTCGACTCTGGCGTAGTAAGTACAGTGATTAGGGTACGGGCCCCAAGTCATTCGACTCTGGCTTAGTAAGTACAGTGATTAGGGTACAGGCCCCAAGTCATTCGACTCTGGCGTAGTAAGTACAGTGATTAGGGTACGGGCCCCAAGTCATTCGACTCTGGCGTAGTAAGTACAGTGATTAGGGTACGGGCCCCAAGTCATTCGACTCTGGCGTAGTAAGTACTGTGATTAGGGTACGGGCCCCAAGTCATTCGACTGTGGCGTAGTAAGTACGGTGACTAGGGTACGGGCCCCAAGTCATGCGACTCTGGCGTAGTAAGTACGGTGACTAGGGTACGGGCCCCAAGTCATTCGACTCTGGCGTAGTAAGTAGGGTTACTAGGGTACGGGTCCCAAGTCATTCGTCTCTGGCGTAGTAAGTACAGTGACTAGAGGACGGGCCACAAGTCATTCGTCTCTGGCGTAGTAACTGCAGTGGCTAGAGCACGGGCCCCAAGTCATTCGTCTCTGGCGTAGTAAGTACAGTGACTAGAGCACGGGCCACAAGTCATTCGTCTCTGGCGTAGTAAGTACAGTGACTAGAGCACGGGCCACAAGTCATTCGACTCTGGCGCAGTAAGTACAGTGATTAGGGTACGGGCCCCAAGTCATTCGACTCTGGCGTAGTAAGTACGGTGACTAGGGTACGGGTCCCAAGTCATTCGACTGTGGCGTAGTGAGTACGGTGACTTTGGTACGGGCCCCAAGTCATTCGACTGTGGCGTAGTAAGTACGGTGACTAGGGTACGGGCCCCAAGTCATTCGACTCTGGCGTAGTAAGTACTGTGACTAGGGTACGGGCCCCAAGTCATTCGACTCTGGCGTAGTAAGTACAGTGATTAGGATACGGGCCCCAAGTCATTCGACTCTGGCGTAGTAAGTACGGTGACTAGGGTACGGGCCCCAAGTCATTCGACTCTGGTGTAGTAAGTACGGTGACTAGGGTTCGGGTCCCAAGTCATTCGACTCTGGCATAGTAAGTACAGTGACTAGAGCACGGGCCACAAGTCATTCGTCTCTGGCGTAGTAAGTACAGTGACTAGAGCACGGGCCACAAGTCATTCGACTCTGGCGTAGTAAGTACAGAGATTAGGGTACGGGCCCCAAGTCATTCGACTCTGGCGTAGTAAGTACAGTGACTAGAGCACGGGCCACATGTCATTCGACTCTGGCGTAGTAAGTACAGCGATTAGGGTACGGGCCCCAAGTTATTCGACTCTGGCGTAGTAAGTACAGTGATTAGGGTACGGGCCCCAAGTCATTCGACTCTGGCTTAGTAAGTATGGTGACTAGGATACGGGCCCCAAAGTCATTCGACGCTGGCGTAGTAAGTACGGTTACTAGGGTACGGGCCCCAAGTCATTCGACTCTGGCGTAGTAAGTACGGTGACTAGGGTACGGGCCCCAATTCATTCGACTCTGCTGTAGTAAGTACAGTGACTGGGCTGGGCGCCGGTAGGTGCGGCATTTAAATTGCGTCAAGGCCCAAATGATGTTTTTTTCATATTACCTTTATACGAATATTATTCACACCGTGAATTTTAATCATGAACTAATAATCACCAACTAATGCACGGTATTGGAACAAAGGTTTATACAGTTTTTAACAGAAACTGTACCAATAATCTGCATTAGTTGGTGATTATTAGTTCGTGATTTTTATCTTCCCGTTAAGATCAAGTCTGACTGTGTGGCCCACCCACACTTCTGTTCAATGCGTGCAGGGGTTCTCTCCCTGAGGCGAAAGATCCGGGGCGTAAATTTTGCCACTCATCTCCGTCTAGTCCGGGTGGAGGTGTAGTACTCCCATATGCCTTCATGGCATGGACAGGGACAGTTTTACCTTTCACTCCATATTCTTTCCGGCTGAAATATCTTGGCTAAACTACCGATGTCCGATCATCCTTGACGCAGCGTCATATCCCGGAAAAACGGAATGCTCAGCGTCTTGGTATTGTTACACATGAATTATACACGCTTGTGTTTTTCGGTAATTTCAAATGAAAATTCATCGAAAACACCTTGTAAAATATAATATTGTATTAACCCGAAATTGTTTGTTCCTTACAGACTTCATAAGCTATTAAAATTCACGTATTCGTAGTTTAATATTTCTTTTTACTAGTCATTCCACTTGGTCTGTTAAGCGTGTTTTTATCTACCACTCGAAGGCAGTTCATGGGTTAAAATCCTACTCAGCATCATTGTGTGTCCGCAACACTTCTGTGTTTTTTTTTGTTTTTTTCTTTAAGGAGCTGTCCAAAATGTTAACGAAATATTCGGAAGCGAAGAAAACCGAAGGCCTTGAACTCAGTTGGTTTGTACCTTCATGTAAATAAATAAATAGGTAGAACAATGGATGGATGGACGGTTAGATGCGTGGACGAATGAAAGGACAGAGTGTCTGATGGACAGATGGAAGGACGCGCGAACGGAGGGACGGATGGACTAATGGTTGGATAAATACATAGATACATAGAATACACCTACAGTCGAGTTGTATAAGCGTCGAGGCCGATTCTATGAAATAGCTTATTCTCGCTTGGCAAGTGTAAGATCTCTAATGTTTTCCCGCGCACAGCTGATACCGTTTCTAAAGTTTTTTCTTGTCTTTCTTCTCTTCCGGGCATATTTTGGCGGTAGTATAATAAAAGATACGGTTTCCGCTGCCTCCCATAACAATTAAAGTTCCGAATATAGGTCTACACACTTATCCTACCATTATAGATCATATAAGTAGTGCAGTTAACAACAACAACAATTAACCAAACACCGCGCGAAATAACCAAACTCACACACATTCTATCTTCATCTTTCATTTCCATTGTTCTCTTCTTCCAATTTTCTTTCATATTGTTCTGTGTCAGATGAATCCCACGCATCAGCTAATATATAGATATTAAACGTCTATAAGATTTCATTTACTAGAAACGCTTTTCTCCTAGCGGTGTACGCATAACAGCTCGCTAGACCGTGGGGTGCGTTCTTCAATTTTTCAACTGTGGCCTTTACTGCTTCAGCGGATCAGTGAATTGCAGCGCTGTTTAAAGGAAGCAAAATCTTACGGTTCTACGCTTTCATTTGTTAGCACTGGCTGAAGAATATTTCTCGTATCAATCATTAGATACCTTGATATCCGTCGAAGAATTTTTCTATCCGTCAAAGTTACTGGACAGAAAACCTGGCTTTCTATTACTTTCTTGCTTTGTTGGATTCCATTAACAAGAACAACGTTGTGAATTTAAGGGAAATACACATATTTTGCAAAGTTGTTTTCTGCTTTTTGCCTTCCGTTGATAAACGTGTACAGGCACAACTCCAATGGTGCAAGGCGAAGTAACTGTATAAGTTAGAAATTATTTTTTCTTGTATTTCATTAAATATTCGCGACTTGGAAAAATATATTAAATATAATTTATGGACCTTAACGAGATCCGTGTGTTCTTATTATTAGTATAAAGAATTTCACATTTTAAATGGAAAATCTGACAAATCTCACATCTGTGACAAGTGACGTTTCTACCGATGCACTTTTGTACATTGTAGCCCGTTCCTAAATGTGCATGACATGTTCTTGAATATTTCTTGAAAAACAGCTTGATCCAGTAAGCGATGCTACTACCTAGAGGTGACTAATTACCGACAAAGTCTGAGGCTGAAATACCACCAGAAGCTTTGGTATTTCTTGACTCCTTTATAACTTTAGGTTATTTGAGGCAATTATTTACCCTAGGCATATAAAAGAATCAGTTGCAGCATGGGAACAGAATTACGACAAAATTTCAGCTTTCAGGTTTTTTTACAGTGTGTAGGACTATTGATAGCCTGCCCTTAAAATAATCCTTTGCTAGAAACTCGTACGTTCGATTTGAATTTTCTGTAAAGTGGACCAATATGGATCAAGATTTTACCGATAAATTTACTATGGAAACCTGTATCAAATTTTATTAAAATCGGTTCATCAATTGAATTTCTGAAAAGAAACATCCATTCAAATAAATTCTGTCTTGTGTGATGTGGTGGCTTGTAGTCTGGTACAAATTTTCCGACGTTTGAAAGTAAAGCTGTGCTTCTGCATTCGTGTTAACACCGTCATCCTGAAGATGGAGACAGCACATACTTCCGAAAGAATAATAAATTTATATTGCTAAATACGACGTCACATCCCGGAAGAAAATATTCTTCGTAGCCACCCCCACGTTTCGTTGGGACTTATCGACTTTCCAGGAGAACGTGCTGCCTTCACTTTCAGCGTAGTAGATAAGCCTGTTTACAAGAACGAGAAAGTTGGGGGCAACACTTTTCCACGAAACGTCTTTAAATTTTTACCAGACTGCACGCCAAATCTTACTAGAAGAAAATAATAATCGGTACAGTAGTGTCAAATCTATTTATCTCACAGAGTTTTATGTTATTTTAGAGAAATTTTTGTGCTTATCGTATTTTATTCCTATTGATTACCGTCAAATACAACTATATTTATGGTATAACAGTATTCTGTTAAAAATAACCTATATTTTTTTACTTCATTTTGGTTTTTATATAAAAGCTGATAATGGCCCTTTTGGGCCGAAACATTTAGCTTACTTTTAAATGAAACTTTTTCGTACAATGAACGCAGTTTGTTTAACCCTTTAAAGACGAAGCATATCTGTTTTACATAAGGACTCAGTGCGTACCGCGCTGTAAACACTCTCCACTTCGGTTATAAAAAGCAGTCTCTTAATGTTTTATACGGCAAAAGTTGCTGTTTGTTCTGAGATCCGTACAAAACACATAAACGCAATATGGGCACCACATAGAATTTTTTAATGTTAAACCTGGTGGTGCGTAAAGTTACCGCTAGGCTTGAAAAGGTTAATAACAATCTTATTATTCAGCTACAAACCACAAAGGGGTATATTTCATTAAAATCATTCATATTGTTTTAGGATATCAATTACAGGCTCATGTACAAAATTAATAATTGCTGTGGTGCTTTGGTTCACATCATTCTTCTCTTCTCGTCTAGCGGTTCTGATGCACAGTTGTTTCAGAAACCTTCGTGTGTCGCATTTGAAATTGTCTTTGGTTTTAATCCGGGTTAAGTAACAGACTTATCAAGTTGAATTTTATTGACAAGCAGATGTTCAAAACTGTGACGCACCTACACACACACACACACACACACACACACACACACACACACACACACAGTCTTGCTACCTTATCTGTATGTGTTCACTTAAAGCACCTTGTACGGAGACCGCCTAACATGCAATGGTAACGTATGAATGTCATTAAAATTAACACATTCCGTAGCTGTGATATATGACGCACTCACATCTGGTGGCACTACACTTATATTTTCACAGGGCGTTGTCTCTCATAAGAGTAATGTTCAAGTGGCACACCATATGTGGGTCATTCCACTTGCTGTAGACGCGGAGTCATAGAAATTTAAATGTCTGCCTTCCATTTAATTAAAATGTGTACAACCAACCACCAGAGTGATATGTGTGGTGAAGCAGCTTTATTATTGTGATTTGAATGTCTCATAGCGGTGCTGATGAAGATTCCCGTCTTCTAGAATATGACGCCGTGTAGATTGGTGTACAGATACCGACAAGTTGGAGAATCTTATTGCCTGTAGCTCCACAGCTGTCCAAGAAAATTGGACTGCCCTGAAGATGGGCAGGAATCTCCTTTTGACACTCTGGTACTTACTACACGTTGTCATATTCCAGAATTTTCAGTTTGATTGTCGCTTGACACGAAGACGTTAGACTGAAGGTTATAAGCGTGCGGTGATGCACTACTGGGCCTGTGCCTCAGTCCTGGAAGTCTGCGACTGAAGGACGAATTGCTGTGTCGTGTGTAGCTTCACAGAAATCTACCCCCTAGTGTCATACCCTGGAATACGGCCTGGATTCAAGAAGTGTCTTCACGGAAAGGTGCAAACAATTTATAAAACAATATCTCCAGAACTGTCATCTCATTTCGAAACTACTAATATTATTGTTGTACGTAATAAATATTGCAGATGGAAATCCTGATGAGCTCTGATTTAAAAGATTTTGTAGACAAATAATCTTCGGGCTGCTATAAAGACAGAGGGGCCAGCCATTTCTTAGTTTATACGCGGCACTGTTTCTTATAGGCTACATGAAATTCACAACCCGCCTTCCCAGAATCTTGCTTTTTTGCACAAGTAATAATTAAATTGCTCTCTCAGTTTTGTATTTGTCTCTATCCTCTTTGTCTCTCACTCCATGGAACTAATTACATCTCGTATTTTTGTAGATTTCAAAAGCCCTTTTAAATATATTTTTTTCTAATTGTCCGTAAGCCGTTATTATCTAGAAACCGACGCTTCGTATTTTTTGCTTGTGCAGTCTGTTAAGAATTTCTGTTTTATATTTTTACGTGATCTGCTTTGTTTCCAATTATATGTGCAGTTATAATTAGGGACGTCATATGTAACACTGCAATGATCGGTCTTTCTAGTATTCGGAAGGTGTTCAGAATATAACCGTCCAAACTGAAAATTTGCTCAGTCCCATTAGGTTAAGAATAATTTTGGGGTAAAGGAGAAATGTGTAAATTTCGATGAGGAATTTAGGGATATTAAAATAAATCTCTTTGCATTCCGCACATCAGCAGCAAACAGAGTTCAGTGTTTATCCTCCTGGTCCGGATGCATTAGCGAGAGTGGACGGGACCTGTGGCTGTTCTGGACGAGATTATCGGAAAAAGTCCCTACCTTTGCCGAATACCGAATTGGCATAGGGTTAATTGAATCCCATCGCAGTATATTAAACCAGGCCGCTATCTTTTCTCGTCACTTACCGCATTTAGACCTATATGTACCTTACGTATATCCAACACTACATAAAACTAGGTCACAGAACGCCAAACTATAATCAGATAGGCCTAAAGAAACGCGACTGTTTGGAAGATGAACACACAAGCCTGACGCTGTTCGCTTTGAACTCAGAAATTTATGTTGATAGTACTTGGCTTAGAGACATTGCACATTCCTACTGTCGTCTGGCAAGCAATGCATGTTGATAGAGACAGTGCACATTCGTACTGTCGCCTGGCAAGCAATGCATGTTGATAGAGACAGTGCACATTCGTACTGTCGTCTGGCAAGCAATGCATGTTGATAGAGACAGTGCACATTCGTAGTGTCGCCTGGCAAGCAATGCATGTTGATAGAGACAGTGCACATTCCTACTGTCGTCTGGCAAGCAATGCATGTTGATAGAGACAGTGCACATTCCTACTGTCGTCTGGCAAGCAATGCATGTTGATAGAGACAGTGCACATTCGTACTGTCGCCTGGCAAGCAATGCGTAATATATTTCCAGTCGTCCTCTTCGTAATCGTGATATTAACCATTTTCCCCCTATCGTTCTCGTTCTTCTTATTATTCACCATTATTATAATGTTTATTTTCTTATTTATTGTCATTGCTCTTCTCTTCCTCCTCCGTATCCCCTCAGGAAACTGAAGTTTTTGCTTCTGCAATAGTTTATTTTCCCATCAGCCATTCTCAAATTGCTGGTGTCAATAACTGATATAATGTGAATCTCATAATGTGCAGGCCGGGTAGAGTGGTAGAGCTTCACCATAAAGACTGGGTAGGTTTCTGTACTTTTACATTATATAGAATGTGTTGATTGGTGTAGCTTTACACCATGCAGACCGGGTAGGTTGGCTTAGCTTTGTACTGTAGAGACCGGGTAGGTTGGTGCAGGTTTACAACCATAGAGACCACGCAGGCTGGTGTACTTTATACCGTACAGAGCAGGTGGGGTGGTATTGCTGTATATCGTACAGACCGGTTAAGCTTTACACCATACAAACCAGGTAGGTTGTTGCATCTTTATACCACACAGAACAGGTAGGTTTGTATAGTTTTATACCGTACTGACCGGGTAAGTTTGTGTAGTTTTACACCGTACTGACCGGGTAAGTTTGTGTAGTTTTATACCGTACTGACCGGGTAGGATCGTGTAGCTTTATACCGTACAGACTGGGTAGTGTGGTGTAACTTTATATCGTAGAAACCGGTTAGGTTGGTGTACATTTACATCTTAGAGACAGGGTAGGTTAGTTGTAGCTGTACACTATACAGACCGCGTAATTTGGTGTTGCTTTATAGCGTACAGGTCATTTAGGCTGATATAGCTTTATACCGTGCAGATCGGATAGGTGGATGCAGATTTGTATTATACTGCGCGGGTAAGGTAGCGAAGCTTTATAATATACGGACCAAACTCCAGACACATGTTTTCAGACGCTCAGGTTAAAATCTCGTCTAGGTTACCAGCTATCCTGGTCGTGATTTTTCTCAGTATAACCAGACAGACTGTGTGATACTGACCGTCCTCTGTCACAGCTGCTTATTACTGAATTCTTACAATTAATTTTCACGCCTGAAACTCTTTCAGAAGTATGCAACTCAAAGGGGTTGCACAGCGACATAAGCAGAGCATGTCCATTTTTCCACCAGTGTTTCTGAAAAAGTCTGATTCCCATTCCAGTCATCTGGAGTATGACGCCTTATAAAATATTGTACAAGTGACAACGTTTCGGAAGACTTTACTACGGGCATTTTCAGGGAACTTCAAGGAGTTTTGTTTTGTTCTTCTCTTCTTCTCCTGGGGTGTCTTAAAGATGCCGGCAGCAAACTCCACCGAAAATACGGCACAGATATGTCGGTCTACATATCATCACCTTCCCGAACACTGAAACCTTGGGGATCTCAATTCTAGCAATATGTAATTTTTTGTGCTGTGTTGCCTTTGAGATCCATTGTTGAAGGTGGTCTGGTGGTTACCGCATTTGACCATTACTTAAGAAGTTCCGGATTATTTTAAATCGTCGCCGCTAAAGTAACAAAAAATTTTTCGAAACATGTCTTTCAGCATAATGACACACTTTCTTCTGGACAGAGGAGTATGAACGATACTTGAAATGTGTGAGACTACAAAAGTACCAAATATAGGTATACTGCAAAAAATGAACACTATCAAAAAGATCTGATGTTGATATGTCTGAAGAATTTCACGGTTACTTTACAGCGTGTGTACACGTGTTTCAAACACTATTACGTACTTGGCGGGTGCGATGCCCTTGTCTCTGGTGATGGCGTTTAGAACGCGTCTATTATTATCTGTAAAAGCATCGGCGTGTATGAATTCGATACGTCCGCTTGATGACTGCGATACACGCGTCATGGTACAAAATAGGCGTCAATAATACAGGCTCTGTATTCATTAAGTTTTTTCCTAAATGGATTAGAACAGAATTAACCAGGCAGTCCATTACTGACTCGCTGGCCTCAGTAACTAGGCTGCTGCCCGCTCACACGTATTGTATCAGCAGTCAACGGATTGATTTAAAATGCCAACCAAATGGTCGAAATGAGATACGATCTACACATTTTCACAGCAGGTTTCATATTGAAAGCGAACTCTGTAAAATCACACGAGTCAAAGTTACAGGTTATAAAGTGTGCCATATTTATGGGTTTATAAACGTTACTAACATAACACAGAAACAGGCACAGGGGCAGGTGTTGGGCCTCCGTGAACTATAATGTCTGTTGAATGAAACTAAGGATATATTTACAGTAAAGTGATAAGTGGTTACGTAGCATGTGGCAAAGTAGATGAAGTGGCCGTCCCCATTTACTTTCCCCCACTAACCTACTATTATATAAGGTGGATCCTTTGTCACCACAGCAGTACATGTAATCAGATTACGGGTAGATAAGTTAGAATCCAAACAATTGAGGGTTACCAACAAGGAGCAACATTCCAAAATAGTGTAAGGGGAGGGTCTCACTATTGCTACCGTAAAAGCCCAGCGTATTAGGAAATGCTTTCTTGAGTCTCGGTCTTTTGCTGGATTTCGTGAATGGGAAATACAAATTCTTGTAATGGGAATTTAGTAACTGTACTGAGAATACGGAAACAATTACCGCGAACCCACCCAGTCCTCCACATATTCCACCAGGTGTTACACTTCCGTCTTCAGCCGGCTTCCCTGAATTTACCTCCGGTCTTCTGGCCATTCTATTCACAGGAATGTTTTGGGTGAAAGCCGTCGACAATCACAAACTCTTTGGATCTGCTGATGTAGGCCCCAGGAGCCAGTAGGGGCATAAAACAATAGGCACAGAGAGGAAGCCTCCAAACATCGTACTTCCCAATATATGTTGGGTTACTTCCCGTGGCGTCAGCGTAGCTGCGCGTCTATCAACTTAACGATGAGTTTGGGCCATAAATGTTGTTAGTAACATGTTAAGTTCCTAGTGGTTTTCAAAATTTTGTACAGTCATTCTGTTTCTTGTCTTTCTTTATTGAAATAGGTATTCGTTCGTGGGTTAACAGTTCCGTTTTATGGAGCATAAGTGTAATTTACGCATTTTCTTAATGCATTTACGTGTCCACTGCCCAGAAAGTAAGTGCTAATGAGGTAAACATGAAATTGCCCTTGTGTACGCCGAGGAAGGTATATAGGGAAATGGAGGTGTAGCCCCACTTATTCGTAACCTTGGTACTAGATAGTAGAGAGTGATCAGCTTCACACCCCGACTGCTTTACTTCCGTAGAAAGACGCCCTGAAGCCTGTTGAATAAGAAGCCGGTTGGGCCTCAGTACCGGCCTGGACATTTGGAGAAGGGAGAAATGTCTTACAACTGCCGGCAAACGAACCACGTTCCCCGGTTATCGAGCCAGTAGGCTGGTCACCGTGTAGGCTGCACTCTCCTGGCTGTCCTGGTGTTAGAGAGGCGGGTACGTTTGTAATTCAGAAACTGTAGGATTTACGGATTAATACTGGCAGAGCGAACTCTTGAGCTTCTACGTGCTGTAAGAGCTACGGGGGCATATGTGACCATAAGAATGAAAATCAGTGGCAGACACCACATTATTGTCGAACAGTTTAATATTTTCATAAATATGAACAGGCAGAAAAAAATCGTTTTAATTTATTTAATTACATTATGAATTAATTATAAATGATTTATGCAGTTGAGTGTCAAATTTTGAAACTGGTCTGCAGTCATAAATACTACACCCATTATAACCGACACTTGTAAAGTGACACGCCCCTCCTTTCCAGTAGGCCGTGTCAGGGCTCAGGCGGTTAGTGACCGGCCTGTCAACGCGGGTGGCCGGATTCAATTCCAGCCCAGTCAGTGTGGGATTTGTGGTGGAAAATGTGGCACTGGAATTTTTTTTCTCAGTACCTTGAATTTCCCCTGTCAGAATCATTCCGCCGGTGCTCCATTGTCATTATTTTATCAATCAAAGACGCTACATAATCTCAACAACATAACACACTCAATAAAACGATACCGCACTTGTTAAAGAGACACACAACTTTCTTTTTGATCGTTCAGTTTCTTTTTAATATGCCGTTATATTCGTACAGGGTTTGTGTATGAAAATTTTATGTGAAATCAGATTGTTTGCTCTTCGTGTATTAATTTTAGGGTACATTACGTAATATAATTATTATTTTATTTCCCTACGAAGGTTAAGACCCTTAAAACTTAAAGGGAAAGTTCTGAGTTTTGCCGTATATAGGCCTAGATTTTGATCTTAACAGAATGTTTTCCCATTGATTTACTTTTGTACATCATAGCAGTTGCGGGATATGCATACTGAGATCTTCACTCTTCTGGGATGTTATGCAGTGTAGATGGGTAGTTAGTTACCGACGTTTCGGGTGAAACTATCGGTCCCATCTTCAAGGACCAAGTATTTCAAGAATAATTCTTCTTGGGTTACTTGAATTTTGAAGATGGGAAGGATAGTTTGACCCGAAACGTTGATAACTAACTACCAACCTACACTGCGTAACGTCCCAGAAGAGCAGAGATCTCATTTACACCGCGGCGGAACCCTAAAATCACGGATATGCAGAATGCGAAATTACAATTTTTCTGAATACGCAGACCATGAACTTGCAAAGTTCTTGAAAGAAAGGTCGATAGAAGAAAATCGTGCGACTACCTAGATATAGATTTTATTTGCAAATTTCGAGGTTGAAATTCCGACAGAAACATAGGTACCTGGAGACTGCTTCATAGCGGCAGATTATTTTTGGCAATTGCTGCCACTTTTGTACGTGTATGTAACGATAAGAATAAGATATTCAGTTGTAGGGGGTAGGCAGAGGCAAAAATTTAAAATTTTAGACTATATACTTTATTGTAATACCTTATCGCTTGTAGGATCAAGTTTTCTGGGATGAGAGACTGTATCGCTGGCGAATGGTTCCCGACATTTTGAAAATCGTGTCACCTTTATTTTGCCCTTGAGGTTAAAGACTACATGATCCTTCAGAACGCCGGAAAACATTCACCTGAAGACACGGCTTCGCACTCCAGAATCCTTTCAGTCACCGCTGTAAGAAGCTCAAATATATGTCGTCAGTTTCTCAGACTTCATGCCTTCAAATAGTACGATGGTTAGTGGGCAAAAAATGGAAACATTTGTGAAAAACGGTCCTGGCATATCCATCATTTGCCTGGATGGACTGGGAAGAACGAAGGACCGAATTTGTGGTATCACTTCTCCGAGAAGAGGTGTAATGCTTCCAATCCCGTCTTACCTGATTAGTATTCAGGTAGTACCTGTTTACAATCTTGACCGGGCAGCCTTACTGAGCTTTTCATGGTTATTTTCAGTCACTCGGTTTAAGTACAGGATAATGCCTTCAGGCAGGACAGCTGTCAGTAACTTACTACGTCAAACAACTGCCAAGTAGTCTTACTTACTGGATAAGAAGTCGCAGTAAGTGTTCATATAAACACTCGGCTGCATTTCAAATGTGGAGTCTTATTTATGCTTTTGACTCTACAGAATTACGGCGACAGTACTTACATTGGTGCATTGTGGGTAGGAAACATGTCGTGTGATATTAAACTTTTAAAGCACAGTGGTAGTTATATGTACATATGTATCACCTGGTGTAAGACTAAGAAATTGTACATTTTAGCACCTATTTTATTCACGTGTTTCTTACCACTCTCACGCCGAACATTTGTTATTCCCTTAAACAACATTTGTTTGTTGTATTATAATGAACATGGACTCTTTTCTATCAAGTTCAGTTCTCCATTATTTTGCATCTGGTTATGGTGCGCGATGGGGTATTTAATATGAATATTGGTTGCTTGTCAGCACAACAGTGTTTTATTTCATTATATTATTATTTCTGTAAACATAATAATTATAACAATAATTGTTTTCCTAGTACGCTTAATGAGGTTTTTCCAGTAAATTGAATACGTGTCGAAAAGTGTAATAGGAGATGATTTATTCTTATAATTGTAATGTTTACACAAATAATATTGTAATACATTAAAATCCTTGTGCAGATAAGAAACCAATATTCCTATTAAATACGTCAGAAACTCAGTTTCATATACAATTTACTTGAATTTAATGTGTTCCATGTCCGTGCACTATATTATACAAAAACATTAATCACCAACAAATGCACAAAGAGAGTTTTATCATCAATCGTAACACACTCCTACATGTTTCGACCCTGTTGGGTCATCTTCAGGGAGAACTTTTTGTTATCGTTACACGAAGCTTGCACTTTATAGTTGAGTGCCTTGCAGTGCAAGCCGGGACCGCAGAGAGTTCACGCCTCCAAAAACAACGCAGTACACAGTCAGCAGCACATTCTCACTCAACTAT
Source organism: Coptotermes formosanus (assembly GCA_013340265.1). Taxonomy (NCBI): domain Eukaryota; kingdom Metazoa; phylum Arthropoda; class Insecta; order Blattodea; family Rhinotermitidae; genus Coptotermes; species Coptotermes formosanus. Next base: position 2,785,921 of record BLKM01001619.1, on the reverse strand, counting down.
AAAGTACAACCTTAGTGTAACGATAACAAAACGTTCTCCCTGAAGATGACCCAGCAGGGTCGAAACATGTAGGAGTGCGTTACAATTGATGATAAACTCTCTTTGTGCATTTGTTGGTGATTAGTGTTTTTGAATTTACATGAAGTTCAGGCTTCAAATGGTGACACTGAAATTAAGAAATGTTTTCCCTACTCATTAAAATTGATCCATTGCACTATTCTTGCGCACATGATTTGTTTGTGTGTGGTTCTCAGACAAGGCACTGTTTATTTGTGTGCGCAATATTAAACATTTGAAATTATGGTTGAGACTTTTTCGTATGATAATTAGTGACATTTTAAGTGCTAATCAGCTAAATTCAAAGCTCAAATTACGTTAGTAATACTAAAGCGATTAGCGGTTTAAATTTGGATTTGCGCAATTGTGGTTTCCACGCCGTCCACCTTGCTTTGCGAGATGTTACGTGGTGTAGTGAGATTAATAACTGCTCTAATTGTTCTGGACAACTAATTTATAGAGAGAGTCCAGCCTAGTAGTTTTGCAAATTATGAATAAAGTTATGTTCGGAATCTGTATAAACTGACAGCTAGGGCACGTAATGGCCCGCTAACGTCTCATAATTGCAAACAAATATATATAGCGAAGTTTATGATGCCGGACTGTACTATGTTTTTAGGCAACTCTTTAATATTTTTTATGTGAAATTTAAGGTGCCAAGATGACATTACCTATTCTAGAGAAAGCTGCAGGTTTACGTCTTTTTACAAACTCTACATAACTATAAAAATGAACTAGTTTTTAAAACACCTTTTAAAATGACGATGTCATGTAGCTTTTACGCGAGCATATCGGCCATGAAAAGAGGGTAGTTATGGAAATGAAATTCCATGCACGGCACACTCACAATTCCAGTGGAACCGCTGATGAATTTTAAGATGACATAAAAAAGGAAGTAGGTGGCGCTAGGAACGCGCCTTTCTGTGTGGAAACGTGCGCATTGAATTGCATTAACACAAACAGTATTGTCTTAGGCCTTTAAAAGAGTCTCGATTCATTCCTAAAAATTTTGTGTTTTATTTACACTGTAGATGATACACGCAGTTTTGAAGTTCACATGAATAAAAGGTGGAAGATCGAACGGCTTTTTCTCGGTGTGGAATTTGATGACTGGCATATGTCAGTTCAGCTCAATTAAATTAAATTAAATTAAATTAAATTAAATTCAGTTCTAGTCTATAAATGTGCCGAGTCTACAGCCAGAAGGCCAATTACAGAAGGAGCACAACACGAATAACAAGGGACCATGAACAGGACACAAATGAAACAGACACAACAAAAACAAACAAACAAACAAACAAAAGAATATTTAAATAATTAATTATAAAACCCTATAATCGTAGCCCTCACGTCTTCTACCTGCTGACAGTAGGTGTCGAGGTCGTTTATTTTAACTTGATCACACTCAGACACACACCACAGTCGGTAGGACTCCTCTGGGCGAGGGGTCGGCCCGTCGCAGAGACCTCTACTTGACAACACACAACAATCACAAAAGATAAACATCCATACCCCCGGTGAGATTCGAACCCACGATCCCATCAAGCGCTCGGCCGCAGACCCACGCCTTAGACTGCGCGGCCACTGGGATCGGCATCTTATAATAATAATGTAAAATAATGTCACATCTTACTAAGTGTGATGATGATCATAAAATGAAGGAATTACGGATTGTTCATGGTTCAGGGTTCGTATTCGCATAGCATTCGTAACATGAAATTTTACTGTGGTAACGGTATAGATAGAAGATCCAAGCCTCCTGGCATATACCGTCGTGTTGTGTGGTAAGTATCAACCAACGCGGGAGGAAGGTGCTGCCTTTATCTTCAGGGTTGGCTGCTATACCTGATGATAGAGGCAGCACGCTTCTCTTACGTCAGTAACTATTGACCATTCAACACGGCGCACATTCCAGCAGGCTCGAATCACTGGAAGGAACCCACTTCTCGAAATACGTATGTGCTGCTCCAACATTACAAAAATTTGCATGCACTCTTGCGTTCGGCATAATTCTAAAAAGCGGCGATTATTTCCCTAAACAGAATTAACGGAATTTGGTTTGTACTAGAGAATCAGTGTTTTCTGCGAGGTAGAAGCTAAATTTTTAAACATTATTTATATAAATTTCAGAAGTCGAACTGTTAAATCAGATTCAATTACATTTGAAATTATCGCAGAGCTTTAGTATTAAGATAGAGTTTCTTTTATGTGACTCCGTGCAGTTTGGTAGATATGTACATCTTTAAATTCGGTATAATGTTTGATTGGGGCACACACGTACGCTGTGTAACCAAAGCTGTAACTTTCGTTAGGTAAATATTTATTTTTAGGTTTTTTTGTTATTTTTATCCTTCACATTATTTATTCAGCAACATGCGCATTAAATAAAACAGATCTATTTTATTGCATGTTATGTAATTATGACTGGTTAATTAACCATGATTCTTAACACTGTAGTTGAAACACATTCAAGTTTAACCTTTGACCTTCTATTGCTACGTGCAGGCTACTGCCTGACCACAATGTCCGCTTCTACACATGAGCGATGTGAATGCAGAGGTATTCATGGTGCTGTAATGGTTCGATAATTTGATATTCTATCCTGTTAATTGATACTCATCTTACTCCCCTGCCAATTAGTTATCCTTTACTGCTGTATTAACGATGTTACTATCTAACCGTGTACTGGCTCTCAAGGTGAATTTGAAGTAACCAGAGTCATTATGGAGTGCTAAAGGCTCACAACATTGTCCCACATTGCGTAGCGTGAAGTGTGATGTCTTAAAACTTTGAAATCCTGTAAAATAAAACGACTGATGAGTTGAGGGTCTCACGGCTGTGCCCATGCATATTACTGCCTTCTGAGATGGGACGCTGTCTAGTGTGCTATAAATGTACTACCGTTTCTGGTGATCCTGCTGCCTTTATCGTCAAGGCAGAAGTAAAGACGTTGCTCTTCCACCTGGTTACACACATTTCAGAGCACAGAAATCTTCGTGAAGAGATATGTTTCAAATGTGCTCTGTAATTTAAGCCAGTCAGGACAGATGATTTGTCTCAAAGGTCTGTGATGATGAAGGGTTATTAAATTCACGCACATATTAAATGTAGTTCATTGCATTGGTTTATCGTTGCAGAAATGCAACGTATAAGTAACTGGTTTACTCTCGATCATCAGATGCAAATAAAAAAGAAATAATTCTAGCTTGTTAGTTTGCAGCGAGTCACTGGGCCAAAGTGTACAACTTTGTGTTTTTTTCCTGATGTCTGAGATAAGTTCGGTTTCCCAGGTGCGTCCGTATAACCAGAGAGAGGGGGGGGGGGGGGCCGGGGGAGAAAAGAGGCGATGGATAAAATGTACGCATTTTAGTATCGGCAGGAATTGAGTGTGTGAGGTAGTGGACTGCATTAATTTGTCTGCGGATAGGAACAGATTTCATCTTCTTGTAAATGCGGAAATACGAAGGTCTATAAGAAAGTAATGCCTCCTACTTTTTCTCAGAAAATACAATTACAATTATAATGAATTTTACATATATGATGGGTACATCCCTTGCAAAGTTAACATTATAAATGTATACATAAATATATATATATATATATATGCATGTATGGGCCGGGGTAGCGTAGTCGGTATAGCGACTCGCTATGGGCTGGACAGTCCGCAAATGGAATCCCTGTGGGGACGATATTTTCCGCGCCCATCCAGACGGTCACTGAGTCCCACCCAGCCTCCTGCGCAATGGGTACCGGGTCTCTTTCCCGGGAGTAAAGCGGTCGGGACGTGGCGTTGATCACGCACCTCATCTAGCGCCGAGGTTAAAGCAAGAGCAGAGTTATACCTCTTTTCCCCTCTGGAATTTCGTGACCTATTCTAGAGTAAATTCAGTCTTTACCCATACCTTTACCATTATGTATGTACACACACACACACACACACACACACAAATGACACCTTAGTACTTAGAAGTTGGGAATAAATTACGCATTGAAACACTGGCATTTTTTTCTGAATCTTCGGGGGTTCCGGTCAACACTACTGCACTCTAGCTTACCGTAATTGTTTGTGATACACATTTGTCTTAATGTCATTGCACCTTCTTATTTCGTAGCCTTTTGTGACACGCAAGTGACTCAGTGGCGAAACCATGGGGATTTTTAGTCATAAGGTGGAAGCATTCGCAAGCTCAATAATCCTGTAATCGTGGGTCCATTATTTTATGGACTTTGAATACTTGTTTGAATATTGGCTTGGAATAATGTTGTCCGTGGGCTAGTATATTATTTTACTCTTAAAGGAAACGCGGAGGTAAGGCTCCACCCTTTCCATACCTAGGCACATAGGAGAAGTAAGCTTCCTGTACGCTCAGTGTACAGTAGTATCAAGGAATATATTTCAAATTTCCTTTAAAGAGGAGACTAAGTGGGTTCAGAACGATTCATTAAAGGATAAATGTGTCTGAGAAGCCTTCAGGAAAGGATAAATGGGGTTCAGAAAGGTCATGGAAGGATACGTGGGTCTCATAACACGTCAGAAAAGGATAAACGGGTCTCAAGACTTTTCAGGAAAGGATAAATGAAAATCAGAAACGGTCATGAAAGGATAAATGGGGCTCAGAACTGGCCACGAAAGGATAAACAGGTCTTGCAGCTGGTAAGGAAACGATAAATTCCTCCGCTGGGAATTGAAAACACGTCGTGTTGCCAATACTTTGCTACTGTACGTGCTTATCACTCTGGGTTCTAGATTTGCGTCAAAGAAAATATTGTATGACAGCCTGTTAGAATATAGCAATATAATCCGTAGGAAATATCACAAATAATGCTGAAGGTAGGTCACATGATAATGTAGTATTTTCAAATCTTGTCATGTGAAAGTAAAACAAACAATATTCTACTTTTTTAACCCTCTCAGCAACACGAGTAAAACCCCCTTTTTCGGTTGTTGACCTGACATAGTTTTGTACCCACCCTCCAGGGCCTCGTATTTTGAACATTTCTTGCTTTTTGCGGTATTAGTGTTTCATACAAGGGACATTGACATGGATAAATCATGAATTTAACATCATATAAAATGCACGAGTATTAATTTCACCCCTTTGACGTGGGAAGAGGAAAATGTACACACCATTTTTATTTTTTGTCCTACACGAAGAATATGCAATTCATATTTTCGCTATGATATATGGCATCTCTTTAATCTGTTGGCGGATGTGGAAACTGAAATTTACGGATCTGTCAACCCTCATGGTTTTCTTTAATCTATACGTACTGTTATATCCATAACAAGCTCATAAATTTGGCTGCTATGCCTGTTTTCCATGTTCTTTCAGGTAACTACAGTAATCCTGCCAGAACTACAGTCAGTTACAATGAATGACATGCCTTATATAACACAGACATACCTACACACACAGATATGTATGGACCTAAGAGTCGAAATCCTGTCCTTATTCTGCCCCTTTGTGGCATTAATTCATTCTCACTAAATGCATAAACGCGCTGTGTCAGGGACTGCCGAGGACGCTGCCATTAAGAAGCATTTGAGAGGTGCCTATGGTTTTGTCGGTGTTACAGAATCGACTTTTGCGGATAACATGTTTTTCTCTAGGCATTATATACCGCTTAGTATTATCTATTTCAAAGTTAATTTATTCTGTGAAATTATTTCATAATTTCTTTCAAACAAGTTAACAAGGCAGTGGATGAATGGAAAGGGTATCAGTCGAAGTCATAGGTGGAGATGTAAATTGCCAAATATTTATTTTTGAAATTTCAATTACATTTATACTGGTTTAACTATTTATCAATTTCAATGATTTGACGATTTTTAAAAATCAAGATTTGCAGTACGAGCAACCTAAGTGAGAGGGGACACTTTGCATTTAATCCTGTGTTGAAAATTTTGAGTAAAAAGAGAACAGAATAGGCTGTAATTGGAAGTATTGTATTTAGTGATATAATAAATAGTACACGCCACATGTGACGGGAATATTAATATAAACTAGGAATATTAATATAAACCACTACGAGGTTTCATCAATAATAAGCTCGCGTTTCCTCTAAACCAGTGCTTCAACAGCGGTGGTCTGCAAGTCCCTTGAATTCCAGTTGTATAGTTTTTGACAATGCTATGTTGTATTGCGAAACAATCTCCTTTTTCGACTCTATCCATCGTCTGATGATGATGAAGGTGATTATTATTATTATTATTATTATTATTATTATTATTATTATTATTATNTGATGAAGGTGATTATTATTATTATTATTATTATTATTATTATTATTATTATTATTATTATTATAAGTAAGACCCAAATTTTCGGAAGCCGGCTCGGCCTCATTCTTCACGCCTTGCAATAAGCTGTCATGTGGGCCCCTTAGATCGAGATTTTTTGCGTTGTCTGGGCCCAGTGACTGAAAGTAGGAAGTAGAAAATCACAGCAAGTGATCAGGTTACTAGGTGCCACGTTCGTGACGTGTTTTATTACGCTGTCTCATTACTCCGGGGCGGCGTTGAGGAAAAGGACAAACACGTTGGACTGATCGACAGGCGAGCAGGCCAAAACTCGCAACTGCTTATGTCCCGTATCCTGTGTCCTAGTAACGGCACTAAATGAGGTACACAGATCACCGTTGATATGAGTGAGTTAAACATACACTGCTTGGAAGTTAATGGTAAGGGTGGGAGTGCAAGAGTAGGGACAATAAATGCTTCTGATTGCCAGCAGCCAGCATAGAATGTCAGTTCAAACAATCGAGCTGTTATTATATTAGCATATAAAATGAAACGTCAGTTTCTACTCCCCGCACATAGCAGACGGACAGAGAAATTGTTTTAATCCCAAAAGATATAAAAGTAAAACTGGAGAAATGGTTGGAATTTTAAGATTGGAAGCTGTATTTTGTGTACTATACTGCAGACGGGGAGAAATGCATGACAGATGTTAGCTCTGAAGCACGATGGAAAGAATAGTCTACTTGGAAGACCAAAGTGTTCCTTCTTGTTTATTGTTTACTACCAAAGCGACAGTAGCTTGGCATGTATTGTATCGAACAGCAGGTAATTGTTGTACAATGGGCTGTAGAATGGAAATCATAGGATCGTGACAAGGTTCGATGTACTATTCTCATATTTGACAGGAGGCACTCAGAAAATCCACGAAATACCTTCGGACTCATCGAGCCGAATTTGAACCCGGGTCTACTGATAGAAAGTGAAACTTCTGCTTACTCATCCACAGAATTGAGGATTTACGTGTAGACAGAAGAGTAAAGCTAAAATGAATATATGAGAAATGAGTTTGGAGGATGTGTGTTGGATTCAAATGGCTTGGGATAAGTAAAATAGTGGAAGTTTTAAATACGGTAATTAACTTCCGTGAATCACAAAGCGTAGAACTTTTTGACTAAATGTGAGACTACCAAGTTTAGCAGAATTACTTTGCCCCGCGTAATTAATTATTTGTACCTAAAGGTGGATAACAGGTGGAAAGACGAAGTGCTAAATGAGCTAAAGGAATTAAAATTAAAGAACTGGGCATAGCTCGTTAAAGACAGAAAAGCCTCGTACGAACTCGTACAGAAGACCAAATCCCACAGAGGCTTGTAATGTCAGGAGCAGCAGCAGCGGCAGCGGCTGCAGAAGAATTAGAAGAAGAAGAAGAAGAAGAAGAAGAAGAAGAAGAAGAAGAAGAAGAAGAAGAAGAAGAAGAAGAAGAAGACCTAAAATTGACTATGGAAAAGTGGATTATGGCTATTTGAGGCTCGGTTTAATGTTTGTCATAATATCTTTTAAGCATCAGTCAAGATCTAGAAACGCGTATTATAATTGAATATTATTGTCATTTTTATGTGATTTTGTATATTTTCAAGCATGATGTAGTCAGTGAGAAAATTCGAGAACATCTTAGTAATTTACCAATACGGAGTCTCTGGCTTGCTGTCACTTCGAAATAGCCACAACCATCCCATATTGTAAATAATGTTCATTCCTAATCTAACAGAATAGCCTGTAAGGACAGAAATAGAACGTGGTTTAAATCACGCAATAGGTGTCTTAGGCGATATTCATTTCCGTGATCTTAAAAGGCGAAGACTAAGAGATTTACAACCCAGCAGGAAATACCGTATGCGATAACGTGGCAAAGGGCGCTGATGTGCTGTGTTGCCTACAAGGTCTGATCGCCTGCTGCGCGTATGCAACCTCTTGAATTACCCCACCTCACCACCACCCCACCCTTCATCAGTCATCGTCTCTAAATTGGGCCTGCGATGACATGGCAATTAATTTTCGTTCCTATAAGTACAAATTGATGGACTGCGTACAGAATTGTTTCAGAACTCCACGCTAAGCCTTATCTTAATACTTTGCAGTAATAGTCTAAAAAACCACGGTATTATCACAAAGAAATTGTCTATATAAATTTAAGGTGGAATATTTTGAGAACACTCAGTGTAGGTCTCTGTACTGTGGCGCAACAGGCCTATTCGGGCTGAGGCCGCCTTATTGTTGAGGGTTCGAGATCACAAACAGACACAGGACCTTAGGGCTCCAGGAGGTTGAGGCTGCCAGAATTTCTAGACAGTTGGCACATGAAGGTGGCAAGGTTATCAGCCCTACGTACCGGCCGCCTTTACCCCCAGGAGATACCCCTGGTACTCATTCCTGTTAGAGGCTGAGTCGACCCCTGGGCCGGAGAGCGGGAACAGTTAAGGATTAATCGAAACCGCGACCCTCCGGTTTGTGGCACAGGGCCTCAACCAGCTGCGCCACCCCATACCCCGTCAGTGTAGCTAGTTACACATATAACTCATTGTGCCAGGTAATAACGTTGTCTAAACCCTTCCTTCTTTCCTACGAAGAGTAAAGATATGTCAAGGAAACATTTTCTCACAATATTTAATTAAGAATTTTCAATTCAGGCTGAAAACCCATTACCACTCCATAAGATGGAACTTGCCTTGGGATCGATCTATACGCTTAATGCTCACGTTGCGCGATTCATATATTTGTATGTAGTTATGAAGAAGGATGAATTACATTTGCAATTAAAATAGCAATACTTAGTTTGAAAGGTGAAATGCTTCTGTGGTTATTTGCGGGCAGTTTTCCAAGTTTCGGAACTATACAATATAACCGTTTTTGAAAGGTTGTGACAAAACAGGTAGGCCTATCTACGAGTAATTATTACACACTAATGCATGGGAGTAAACAAGATTATTTGCGCGCGGAGAAGCAATATTTCTTAATTCATAACTTCGGCAATATAAGGTGATGAGTGGTTAGGTTCATGCTGCGGCCGTTTTGCCCAGGTATAAAGAGCCTGTGTTACCCTTTATCTAGTAGCCTGGGTGGGCCACACAGAATCTCTAAACGTTGTACAGAATAGAATGTTCTGGGAATCGAAGCCACATCTTACGGTCGTGCGACCCGTTGCCTTCTCACAATACTGTCTTAGCTTTCCTGGCTTGTACGCTTACTTGTTTTGAATTAATCGCATTCTGTTACAAAATGAATCACTGAAATATTGTGTCATCAGGAGAGAGACAAGACATAGTCATTAAAAATATAATAAATGTGAAGTCCAGGATGTCTATTTTCTGATTACATTTACTGATGGTTTCTTATGACACATTCGCATTACCTGCAGAGGCATAAAACTTTCTGACTCGTTGAACTTCGAAGATGAACAAAAAACTCAAGATGAATTACACGCAAGAAAGAAATCAAATAGACCGCCTGCCGGATAGACGGCACAATTTGTTACCAGAAGGAGTCAGATAGAACAAGTTGTTTTTTTTTAAAAGATAGGGAAAGAAATTGGGCAAGGAAAAAGCTGGAAAATTTAGGCGAAGAATTATGACACTAGAGAACGGTACATTAAAATCTCAGACGAAGTGGGTAATAATTATTGGACAGAATTCAATTAAAGTAAGTTACTCTCTATTACATACCACTTGAATATTGATTTTGAAGACCATGGATTTAACAAACAGATGAAAATAGGTGCGTAAATTTTCTGTACCTTGCGTGCTATTTGATGTATTATTTACTGAAACGGAAAGGCCAATGAAACTGGAAAGATACCTGTATGTATATAGGCCTATATATACATATATATGTATATATCTATTGCATGCATTACGCTTCTGATGTGTAGTTTAAGTTTCTGGAATTTCTGAAAACTCGCTCAAAATTGAAGTTCACTCCAGACACTAATCGCTCAGTGCTGCAGTAAATTCTCTGATAGTTTAATTTTGTTCCTAAACTTAAAATTTCTCAAAGTGTTTTCTCTGTTTTTGTTCGCAGCAAGCCTTTCTGTAACTTAGTTAATATGTCTGTGTAACCGTGTAACTCTATAACCTTGTAACTGACCTAGCTGCTTCCTTTCCGTTACGCAGAACACCTCCTCACAGGAATTCGATGCTCCAGATAGCTACTTCTTGGTCCTGTTTGGCCCCAGCACCATCAGCAGTTTTGTGATTCCTTTGCTGGGTTGGAACTGTTATTGGAGAGTGTGTGACTTTGCTAAGCTTGCGTTTCAGGCTGCTAGCATGTGTCGGCCGTGAAAATGAGATGTCATCAGGCCACATAGCTGGTGTGTGTGTGTGCGGTGTGAGGTGTGTGTGATGTGTGTGATGTGTGTGTGTGTGGTGTGTGCGGTGTGTGTGTGTGCGCGGTGTGTGTTTGTGGTGTGTGTGTGTTTGTGGTGTGTGTGGTGTGTGCGGTGTGTGTGTGGTGTGGTGTGTGTGCGGTGTGTGTGGTGTGTGTGCGGTGTGTGTGTGTGTGTGTGTGTGTGTGTGTGTGTGTGTGTGTGTGTGTGGATAATTTTTACCATACTGTTCAAGGATAAAGCACAGCACAGGATCGGCTGACACGCTAGCTGTGCGTGATTTTAGGTTTCCGCCGCGATGTTGATGAGATCTGTGCTCTTCTGCGATATTACGCATCGTCGAGTGGTAATCGTTTACCGACGTTCCGGAGCAACTTCTCGGTCCCATCTTAAAGGGTCAAGCAGCTGGGACCGATACGTTATCCCGAAACGTCGCTTAAGGATTACCACTCGACGACGCGTAATATCGCAGAAGAGCTCACATCTCGTGCTAAATGTTGTTATGATTCTTGTAATAAAATTGTGATCTATTGATAATTTGGTGGTCGTGGACCACTATAACATTGTTTCACTAAAATTGGTGACACTTCCGTATTTAATGGACTGCACTGATAAAGTCAGCACATGTATGCGTCGTAAAACACTATCGGAATAACCACATTATCATTTGTTCCGTAATCTCGATAAATAAACCTTCGTAATTCCAAATTAGGATCATGCTGTTATGAGTCTGACGTCCGCCCTTAGCCGGTGTCCAAGACGCTCGTCCCTCAACATCGCTACGAGCACAACAAAATTGGGATAGGACAGGCAACTGCTTTCTCCCTGTCAGTGCAGTTTTACTATGTGTGGCAGTGCGCGGAATTCTGAAGGGTTGCAGAGTCTCCTCAATATCAATCTAAGATCCCATCTAAACTCTTCACCTTGAGTGACTATCGATTGCAGTTGTTAGCTTTCATCTTTCTACTTTCTTACACACAACCTGATGACGGCTTTTTTAAAGCCGAGACATGCAGCTGGAGTTTCATCACTAAAAATAAGTTGTGCGAATCATTTAAAATTGTTGTTTATTTGAAGACTATTTTATTAATGCCTGGCTCTTTTGTAAGTCACCACCTAAATTGCCCTGGCCTATAACATGAAAACGAATTGTGCAGTGAGGCTTATTGTAAGTAACCACACCAATTTGAATTATTTTGTTTAACTTATATGAAATATGCATAGGAAACACATATGTCTATTCTTAGTAATGTACTTAAGAGAAATTACACAAATGCGCTAGAGTGACTACAGTCTAGGTGTTTCTAATGTAAAACACGGCAGATTCTTTACATAACCCCAATTTAAAGACTGCAGAACAAACATTTCTCTCTTTTCTAATTCCCGGACGTGAAAATCAATGAAGAAAGGAAAAGACATTCTGCGGTCGGCGATGAGAAGACAGAAAAATTTCCTGAAGAGATAGAAGGTATTCGACTTTAGACGGTTGCTTTAAATTTAAATTCTCCAACGTTTCTTTTAAAAGAAAAGTGGGAGCAATGCAGGCAGTGTTTCTCCAACTTCTGTTCCTAGGATTAAGTGGCTTTATGTTTTCACATGGATGTGAAGGCTTTCAGAAAGTGGAAAACACATTCGAAAGGGACCGAGACTCTAGTTATCCACCTTGTTCATGCTGGGTTAGAAGGAGGGGAGACTTCCCCCTCTGAATCTTTTCTGCATTCAAAATGAACGCAGAGTGTGAAATGTTTACACAACCTGAGCAACAGTATATGTAATCGAACCATTTTTGTTCTCTTGCTAGTTTCGCAGTCGCAGAAATCGGATCGATAAGTACTGATGCATACCAAAGGAAAGGTGTGCAGATCAGGGCACAAGGTACAATCTACAGTCCGTCTGGTACATACGTACACAAACACTAACAAAAGAAATACAGGTAAAGCCTCTGTGATTAATTTGGTAGTATACCATGACGAAAAACGAGCGAACACAACTCATTCTTAACCTCTTCTCTAGATGAAAGTGAGTGGTTAGCTGTACATCCGAGCCTTTCACACTCGGCTGAAGAGTCTCAGCTACGCATTGGACAAAAGGCATTGTGGGCCGCAAAATATATCGGCAAGGTTGGAGAGGAGAAATGTCTGTTACCCATGCCCAGTACAACCCCCAATTTTTCGGCCGTTCAGCCGTTGTCTAGTCACTTTACCAATTGCCCTTTACTAGACAGTAAAGTTAATTTCAAATAGTGTTTATAAAACGTTTACACATACGTGCGCGCTCACCGTACTTGGGTGTTTGTCCGTGTGTGGGGCAGGTTGAATAGAAAGCCACAGTTGGGCGATAACTGCAGTTTACGTTTCTGCTTCAAGATACTTGTCATGCGCAGTTTTAATCAAGTCCCACGAAACCCGCAAGCAGGGAAATTATTTTCGAAGACGAGAGACTTTCGCTTGTCTGTCGAGGCTCCTGCCGTTTGAATGTTTTGGAAAGGTTTGGAACTTAGTTCGTGGAATACACATTTTTCCTCCTACGATTTAAAATTTGGGGACCTCTGAGAATGGATTCCAGAGAAATTGGTTCTAAATGGATGCTGAAACACGGAAGAATGTTCGTCATTGCTTTAAGAACAAACTACGAACCTGTTATTTGTTTCGCAAAAAGAAAAGTAATTTTGTCCCTATCCACTGCGTGGAGGTATGTAAGGGGAGTGGAGATATAGTTCCACTCATTCTTAACCTCAGCACTAAATGGAGATGGGTCCCCACCCCAGTCGCTTTACTCCCGGAAAAGAAGACCGGTGTCCACAGGATTGGAGGTTGGGTGGGCCCTACAACCGATGTGAACTTTTGTAAAGGGAAAGATCTGTTGCCCCATCGCAACTATAAAAAAATAATTACGTACAATTTTTACATTTCGTTATTTTCTTCTACTTAACAACAATGTTCGGATACCTCTCGAGATTTGAGGGTCTCACAGCGGCGTTGCGGAAGTTCCAAATCTGCTGGGATGCCACACCGCGACGAGTCGTAAATAGCCTAACTACAGCGCCTTGGATTAATGGATCGATATGGTTTATCCTTGTAGAATACACGAGTCTTTATGTACGTTAAACCCCCGTTCCGTCACGAAAACATTGTTTCAATACTACGACAAGAATAAGGATATAACCGATTTTATGACTAATGAAATGTTTATTATTTGGACGACATGCCAGTGACACGTCAGTGAACTCGTCTTTTGCGATATTTGAAGTTGTGACAGCACTGTTTTTCAAGACTCAAGCCTTCTGGAATATGACGCCGTGTTGACTGAAAAGTTGTTACCGTCGTCTCTAAGGAGCCTATTGCCTTCCTAGTCATAGTAAAGTAGTTCAATATACACTGTGCTATGACTATTCTAACCTTAAGGTGAAGATACTACATTCCTTCCAATGTCGATAATTATTAACAACCAACACTGCGTAATGTCAAAGAAGATATGAATCTTCATTTCGCTTCTTTCTTTGTACTGTAAGATCAAAGCACGAAATCTGAGCAACAGTAAGTGCACGTAGATAAGAGCTCGTTCATGGTTCAGTGTGTATCCCTCATTTCCATTGCACATAAAGGCCTAAATGAAGACCCATTGCCCCTTCGAACTCTGAATACCTACGCGCCTTTCACTTCGCCCGTCAAAAGGACTCGTCACAACGTTCAGAGGCCTAAGCGCTGTTTCAGCTTGTGTCTCGCTGTCACGTTTTGTACTTGTAGAATTAAAATGGCTTAAACATTTCCTTTTCAGAAGTAGAGGCATTGTTATATGAGAACTGAAATTTGGTGTGGACACAAGATACAAATGACACTTTCGAAAGAGGTAGAGACGCCAAACTTTCAACAACATTCTGTCAACCCGCCGCACAGAAACTCTTCCCATTTCACCTCGATACTGTAACTAAATGCTAAAAAGGGGTAAATTCTGTGTTCCGCGACTTGAGTTTGATAGCATATGCAACTGAAAACAAGAGAGCTTGTGTTTAATGTTTTAAACCCCACTGTTAATTATATGCATCACTTTCTAGTATGAAAGTCCGCTCTTGACTCACAGTGCTTTGGTGTATTTAATACGATTAGAACAGTAAATACCGATTCTTTCCTTAAACATTATTTATAAGTGGGTCTTTATAATGCTTTCATATTGTTGTCTGTGAGGTAGAAACTGGAATTTTATACGAGTATATAATTAGACGAATGTTTCTTAAGAAATTAAAACCTTTCTCCGCAATCCCATCTCCTCTCCCACTTATTTTTCCAAGTTTTACGTCTTGGTATTAACCAGCAAATTAAAATTCCTCCGTCCTTATCTAGAATCTTTCTCGCTATTCCAACGTTCTAATTTTCGTGCTACTCTTTTCAGAAGAGGAGCGGACAGTGATTGCTAATCTCCAATAAAGTGATGTCGTTTCTCTTCCCTTCCCCGAAAGAAAGCATTTGACACGTTTCTCACAACTTTCTCTTGCGTCTACTCCTCTACTACTTCTTGTGTCTCTCTCGTTCTCTCTCTTTCCTTCTTTAAAGTCTGAGTCTTTAATACACATTGATACCGTAAGGAAACACTGAACTTCCTACTGTGTTTCGTCATTGATCCGTGTTCTGAATTCTCGGGTTCTACTCTCGGCTAGGCTCTTAGTTTATTGCAGCCGTTTTCTCATTTACATTGGTTTGGCAGTGTATAACGGGAGAAAACTGTGAACGATAACCTGAGAAGGATGTGGAACGCAACGACCGAGGAATATCTGAGGATATTACTACTATCCCAACATTTGTTTGGAGTTCTGATCACAGTTACGAAAAGTGCAGTCAAGAGTATCTTAAGGCTATTCATCCCCTTTGTGTTGATCCTCAGATAAAACCAACAAATAATCCGTGAACACAACATATATGGTAGCAATATATTTTTACACTCTATGCTGTGTCGACGGATTATTTGTTGGTTTTATCTCAGTGACGTTTGCTGCTGTCCAAGCTGGGAGTAGAAGCTGTGAGATCCCGAAACGGACTGCACTCTAATGCTTGGTCCATAGGTCAAGCGTCTTAACTGAGACCTTCGTGATTTTCCGTAGTACATCGAAGATAATTTAAAAATATTTTAAAGTGGGCCACACGCGATTACATCAGTATCGTAAACCGTTTACATGTAACATTTGACCAGCAATATACCTCTTAAAATTGCTGTAAATTCGTCGTGTCTGTCTGTCCGTCCTTCTGTCCGTCCGGTCGCACAAAACAACTCGGCTTCCACTGGAAGGATTTTCATGAAATTTGATATTTGAGGATTCTTCAAAAATCTTTCGAGAAACCTCAAGTTTCATAAAATCTGACAAGTATAACGGGTACTTTACATGAGGAACTCTGTACATTTGTGATAAAATCTCGCTGAAATCTTCTTAGAATATTCAAAATCTTTTTCCTGAAAATTGTGCCGTCTATGAGATAATGTGGAAAAATATGGTGGAGCCTGACAGGCTACAGATAGGGACAATATAATAGGGCGCATGCGCTGAGCAAGCCGGATTGCTAAGGCAAGAATACAGACACGCGCTCAGAATATGTAATGATTATTGCTTTTCCACGGCAACAGTTGTTACGCGAACGCGCGTGGATGTTACGTTATGCTTCTTTGTCTGTCTTGTTATTTTTAGGAAGGTATTGTCCGCTCGTCTTTAAAAAATATGAATATAAATGCACGTGTAATGCAAGCACTTCTTCATAACATGAAACAATAGGCGTAATATTTGAAAACGGAGTAGCTACTGCTGGGAACAAATGTATAAGGCATAACAGAATAATTCACGTATCTGACAAAATTACGTATAGAATCGTCGGGATAGGATAATCGGTGTAGCGACTCTCTACGAGCTACACGGTCCGGTTTTCGAACCCCGGTGTGGGCGACATTTCTGGGGCCTATCCAGACCGCCCCCCCAGGCTCACCCAGTCTCCTGTACAGTGGGTACTGGATCTTTTTCCCGGGGGTAAAGCAGTACGTCGTGCGTGCGGACCACCCCTTCGTTTTGGCTCCGAGGAGGTGTGTGTGTGTGTGTGTGTGTGTGTGTGTGTGTGTGTAGAGCTATATCGCTACCTCCCCACAGTGCCTGCTTGGCATGTTACGGGACAGCTTTATCTTTACTTATGAAATCGCTTAAAAATTCTTACAAATTAAGGCTATTTCTATATGGATCAAGTGGAGTTTATATCCGAGAGCCAAGTTAATGACAAGGGATAATATAACGTAATTCGTAATAATTTGAGACGGCATCAGTATGGTAATGAAAGGTTTTCGTGTTACAGTATTTGTTCCTCCCATTTAACCAAGTGAAGAATACATATTACAAATAATGGATATCGAAAGACCATATTTTATTTATTAATCTTGGAATTAAAGGCTGTCTCTGCCACGATATGACGTCTGAAATATGGATGTGGCGACCTGTCACTTTTCAAACATAACCTGACACGCTTTCTTTTATTTACCTGTCAGGTTCGCTCATTATTCTGAGGGTTGCTAAACAGCAGTAAGCAAACATTCTGACTCTGGGACAGTCATACAATCATGTTAAAAGCAGAAGTTCTTACAAAGGACTTGAAACCCAAATAAATTAAATTTATTCTGGTTTGACAGTTTATTCCTGGAAAAATAAAGTTCAAGTTTTGTAAGTATTAGCGTTAGGGAAGAGAAGTTTGGAAAATTAATATGTATTTCCTTTTTACCTCGTGATAGAACATGAGAATATAAAAGACAACCTGGGACCAAGGGAAAAAGAGCCAGTCGACAGGCACTTGGGCGCAGTATCAAACCGCATATTATAGAGTTTTCGTGGTTCACACTTCTGTTTTATGTCTCACTACAATATATTGTATGTACTTTTCAAATGTGGAGCGGCATAAAGAAAATTGTGTCAAATTAATTCAACTGTTACGCGTTAACGAAGTATCTCAAAATAATATACCGCAGAAATACTATTGGTGTAACAGCAATTCGCATCCTCTTCGATTTGATCATGCTAAAATATTGGCAAGGAGGACAAATAATGAAACCCCTTATTATGCACCAGCCGTTCTGTTTCATTCTCCCTCTGGGGCCCAAATATCTTCTTCAATACCGTATTCTGAAATACGCTTAGCTTATATTCTTTACTTAATGTAAGACACCAACTTCCACATCCACACAAAACATATGTAATTATAGAATTTTAGATTTTAATCTTTATTTTCGTAGAGAGCAAACAGGAAGAGAAAAGATACTGGAGGGATAAGGCAAGAGGTCTTTTGGTGCTAAAGAATGGACAGTAACGTTACCATCGTCACAAAGCGCGTGTTACATTACCGGTTAAGATGGACATTCTAGTGATCTAGCATCAGCATGGAGATCAGAGCATCACGGATAAAGCGCTAGAAGTTTTTAGGTACGTCGACGTTAACGAGATGTTTGCGTGATCTTGTCCGTTATAACGGAAGAAAGAAAATGGTTAGCAAGAAGATGAAGAAATAACGCTCTGTCTCTCTCCCTCCCCCCCCTTCTGATGAGTCACAAGTCAGACGAGACAACTAATAGGATTCATTAAAAGATTTATCATTCACTTTGATTGCGCCAGACACTGAAGCGACTAACAGACTAAAAAACCAACAAACTAATTTTCCAATTAGCTACCTCATTAAGATATTAAGTAATTACATGATGGAGGATGTTCTACACAAGAAATTTCAAGAATATGGAAGATGTGGAATAGAAAACTAAATTTTTTTATAATTTCCCGCGTATCGTCTTCCATAATGCTTTCGTTCCATAGTCCGTACTTCTTGTACCTACTCACAGTAGGTGTCGAGGTTATTTATTTCCACTTGAGCACACTCAGACTTACACCACAGTCGGTAGGACTCCTCTGGACGAGGGATCGGCCCTTCGCAGAGACCTCTACCTGACAACACAAACACTCACAAGAGACAAACATCCATGCCCGCGGTGGGATTCGAACCCACGATCCCAACAAGCGCTCGGCCGCAGACCTACTCCTTAGACCGCGCGGCCGCTGGGATCGGCCTTCCATAATGCTTTGAACAAAATGTAACTTTGTCGCAGACTAGAGTAGGAAGGCGTATAACGAGGACTGAGTTTTAGCCACTCTCATTATTAACCTTGGCACTAGAAGTATGTGAGTTGTCAACTTCACGCCGCGGCCACTTTATCGCCGGGAAAGGATCCCGGCACCCATTGAATAGGAGGCTGAGTGGGCCCAGAGCCTGTCTGGGCATTTTGGAGAAAAGCCCCTGTCTCTGCCGGCATTCGAAATCGGGTTCCTCCAGCCCGTGGTATAGCCTAATCACTACACAGACCGCGCAGTAGACGATGTTGAAATTAGCAATGCATATATTTACATATAAAACAAACACACAGTTTATTAACTTTAAGTACCCAAAATATTTGCATTCACCTTGAGCGATGCTCACGGCTACAATTTAATAATGGATTTTTACAATACTGAAGAATTTAATAGCCGTCATTCAGAACTGCTTTATACCAACATATGTTACGAGCTTGACTAGCAGTTATACTTTTTGTGTTTGTCATCCCTTTGTGTTGATTACAATGATGAAGGATGTTTAGCCGTGAACACAACTAGTGTTGCTAAGGATCAGTTACGCAGTTACTAGTTAGACTAATTTTTCCGTGAATTAAAAGGTCACAAAAATTAAAATTATGGGCATGTCTTGTATATAAAACATTTTTAAAACTAGAGTGTTAGGCTATACATATTTATGAATGGGCTACAGTTAGCTATAGAAGTAACAAGAGCATTGACTTATGGCTATGATGATTTTAGGTAAGAATGCCCTACCTGATAACTCTGTAATTTATCCTTAACAAGCGTGAAGATCCATTCTGTCAACTGTGACCATGAGGGTGACTTCAAACTGAATCGAAACATGTTAAGTATTTAATAAATTTAATAAAATACGTGTGTGTTTTAGATTGTAACATTTGTGTGTTATATGGTAAGATGTAGTCAGAACATATTAACATAGAAGCCTCCAAATTATAATATGTAAGTTTGTTGAAAAGGCGGACAGATTTTTCGAGATTTGAGATATTTCACATTAAGTGGCATGTAATAAAATACAAGTAGAGTACAGTATTTCGAAAGCAATTCTCGTTTACATAATTCTTTAGGCATTTTGCTAGTAAATTATTTTTGTGTGTATGTACACAACACACATACACATTCAGTTCTGCACACGTGTGTTCATATGCATATGTATATAATATTTCCATAATTTTGTGTACCTTTATTTTTTTAACTCCAGAAAAAACAAATACAGTTCACACATACACAAACACATAGACATACATCCATTTCTATCTATTAATTTTATCGAGACCTATGTGTTTTCGTGGTGCTCTTAGATGGAGACAGAGAGAGAGAGAGCGCGAGAGAGAGGGAGAAAGAGCGATAGAGAGGCTGTAAAAGGTACTTAAGCCTGTGCTGGAGAAGGATAACAAGCAGTAAGTTTAATTAAAATACACCATCGGAGATCTTTTTCATGCAAATTCGAGCAGTCAGCTTGGAACTATGACAGTTTTGTTTCAAAGACTCTTCACAAATTGTAATTTGAAACAAAGCGTGACATGTCGAGTAAAATTTAACAGCTGTTGGTATTTTCCAATTTTTCAAATATAAATCCACTTATTATTTCGGATTCCGAGCTTATGCGATGTGACGCTGCGTCGCTAGCTAGGTGTTTCTCGACGCTGGGGAATGGACGTGTCGCCGTCATTTCCAGCGGCTTGAGAGCGTTTTCCGTGTCGACTGTTGAAGAAGAAGGCGCCGCTTTCTTTCGCGAAGTCTGGAAGCGGTTAGCCAGGGACGCATCGTCACATCCCACAAGAAAGGAATCTTCAATTACACCGCTCTGAAAACTTGAAACATCGCCTAATTGTCACTCCGCTCACGAGACCTTTGTCCGAGTACGCGAGCGTTGGTTATTATTTTATATTGTCAATACCGTGTACGTATTGATATAGAATGATATGTATTAACAACCAACTCGTACACACGTACTAAAATTTTTATTGCGTGTGTACACACACACGTACTAAAATTTTTATTGCGTGTATACAAGTTGGTTGTTAAAACATATCATTCTAGATTCATTATTATGTTAGTGTATGTAATTATAATTATCTTATTGTAAAAATAATTAGTTGCTACATTTCTATTACACACAGACAAATATGCCCACTTATGTACTTATACCAGAAATCTGAATCCGGCTTCATTTTATCTTTTGGGACCTTTGTGCTTGTCAACAAATTCGGAACCTTAACTTCTGATTGGCAAAGATATTTTCGTCTTTGTGTTCCCTGCGAGTGAGCGAGTCCTTCACCCGAGTCTCTGTGAAGGAGCGCCATTTCTCTGCTCGGTCATTTGTTTTCATTTTCATTTCAGCACATAGTCTTCTTCTTGCCTCAAGATGGGTTGTTCAGCCGCTGTTTCACATGTTCTTCATTCCTTACCCCAAGGTACGCGAAACACTCGGAATTTTCGTTTACAAAGTTGCTGTTGTAATATCAGGTTTAACTCTAAGCTCTGTCATTCTAGCGCAACACACAAATACCTTTCCTTGTCCTTTTTTGTAACTGTGTATGAAACAAGTTAGGAAGTATCCGCGTTTCTGCCGCATTCTGTGTATTAGTTTACCTAAATTTTAAATTGGTGACTACTTAAATACACTCAATATGCGAGTATTTGAAACGTGCTCTTCCATCTGTGACACAACGCAGTAGTATATAAGGCTGCTCTGTATCTTAACAACAGATATGAAGTCGGTAATAGTCGATACCTCCTAAATGGCGAGATATCGTCTTTCTTGTATGTAATGTTATAACAACGGGATATATAATCGAGCGTGCTCGATTATAAGATAGCCGCCTTTCGGCCTCACCTAACGTCTTGTCGAGAACACACTTTGCTCATTTATAGTACCAGTCACTGCGAAGTATTATAAATGTATTCAGGTGAAGTGCCTGTTACTTTTGTGTGACTGTAAACAAAATCGCAATTTATCGACACATTTTAGTAAAAGCACCAAATATGAAACTTGAAGAAAATTTTTGGGTGGGAGTCGCACTGTTCTATGCGGACAGAGAAACCGACGGACGGCCGGATGTGACGAGGATTATAGTCGCTTTTCAAAGTTATTTTACAAAGTGCCTAATTAAGTTACGTTGAAAGAAAAATGTTGGCTCCTTTAACTGATGTATCTTACCACTAGAAGGCATTGTATGCCAGGATCGGAAGTGAAGTGGACAGAAAGTGGGCCAAGAAATTTGAAGTTGAATGTAAAGTTAAAAATTACAGTATTTCACAGTGACAAACTGTTTCCTATTCTTTTTGATGTCACCCTCTTCTACTCGGTTTGTAGGTTTGCCGAAATTCCTTAAATAAAATAGCGGTTTCAAAAAATTCGCAAAGACCATTTAGGTGAAATGTATTATTATTTTCATATTTTTAACATAGCAGTTTGCATGACTTCCTGTAGAACACATTCCCTTTGTCTTAAAATATCCCTTTCTTTCTTTCTTTCTTTCTTTCTTTCTTTCTTTCTTTCTTTCTTTCTTTCTTTCTTTCTTTCTTTCTTCTATTTCAGAAAAATGGATACGAACATGGAAAACTGCTCTATAGTAGCAGTGTATACTACTCTGTAAGGTGCGGGTAGAACATTAGTGCAGAACGTTGCAAGCGTGGGAGAAGCATTAACGCATTCTGTTACTTTCTCTGCATCGTATTTGAAAGCCTTAAATTTATTTACAGAGTATGTGGATTGGTTGCTGAAGAGAACTGCTAGTAAGGCAATGAGATTTTTGTGATATCTTTCTGGGGTGTTATTTATCCATACCATAGAATGTAAGAGGATGCCTAGTATCGGCTGATACGTTTATATTCACTGTTCGCTGTCACCATTCAATGCAGGTGCATATTAGCAGAATTTTAAACTGACTGAATGGACTCTTCATACCAGAAGCTGTTTTAGATGGCAAGTATACAACTTGCTTTTCTTACTCATTGTCCTAATATCCATTTACATTTAGAGGGTACAATTTTTCCTGCGCCCTATTTTTTAAATTTAAACGATAGTAACTCCCTTGCATCGCATCATGGCATCTAGCTTGTGGGTGAGTCATCGAAAAATAACTCATTAATTTTAAAATTTACATATCTACAATATTTTTATAAAAATCCGCGTGTTGACAGGTAAATTTTTTGTTGTGCTAACGTCGGTACCAAATCAAGAAGAAGTATGGGCGATCGGAGGTATGGCTGTAGGAATTCTTAACGTCGGCCCTAGATGAAGGTCAAAGGTCATGGCTGCTCCACCCTCGGGAAATGAGCCTCAAACACCCGGTTGGCCTGACAGCCGGACTGAACACATTGAAGAAGTCTCTTAGTAGTGCTGGCAATCGAACCAGGATTCCTCGGTCGTTCAGACGGTAGCCTGAGGTACTGAGGGAAATCAACATTGCTTGAATCAGGAGAGTGGGTTTCCCTACTGAGATCAAAGCATGACGTCTTTCAAATATGAAGGACTGCCGTGGGGTTCATCGTGACGTTCAGTATCTCAAAATTTAAACTTGACACTTCATTGACTGGAACTACCAGGTTTGCAGTCTGAGACTTATAATAACTAAGAGTTTCGGTTGTATCTCCACGTGATATACTGAATCTTCGGTGTAGACATGACAGGGTCACTGTACCACATACAAATTACTGGGCATCTAAAAACTACATAGTGTGATATTTTGACAGCGTGGGTAAATAAGTTTTATATGTAGAGATGCCATGTTCAGTCACTGCTGCCATATGGAATGAAGGTGTACGACGTCCAATGCAGGCAAGCGTGACTGGGATATGGGGACTCTATACTGTGTATCTGAGGTGCAGCTGGAACAAGGGAAACGTCTTGAGCAGCTATTTTAGTTTCCGTCTCCTGTAATTGAGGTCCTAAGAGGCACAGTGTTGTAAGTCATGTTTTCATTTGATAAAAAATACGCAACTTCGCCTGTTAGAGCTATTGGATATCTATTGACCTACTTTTATATATGGTGTGCTCTGAGGGCTAAATTAGCAACTATAACTTAACATCATTTTGCCTGTTCATAGAACTCGATATTATAATAGCATATAAACACTTATCTAATTTTCCTTTTAAGACTGAATTACACCACTCTGTATGTCAACTGCTCAGTTGTACCTGCTGTTTTTATGGGCGGCATAATTTGTCTCTTACGGTGAGAAAAAATAATAAGAGTTTGAATTTTTAAGAGGAGAATATTGAGGAGAAACTTTGTCACCAAAGGCGAGGCAGGTGCAGAAGCTCACGGGAAACTAGGCTATATTTTCATGCTCACCAAATTCTGTTAAGCTGAGTAAGTCAAGGAGGATGATATGAGCAGGGCATGTAACGTTAAAGAGGGACATTAGAAAGGGAATCGCAGTTCTAGTTCGGGAAACCAAAGGTAAGCGATCACTTGAAACATCTAGACGTAAATAGGATAATATCAAAATTAAAACCATGAAAATGCGGTGTTGGGGCGTGGACTGAATTCGGCTGTGGCTCAGTGGATGCTGATCAGTGGCTGGCTTTTTTGAACGCGGTAATACACCTTCAGCTTCTGTAAGGGACAGCAAATATCCTAACCAGCTGACTATCTGTAAGTTTTGAAGAAGGACGGACCCTCTCCCGTGGAGTTAGTTATGTTTCTTTTCCTTCACCGACCTCATAGCAGGGCATTATAATCTTCCAATTCTGAGTGGAGCAAGCAAGGCATTGCGGAATTCCGGTGGATCGATATGTGAGCGGTGCTGAGTAGAGCAAATAAGGCACCATGTCTTCCGCCGGATCTTTGTCTGAGCGGTGCTGAGTAGAGCAAGCGAGGCACTGTGGAATTTCGCCAGATCACTCTCTTAGCGGTGCTGAGGGGAGCAAGCAAGGCATTACGGAATTCCGGTGGATCGATATGTGAGCGGTGCTCAGTACAGCAAATAAGGCACTATGTCTTCCGCCGGATCGTTTTCTGAGCGGTGCTGAGGGGAGCAAGCGAGGCATTACGGAATTCCGGTGGATCGATATGTGAACGGTGCTGAGTAGAACCAGCAAGATACTGCGGAATTTCGGCGGATCGGTGTCTGAGCAGTGTTTAGTGAGGGAAAAAAGCAAGGAACTATGGTATTCCACCGCATAGTTGTCTGAGCGTGCTGAACCAACACATGTAATTACGAATCACGAAGCCGCCGTTGGGTTTGTTAATAGTGCTTCGAGCTGAGATTCTTGAGGAACCCCCGGTTCCCCTTCATGGCAACCGTCCTGCTAAAAGTCTCTGAGCGAAGTCACTGGATAGAAACTACATCTGCTCGTACTCTCCCTCCCTCTCTCAGGACTATGCATAGCCTACTGAACAGAAGATCCTTCAAGTTACGTTAATCTTGCAGTGCCTTTGCAGAGCAGCCTCAGTCCTTTTGCAATACCTTGAAGATCCTGAAGATGCAACGCTAAACTCAAATGTGTAAAGGATCAATAAGTGCATCTAACGCAGGGATGATTTCAGAAAGCCCTACGGCAAACATGTTGGTCCAACAGAAATGAGAAGTTTCAGACCGATTTCTAAATACACGTCAGAAATTGTTCAAAGAATTAGTCGTTATTACCTGGGGGTAGAGGTTTTAGCTACAAGCGTCTTGAACCCAAATCTTTTGTACAAATATGGCCATCTGTCGCGGCCTTTGTTATTTTACGAAGGAAGTCCAAAAATGTATCCAAAAAATTGTGACCCAGTTTTGGTAATCGATATCCTGACTGGAATGCAATACATAGGCTGCACTTATCAGGGGTTCCTAAAGTACACCGTTCTATGGAATTACTTTCACTGGTATTGACAGTACTTAGACAAATTAAAATTCTTCTTGCGATTCAAATCTTCCGAATCTTGGGGTTTTAAAAACAGAATTTTGGAAGTCATGTGCCAAGCTGCACACACTGCGAGGTTCTGGGCACAAATTTTGATAGAAAGTGTATGGGTTATATATAAACTCTTTGCATATACGAGTTCGAGACAATATTGTATGAATTTCAATATGGTCCAGAGCTGTAACAAGTCAACATATTTGCGTTTCAAGTGTAGCGTGGTATTAATTTACTGTTTTATAAAAGTTCAATATAGAGGTGTGCTGCGTGTGGTCGGTTTTTCTGGGAAGGTGAAGTGGCGCTGTAAGGCTGTCGTGACAGCCAGTAGTTCTCTGGGGGATACGCGCAGCAAGTAGCTTGCAACAACCTCACTTTAAGCTGAATACATGGGCTTTAATCAGGAAGGATAAAGCTGTAATCGTGACAGTAATCGGATCTCAGCAAGTGGAGCGGAAAGTGGAGCAAATCTTTGTTTAAACCACATGAAGGAAATGGGGAAAATACTCGGCGAAGTGTTCCAGAAGGAGAAGAAAGAACAGATAGAGAGGAAGCGTGCATTTCAGAGAGTAATGGAGCTGGGTTATTCTTGTAAATTATATTTGTATCTCTTGTAAGGAGAATAAAAAGAACTCGGCCTTGTCACTTGCATAAAATGAAATACTGTTATCCACTTCAGTACCTGATTATTTTATACAGCTGTATCAAATTCTGTGTGTGGCTTTATTTATTTATTGTTCAAGGTCCTTGTTAGTAGGTTACGTACTGCAGCGTCTAATTGTAAGGTAATTATTATATACTAAATCGGAAAAATGAGGAAGGATTGTGGCCTGATCTGCAGTACTAGGCGTGTCCCGGCACTTTTCAGTAAAAATAGCGGAATGTCACTAAAAATTTAATCAATTGTAAGCCCGTCTTCCAACCGACGAATCCGGAACCTGCCAGTACATAGGGGTTTAGTGTTGTCCTCTCGACCACTACATTTTATTTCACATATCTTGCACACATTTTAAAGGAAGCAAGCTACCGAATTCGGAATTTCACGGAATAAAATACTCTTCTGTTATTCCGTATTTGGTTATTTTGTAGTGCGGTATCCAGTTTTATGGCAGGATAATTGCGAATAATGAAAGGTGCGGTTTGATGGATTCTTCGGTTGTTTGCGATGTTTATTAAGTTATAGAGTCTTTATAATGATGAATGATCAACTCACTGTGTATTATGAATTGGAAAGAACACATCAGCAAACGGTTCTGGCGTGTTTAATGTGCTCAGCGTTTATCTGGAAAGATGGGTGAAACCAAGTAAACTTCAACAGAACTGGCCTACATTGAGGCTTACAAGTGTCAAGAATCTGTGGAATAAAGTGTAGTGCTGCTAAATTTTGAAAGACGACGTTTAATGGGAAAGTGTGGAAGAAAGTGTCGAGCCGGAGACTGCATTAACGTGGCCTGCTAATATTTTCTGTCGGTACTGTGTTGCAATAGCGATCGGGATTGTCTTTCTTGAGAAGCACCCCAAGCGCGTACTTTCAGAATGGGAATCACAAGAGTCATTATTTGTCAGCCTTGGCAGTAACGTATTTTCTGTGTATATAATATGTGAGGCTTTAGATTCAAATAAAGGAAATTTATTTTTACCAGCTACATCAAATAAAATGAAATGGGTGACAAAGTTGTAAGTTGAAAAGGAATTAAAGAACGTTAGAATTGATTGTGCTGACAAATGAGAAAAACTTTTCGGTGTTGGACAAACACCCTAATAAACAAAGATGTGATTTCCGAGCCGAAGACAGCTTAGATGCTATTGAGCACGTTAATAGAGTTATTTTCTGCTCGTCTTGCAGGAAACAAATGATTCAGTTTCGCAGTGAAGTAGGAAGGTCACCGGAGATGTCATGATTACGATTCCTAAAGAACCGCGGTGTTACTACATCCTCCAGTCACTTACGAGCATTACCATCTGAAATAGAGTGTTCCTGCGAATAATAATGGTCATTTTATTCACCGACGCTACGCAGACATGAATTTCGGACCCTGTGGTTCACTTCCTGTCTATGAGAACACACGCTTGGCTCGTAAGAACAAACCAACTTCACTTCTCAGCTTTAGCTGGGAAATATTCACCTATCCTGGGATGTATCATCAACAGGATTAGGCTCGGTGGTCTTATGTGTAATTTAAGAAATTTGTTACAATTGAACATGTGCCAAGAATTACCACTTTCTGCATTTGTATATATGTGTTTGGGTGCAGGTTAAGTCTATTATTATTATTATTATTATTATTATTATTATTATTAACAACCAATGCCTAGGTGTTAACAATTCTGTTAAGTTTAAACTTTGGAGTACAATTTTTTTTTAATATTTGAGTTTCTCACGGCTGTGACTATGAAGATTATTGTTTTCTGAGATGTTATGCCGTGTAGATTATTACATGGCTTCAGTGAAACTTGCTACTTCCCTCTTCAGTGTGTAATATTTTGAAAATGGAGGCAATACTTTCCAGCGAAATATTGGTGACCGCCTACCACACTAAATCCATTACGTTTCAGAACATATTAATCTTTAATTTTTGGATGCGTTGCCTTCTTGTATTCTATGTACTCTCCCGTCATCTTCCTCCTTGATTCATCCACGCTAATATGGTCGTAGAATACAAATGATAAGCCCAGTTTTATGCAGTGTCTTTAAATCTTGAGTAATTATTTGAGCCAGACACTCTCCTCAGCACCTTGTCCTCAAAACCGTTTAGGCAAACTGATACAGACCTTTTTCGGTACAGTCTTGTTACATCCTTCTCTCTATGCATTCGATCATGTCAGCAAGTGTCACTACAAATATGGTTCCTGGACGGTTAGGTCTCCATGCAATTTTCGAGCATTTCATTTGCTGCTTAAAGTGTTATCCTGAAACTTTGTCGACTGCGACACTGAGGCGAAGGAGACTTCATAAAGAGAGAACAGATTTTATGATCCATTGGCGTTCTGCCTGATGAAATTTTAGAGGAGCAGAGGAATCTAGTAGTCGACATAGCGCATATGTCACGAGGAATTAGCGTTTTAAAATATTTTATTTCGACATTCATTTGTGGGACTTTTGGTCCTAAGAAACACTTAATGAAACGCGAGTATGGGCTTCCAGCGATTTAAGCTGATTTATTTAAATTTCGTAAAATGCGTGTAAGTTTCATAAACTATATCCCTTCGAAATGAAGACAAAAAAGCATTATGAAAATCACAATTTCCGTAAAGAAGTGGAAATACAGCTCTTGGCATTTCTGTCTCGTCCTTAGATGTAACATGTGGCCAGCTTTATCATCTGGCCTCTATATTCCCTTTCGTCTTTTGCATAGGAATGTGAATAGGTCCCTCAACCGTACCGAAATTCGTGGCGAGCGGAGGAAACCGTACGTCTGTCATGAATGATCCCACGGGTAGTTCATTTTATAGCAACTTTTATGCATTGGTTTGTCCTACCGTAAATTGTATCCACACAAGTCTACACAAGTGGTTATTTACAACTTGTCAATTCGACAAGTGTAATATTGTAAAGTGAAAAAAAATCGCTAATTCGTCAATAGTACTGTCAGGATAACGCTAATTCCGCAGTGGACGCACAGAATTAAGTGGCTAAAGAACACAAAGTTGAGGTCCTATAACAGCACCTTCCGTTGTAGAGATAGAAAAGTTTCTGTCAATAAACCTTTCACCTTGGTTGGGGTGTAGCTGCCAAATTATATCTTAGGTATATTTTTGTCTGACAGTAAAAGAAAGGAGTAAGGCATGAGCCTATATTTGTAAGAACACTTGTAGGAAGAGAAAAGTTTATAAAGGAATAACAAGAACAGCTAGAAATAACTGACCTCATGAAAGACAATGAGAACCGTATGCTACACTAACATAAAGAAACACGAGTAGTGGGATAGCTAAATGAAGCAAGGATTCCTCATTTGCCATTAATTTACAGTTCAGTGGGATGCGCGTTTGAAAGACTCGCCCAAATCAGACTCCGCACTAAGGCAGATTAATGTGGTGCATAATGGAAGTCGGGGATTTACCACAAGGAGAAAGTACAGCGAAAATGAATACTTCTGTGGTGGATGGTACTTGGTTATTATCTGTTTGTTTCCAAATGTATTTAACGATACTTTTCAAGTGCACGCGTGTAAGCCACAAATACAGGGAGAATGTTAAATTATTAACTGATAAATTTGTGGACATACGCGATTGTGTCCGATTTTATGGTGCCACTCGAGCACTTAGCATCGACATAATACTGTTACCCTCCGAATTATCAGAACATATGAAGTAACGAAAAGTAAATTTGTCCGTGTACTTTAATTAAGGGCTATACCATAAAGACGTTTGGAAGGATGGAAATATTGCCTTACGATTATTAATCTTGAGATTAGGTTCAAGTGAGTGTTCAGATGCATTGCTCGGCCGTTCACTCCCTTGGAGTCAGCTCTTGTTTCTGACAGGTGACAAGGGAGAAGAGGGTCCAGGGTCGATCTGAAAGCAGAATATTTACAGCACTTAAAACAGAACAAACATTAAAGAATGCAGTGACGCACTATAAGAAGAATGTAGTGTGGGATATTTGATTTGCAACATTCTAGATTTCGCCTTGTTTCAAGGACCTGTATTCAGGACGGTTCACATGCAGTATTAACCCTTTAAGGCCTGAGAGTAATCACAATAACAGTGATAGCTGCTTATCTGAAAATTACGTTAGCATATGAAGCCTCTTTTTTTAAATGCCGTATGATCTTCAGGTAAAATTCTGAAGTACTTTTAAGAACGACTGTTTTCCGAAAAGTTAAATAATTTTTAAAGGACACTAGGTTACTGGATTGAATCGCACTTTTGGTTATGAAATGTTTGGTGACTGAAGAAAAAATGAAACTAAAATGGAGCTTCTGTAGGTAGGGTCAGCAAGCGATGCCAGTTGGAAAGCTGTTTAGAAGTGAAATAATGTTGCACTGTTGAACTTATAATTTGTCAGATTATATTCAAAATAATGCCTCATCAACACAGCAATCGAAAATTTTAACGTATTCAGAATATTTCAGAATCTCCAAGTACGTACACTTTACGAATGGCTGAGGTAACAGAGGTTCTTAGTGTTTCAGTCAGGACAGTGTTCTGAAATTTCGTAGCAGCGTGAATAAATTAATTTAACTCTTGCTTGCATTGCGTCGCAGTAATCTGAGTGCGTTGAGGTGTGCGGAGGAGAGCCGTGTACATGCAGCGTTCGTATAGCGTATAAAAAGTATTACTGGTAAAGTGTTGTAACGTTTAGCCGAAATGCAGTGTAAATAGGAATGATTAGAATATAACAGCAGTACGTGAAAACAGTGTGTATGTACGTAGACAGAATTAATAAGCGGCTGGATTTTAGGGGCGTTCGCAAACTTGTGAAAAGCCACTATTAGCTACGTCATGTCTGTCTATCTGACCTTCTATCCTTCCGTCCGCTGGAAGGACTCGGCTTCCATAGGACAGATTTTCATGAAATTTAATATTTGAGAATTTTTCGAAACTCTGTCGAGAAAATTCAGGTTTCCTTAAAGTCTGACAAGAATAAAGGGTACGTTACATGCAGATCTATGTACAGTGATGGTAATATCTCGCTGAATTTTTCTTAGAATGAGAAATGTTTCAGACAGAAGTTGTAGAGAAAATGAGAACACATATTTTATTTTCAATAACTCTTTCCCGAAAATCGTGCCGTTTATAAGATAATGTGGAAAAATATGGTAGATACGGACAGGGCACAGGTGACAATACAATACGTCGCATGTGCTTTGCGTGCGGTATAACTAAGGCTACAGACTCACTCAGAATATGTAACACTTACTGCCTTTTCACAGCAAGAATGGGTACGTGAACGCGCCTCAATGTTATGCTTGTACGTACATGGCCTATCTTGTCTGATTTAGGTTTATTGTGTTATTCTATGCTAATCTTTCTGGCACAATGAACGACAATAATCAGTTGTATGAAGAGTATGGAATTGAGGTTAATTTGTATACAATCATCTTCAGGAACTTCTGAGAAGCTAAGACATTTAAGGAGCTGCCTTCTTGCCGCGCGTCAAATGTGAATTACCTGTATCATATTTTCGTAATGCACTTGGTTGAAAGATGAGCGGAGAGGTGAAGCAGGTTTGTTTGCTGTTTGGCTGTCTGTGCAGACAATCGTGTCGTAGAACGAAAATGCTTTTGTTTCTGTATGCTTCCTGTTTTCCGAAACGATATCGCTTCTGCAGGATTGTTTTCAGGCTTCGACTTTTGGCGGTTATTTTAAGAGTTTCTTTGAATACGAAGATGAATATGGAGCACTGGCGAATTAACACTGACAGTGGAAACCTGGAATGATGTGAGGAAAGCCTATCCCACTGTCACATTGTCTTCTACAATTCTGTCACAGACGCGTCAAGTACCGACTCCCCCATGTCCGAAAGCGCGTTGCTTTCTCTGAAGTTTCCCCGTCTTTGCCGCGTGTGGCTCTGAAAAGTCTTGTAGAAATGAATATGAATATGGGGTACTGGCCATTCTATCCAACCTCCCGCATTTCCAAAAGAGCATATACTTCTAACGTTCCCGGGATTAGCCCATTTGTCCTTGTGCTAAGCGTAGCACGTAGACAAAGATGAGTATGGAGTTAGCGGAATGCAAGGACTCGTACTGCCTTTAGAGTTACCCTCACCAAAATTCTTCGTCCACTGGCCTTCTCTGCTCTTTTGCAGGCATGCGCTGTGTTACTTCTGTCATAATTTCAGCTTAACCCACACAACGGGTACTCTCAAGGTTAGCTTACGGTCAGGAAAAAAATTTTTCTTGCCTGTATTCAAATGCATCAGTTCGTACCAAGAGTCACATTCAACTTACAGTGCGCTGAAGTGATCGCTGGTACTTCTCAAGAGAACATTTTACAAACAGTCACGAGACTACGACCAAATATTTATTGCTTAATTTTGTGATCATATTTAAAAGCAAAACGAGCACCAAAGGAGGGTTCAGTGTGAATAATCCTCTCAAATCCCTAACCATGATCTTTCCTTTTGTTGAAAGCGAGCGACCTATATAGTCTGGATGAAACTGTGTCACGTGACTTAGTAATGTAATGATCACATCGACTTGTTAAACCTCTTGATGAAACGAAACGTCAATACTCTGAAAAGGAAAGTGAAAACTAGAATGAAATACGTAATTCCCAGCAATGTTTTCTCTGTTGAGACACTGGTATATAAAATTTAATTCCCGAGATAGCCTGAAGCATTGTTGGAGTCGTTTGAGGTAGCGTGTGCTAGTTCCATTATGCTGTCTTCGAGCTTTACACCATTATATGTGTGTGTGTGTATGTTATTTATGATATCTTCTCTTATAAGTACGTCTGCCAGCATATATTGGTGCTGTTCCTAGAAGATTAATGTTGGAGGTCAAATGTCTGTGATGCGTTATAGCTGACTATGTCTGTGTTAGCATACGTGATTAACATTTGCTGAATGAAAATCAGTTCCTGTTGTAACCTCAGTAACTGAATTTAACGTTCATTATATTTATTGACATTTAAAATAAACCGATAATTACACAAATATCGGTTTTGTTTGAAGCCGCAAGTCGCAATATACTGATAGCATTGCTGCATCATACCGGGAGTTGCGTATTCGAGTATCACCCTAAAGAAGCAAAGACTTTGTTTCACACTTCCTGTTCCTTTTTAGTGACTATTGAATGACACAGATTGAGTTTTAAACATGGGCTAGCTACATTAGATGAGATATGACGTCATGTCCATTGGAAAACCGTTATTGAAGGTTTGGCAAAGCTTGCTGCCTCCGTCTTCAGGGTTTAAGCAATACATTAGAGTTTGTTTCCTCATGCACTGTCTACAGCGTGAGGTAGTCCAAGAAGTGCTTGTTCTGGACTGTTATATCTTGAAGAGAGAGGCAGAAATGTCCTCCGAAACGTTGGTAATTACTTGACAGTCGACAAGGCATCGTACACCAGAATATTTGAATTGTTATTAACACTGTTGTGAAAAACCTCAAGTGTCCCGTTATACGGTACAGATTATTAAGACGTGGGCTACAACGTCGCTTTAATATATCTTGCAACATAACTCATACGTGACGAACCACAAGACAAATCAAATATACGCACACCTCTGTTCTTAATAGATTAGCAAGAGAATTTGTTCTGCGGCATGCTAAGAATTACAGAGTGTAATGTTTGCCAAAGAGCTTAAGTCAAATTAGGTGAAACGAAAGAAATTATTTGGGACCGATGGAATTTAAAAACATAGATGAATGCAGGTTAGGAAGAAAACGGCGTCCCACATTAAAGTTCCTGTATCTGTATTTTTTATTATTTTGATTCCCGGTGAATTGAAGGATACAGTAAGTCGCCAGTGCAGTAATTAACGGAGCCATATTAAGTACTATATATGTTGAGCACGAAGTGAGACAAGAGCGTGCTTAAGGCAGATGAATTCGATAGACTTAGACAAGAAACAAGCACGGACCTATCATCACACGTCTGTCCTCTCCGGGTATTAATGAGTAAAGGAGCATGGAAATATGCTTCAATCTGTTCCTCACCTGAGATGCAAACTAGACGTATTTGAAGATTTGAAAGGAGAAGATCAAGGCCTGTTTCAGCCTAATCTCGGAATTTGTCTAGAAGCACTGAGGAAATTTAAGAAAATTGTTATTAATTTCATACGCAATGCCTGACTTTCGAACTAAGAATTTCCAAAATACAATCCGTGATTTGAGGCTTCCGCCGCGATGCTGATGAAATCTGCATTCTTCTGGGATATTACACAGCGTCGAATGGTAATCCGTTACAGACGTTTCGGGGCAACGTATCGGTCCCATCTTCAAGGGTTAAAAACCCCACAAAGTCCCTATTCTCCTTGGACTTACAGACTCTTGAAGATGGGACCGATACGTTTTCCCGAAACGTCGGTAAAAGGTTACCATTCGACGTGGCGTATTATCCCAGAAGAAGGCAGATCTCCATAACACAAGGTTAGAAAGTTACTGCTACACCAATATGCTCGGTGTGTTTTCGGTGTGGAAAATAATGAACATGAAACTTGCCCGAAAGATGTTTGTACTTTTTGTGTTATTTAACGTCACGTCAGAAGCTCAGTTAATGATATACGAACCGTGTGTTTCTTTAATGGAGTGTATATTCCTCTCCTTATGATCCTATAATAACGAGAGAAAGGGGCTGCTATGGTTTAATGAAAGCTTTGATCATCCTGTTTGTTCACTATTGCGCACACAGTAGTTCACTTTTGTACCAGAACCGTCTACCTGTATTGGATTTGGCGTGTGGACTATAAGTCACATTAAACCTCTCCCATATTACTTCCATGATTCAAACTTATCAATTTGCAGCTACAAACAATGAAAACTAGAGTTACTGCAGAAATGTACACACAAGTTGGAAAAATATACGGTAGTCGATTGTTTAGTGCCTCAGAGGAACATCTTCCTTTGAAATGTGTTTGTGTATTTTAAAGAACTTTTGTGAGAATTCATTTCTTTGGGGAATGCACCTAGCCTGTACGTAATATATTTCGGAAGACCACTCAGTCACAAATTTACGTGGTTCATGTTTGCGTATGAAAGTAGTAAAAAGTATAGCGTTCGTCTTTTTGAACATAGTAGAATATAGATATGGCTCGATATAACGTAAGATGTCCAGGAATTCCCTTGGGAAATTTTTTTATCGGAGACAATTTTGTTCTGCATTGAGACTTTCGATCATATGAAGTTTTATAAAAGGAAAGAAAAGGAAAAACATGAGATAAAGAAAATGATTCCGAACCGACAAAATGTTCCTCCGTCCGCTAGGGTTCTTACAGCCATCATCTGTCTTCCACCGCACAGCGACTGAGTGTCATTCTGCTGTGAGAGGGCGGGGGGTGGGGGGGGGGGGGGGGGCGTTGGGTTTACATACAGGAAATCAATGACATCGAAGAATTGACAATCGCGCCAATGGATGGAACGAAATCTTGACAGTTTGTACAGCTGAAACATTCCCACGTGCAGCCGGCGTTTGCATGAATATTTATAGTGCAACTCTATATACCTGCCGATCCCAGTGGCCGCGCGGTCTAAGGCGTAGGTCTGCGGCCGAGCCTTGTTGAGATCGTGGGTTCGAATCCCACCGGGGCATGGATGTTTGTCTCTTCTGAGTGCTGTGTGTTGTCAAGTACAGGTCTCTGTGACGGGCCGATCCCTCGTACAGAGGAGTCCTACCGACTGTGGTGTGTGTCTGAGTGTGATCAAGTGAAAAACAAAAACCTCGACACCTGTTGTGAGTAGGTAGAAGAGGTAAGGACTACGAACGAACGAACGAACAAACGAACGAACGAACGAACACTATATACCTGCTTCCTCTATTTACATACATCTCAGTAACTTTACTGCATTTAACGAACAGATCGATAGCAAAAGAAAGGTAATAAACACTACGTACTTTAGTAAACAGCAGATATTCTCCAGTGCATTCTTTTTGAGTTTCGTTAGTCTCT
Source organism: Coptotermes formosanus (assembly GCA_013340265.1). Lineage (NCBI taxonomy): Eukaryota > Metazoa > Arthropoda > Insecta > Blattodea > Rhinotermitidae > Coptotermes > Coptotermes formosanus. Next base: position 2,749,701 of record BLKM01001619.1, on the reverse strand, counting down.
TTCTTATGTTTACCTGTTTAAGACGCAAGTGAAGATCTTACTTAATTTCGTCTTAACAAACTCGTACTCTTGTGTTGTAATAGATAGAAGCGCTTAAATTTCCAAGCCTAAAAAATCTACAAGTCTCTTAATGGTAATATTTATCACGAACAAACAATTATTATGCCTTTCTTGCGATTCCTTAACCCCAAATCCAAGTCATTAGGACGGTTAGGTAGCTATAGCTTTTAATTCAGCCACGAATTTGGAAGTGATATTAGTTAAATTTTTTAAAAAATGAGTTTTTATGTCAGATACGCGTGCGAACTGGTAATGTATGTCTATTTTGTACAAAGTATAGGTGGTTCATTTGAAAATTTATATGGAGAAGGGGGCACATGTCTGACCATTAAATGGAACTGAGAACGTATTCATTTTGAAAGTGAAGTAAGTCACCTCGGTTGTTTTATCTCAAATTGTGTCTGCTTTTTAATTACTGATAAAGAATTTAATTAATTTATAATGGGTTGTGGCAAACGTGTTTCTAAATTACACATTTTTAATTTTTGTACAAATAAAACCCATCGAGCGATTAAATATCGGGAAGGGATAAAGAATTTTGAAATTCTTTCGAGATGATGAGAAAGGTGCTGCTGCCTGTTTGTGTAATGACATCTGCGCTCTTCTGGGGTATTACGCGGCGCCGTGTGGTAATTGTTTACCGACGTTTCGGTACAACGTATCGGTCCCATTTTCAAGGGTCTCGGACTCTTGACCCTTGAGGACAGGACCGATACGTTGTCCCGAAACGTCCGTAAACAATTACCACACGGCGCCGCGTAATACCCCAGAAGAGCGCAGATCTCATGTACATCGCGGCGAAAGCCTTAAATCGATCTTTGTGTAATGTTTTGAAGTGGAGGATTTTGTTTACACAGAGAAAATGAATTTGAAAAATTCTGGAAATTTACGTGTCATAGATATTACTATCCCTGTAATTATTCTCAGATTTTGTGACTATAATCGTGTATGCACTTCTGGCATTTCCCATAATGTTTTCGTTGTAGAGTAAAGACTTCAGACAGCCGATCGGGCTGGCCGCGCGTCTTGGACAGGCGTGGATCTGCCGCCTCTCGCTTCTTGGGATTGTGCTTTTGAATCCCGCCGGGAATGTTGTATTTTTGTCAGGTAGAGGTCTCTGCGATGGGGCGACCCATGGTCCAGAGGAATATATGTGTGTCTCATTTAGTATGATCAGATGCAACAAAAACCCTCTACACCTACAATGAATAGGTACTGGAGATCAGACTAAGAGTGAAAGAAAAACTTCAGACTAGGCTGTGAAAACAGATCGGATCCTCATTATCTTTGGAAGTGCTGATCGACAGCCGATTGTCATTTAAGCATCCTTATGTGCTAAGTCTAAGGCTTTAACGCCTGTCATTATACGCGTTTGTTACGCATGTTAGAAGGTGTTGAGAAATAGGATCAAAATTGCTTAAACACTTGCTCTTGTGTCGTTATCTACGTATTTTGGTTATAAGTTGATAACATTTAAGAATACGAACAGGATATTGCAGCAGCAAATATCAGAAAGAATGCCTTTAATCGTCGTTGTTACAGAAATGTTAGTGCATTTGTGGACGACCTTCAAAACAATTTTATATTCGGTCAAAATTTGGAATGCGTGGTCTTTCTTTTTCAGAATGAAAATATAAGTTCCATTAGACACATGTCAGTGCTTAATGCAAATGATCCAAGTCACAATGTCCACTTTTGTGTTTTTGTCATGAACACGGATTATTATTTAGTAGAATATTTAATTCTACCAGAGCGTATCAAGTGGCGTCTCAGTAACTAGAAATAATGAAGGTAACACCGTTTTGCCTCTATTTCGTTCAGCACATTGAATATTTAATTTTGTCCACAGGCTAGAACTATCTCGATACAGACCGTGGTACGCAGTAATTCTATATTCTACAGCTCAATGAAACTTGGGGGAAACAGAACAATATTAACTTTTGACAGGATTCTTTTACCAGTTGTCGCTTTATTGAAAGAGGCCCTGCTTGCTAGTAATCTCTCTGTTTTACATCTTCGGTATTATCAAATGCAAAGTTTTCCGTACGGAGAAGTCTCTTGTTAAAAATCGACTTCTCTCAGCAAATGACAAAACTTGAACTTATCTTCTGTATAGTTTCATCTTCACTTCCGTCTCTGTCTTAAGAGAGATCCGTGCTTCCAGTGTTTTGGACGTCAAATTCGTAATAAAGTTTGGGTCCTTTTGTAAATACTCCCATAAGCGGTGTGGGGAGATTTGAGAAAGGGAAATTATAACATTTTACGGCATTAAAATTTACCATCCTTTCTTTAAATTACGGGCCATTTTGAGCATCTATTACATGTGAACCTCAATAAAATTGACGTTATTCGAAAAGCAGTTATTTTGGAAACGTAACGGACTTACTGACTAAATAACTCCATGGAGCAGAGTTCTTCTTGAGAAGCTAACAAGTTCTCATGTAGTCAAGAAATTCCCCGCATTTTGTGGAACCCGAAAGTTCATTACCGCATTCACAAGAGCCCACCGCCTGTCCCTATCCTGAGCCAGCTCTATCCAGTTCATGCCCCCATCCCACTTCTTGAAGATCCATTTTGATATTATCCTCCCCTCTATGTCTGGGTCTCCAAATTATTCTCCTTCCCTCAGGTCTTCCTACCAAAATCCTATATGCACCTTTCTTTTCGCCCATACTTGTTACATACCCCGCCCAACTCATTCTTCTCGATTTGGTCACCCGGACTATATAATGGACTCTAACTTTAAAAAGTCTGCGATATATTTGTAGGAGAATTTTCATGTTTGAAGTCTGAATATAAATTCGCATTTTTTCAAGAAATGTACGAAATGAATGAGTAATTTAGCGTATCTACCTTTCACTATATTTGTATATATCGCTTCGAAAACTACCCAGCAAATTTAAATTGAATTTGGTCTTAGACTTGTACATTACTAAATCTGAGTAAATATAATCCTAGATTTTTATCGTGTACTTTTGTGTACTTTTAAATCTTATTAATCTAAAAATAAACTTAGTATCTTTTCTTCATAGCGGCTTGTTTTTCAGTGTGCACATACAGTCTGACATGAAAAGTACAGTTAGGCTAATTATGAACTGGAACTTTTATTCGCAGATTTTTCGATTTAACCAAAATACTAATATATTTTTTAGTCTGTGTAGTATGAATAGCATTGGTACAATGGGTTTATGTCCGTAATGTAGACAACATGGCCCTTGGTTTCAATTATTGCTATTTATGTTGTTAGGGCAAATACGTAGATAAAATGTGGAAGGGACGTTACGGTTGAAATGTGATAAATGCTTTATTGGAAGAAAAAAGTTTGACTGATGTTAATAATTTAAGTAGGTAAATTTTATGGGCACAGCACTGAAGATAGCGTGTGACAGTGCTTATAATATCCGTCCAAGATTCCAATATTACGTCGCGTAAATCGAGACAGGAGCTGAAGAAGTGTTGTAAACAAGAAGCTCTAATTATATGGAGTAGATATAAAGGTAAAATTAAAATTCTTCTTATAACATGAAGGCACAGAGGGGGAGTAGAGTTATAGGACTACCCTTTCTTTAACCTCGACGCGGCATGGTGTGGTAGGCCATGACCACACTCCGGCCGCTTTACCCCCGGGAAAAAGACCCGGAACCATTGTACAAGAGACTGGTTGGGCCTTGGGTCGGGTCTTGACCGGTACGGAGAATCTCGCCTCCACGTGTTTTCGAAGCCCGGCCCGTCCAACCCGTAGCGAGTCGCTATACCGACTGCGCTATCAAGGCCGCATTTTAGGCGATATTTTATACGTAACGTAAATTCATGCCACATGTTTAATATTACGAATAACACACAATGATTCAGCTGTATGAGGAATAAATGTCAAAGAAAATCCGCTACGTAAATTTTCAAAAGATGTAATTGGCATGCTCGTTTACTTCAGTAAGAAGTAATCGTTGCACTCATGTTCCTTATTTAATTGTCATTTGAACGTAGAGATCAGCTGATGGATTGTCCAGCTGCCACTTAATCCCACCCCTCTACTAATGTTACGTTATTTCAAAACTAATTCTGAATAATAATGACATGTCGCACCTTAAGTTAAAACATATCTGAAAAATAATGATAATTGGTACCAGCAAGGACACAAAACAGAAATGCAAGTGTTTTGACCAACTACAAGTTGCAAGATAACGGTTATCGCAGCGGTACTGATAAAAATTATTTTGTTATGGATATGGCACCTTGCAGATTGGCAAGTAAGTACCAACATTGCAGCGAAGTATGCTGCCTTCCTGTACAGAGTATTCCAAAGAGACATAGACATCAAAATCTTCTGAAATATTCGTAACTCTTTATCAATACGCATGACCTCTTATCACGGAATATGGAAATCTTCAACTAAGATTTAATAATATTTCTGTGTTATTGACAGTGCCAAGTAACGAAGTCACCAGTCTTGTTTCACCAGTGTATAGGCTTCATTTAGCAACTTCAGTATCTTAAAATCAGGTTTGTTTTTGCCGTTGTTCTTCGTATGTTTATAAGACAGTTGACGCTGAAACGCAGTAAGTTATGACAAATCTGTTTGTTATACAAAACCACTGAAACCTTTTCCGCACATCTCTTGAGCGTTCGCAGAATATTTCGTCGACAGTAATTCTTTGTATTGGATTTTCGCTTATCTGTGTAATTTTATTGGAAGTTTGTAAGGAATTAAACATAACTGTGACAGGTAAATATTTAAGATAAATAACTTGTCTCCCATCGTCTTATTCGTAGCGTTAGGATGGAAAGAACTTCCACATATGTGTACAATGCGGATGTATCTGCGGAATGGGCCAGTGGACGCAGGCCAGAAGGATTGATAGACAATAACTAAGGATTCTCTTTGCGCATACAAGTGGCAATTGTTGGGATATATGCCGAAGATAATCGAAGAAGAATGGTTTTTCATTAGGGAAGTTTTGACTTGCAGGTAGGGAAGAAATTCTTACAAATCTGTTTTATGCGAAACAAATTGAGAAGTTCCTTTTAATTTAGTACGTAATGGATAAACAGAGGATAAGTACCAACTTTTCATGTTAAAACGCCCTAGAAAAAGGTCACTTAAGGTAAAAAGGGGGAATTTGTAAATAGATGCAATACAATGAGGTTGTTTGGAAATGGTTTTGGTTAAAGTGAATTAGGAAAGTTTTCAGTGGTAGGTGCGGCGGTTACAATAATGACCTTCCTGTTCCACAACAACAGATAGTTTAGCGCTAAAACTTTGCCTATCTACTGCCAGAGACTTGATTTAGCGGTGGACGCCTCGTATCTCAATTAAAGGGTAGGTCAGTAGTCGTTTTAGGAGTAGTAGTAAGAGTAGTAGTAGTAGTAGTGTAGTAGTAGCAGCAGTAGCAGGAGCAGCAGCATAAAGTAATCAGATCCAGATGTTTCTGAACTTCACAATAAAGTTGTAATCGTGTCCACAGTGATTTCACAAAACAAACCTGCCTCGTACCTATAGAACCGTTTATCAGTAACACATAACGTACGTGTTAAGGAACACCATGACACACCCAATAAGAACTACTGGTGAACGTTCTTTTTTACAATGGAACACACAGAATTATACCCGTTTAAGCACCCACAGGTTTCGTTACCTTTTCCTTGCGAATTGCACATCTTAAACTGACCTTAATGCAGATACAAAAAACGAGTTGTTATGGATCCAATATCTGGGGCAAGAGCAGTTGTTTATTTTTATTTCGTCAAGTATTTCCCATGACGAAGACTGTTCCTTACAATATCTGCAAACGGCAATGATAAACATTTTGTGTAGGTTAGCAGGGTTTTTTTTTTGGCAGCATGAGCCGTTCTGGAGAAACAGCATAATATTCGGTTTTAACTGTGTGCAACTTAGATATTACTGCAGAAAAGCAATAAATAAAAATTTGGCTTATCCAAAACATTTTTTTTGTCTCCAAGTACTAACTTTAATGTAAATAATTTGATAGATAATATGTGCGAACCCACACACTGAGGGACAGATGTATCTTCATAACTCAGTTTTCTCTTATGAAGAACATTCAGGGTTACAAGTTACAAGTTACAAGTTCACTCTATACAGGCCATGAAGGTCCAGAGGGCGAGTGGAGGTATATCTCTACTCTTTCTTTAACCTCGGCTCTAGATGGGGGCAGGTGGTCAAAGCAACGCCCAAGCAACGCCCCAGCCGCTTTATCCAGAGGAAAGAGGCCCGTTACGCTAGTACAGGAGGCTGGATGGGTCCCACTGCCGGTCTGTACGGGTGAGAAAAATCTTGTCTACACCAGGATTCGATCCCGGGACCGTCCAGCCCGTAGCAAGTCGCATTCAGGATTATAATGCAGCCATTTACGTTAAATATAGGGTGAGACATTTGTGAGAATGATCTTATTTCAACTGAAAGTTTAGGAAGAAGAAGATATGAAAGTGTGTGGGGAAGGTGTCCGCCTGAAGGTACTATGAAAAGTAGCGAAATGTTGAGAAAATTAAAGCTCTGCTGAGCAAAAGCGTAGTGTTCTTACTATGTGTCAGCCATTAGGGTCGACATTAACAAAGTGGAGAGTGAAAGCAATGTTGATAAAATTGTCAGAGTAATTTGAGTGTAAAACCCGCCCACTTCAAGCGCCGAGGTTAGGAGAGAACACAGCTATACCTCTTTTCCGCTTTAATGACCTGTTATAGGAAGAACTTTACCTTCTTGTCGTGAGGGCAGAAGTGTGCTGAAGTAACAATGTGCCTTACGTCGAATAACAGTGTAGCAGTAACAAAAACATGTTACTGCGGTTAGAAGTAAGCACTGAAAGGAGTAACAAAAATGGAACAAACACGCTAAATGTAAAAGTAAGCTCACAGTTACCAACTCTCGCTCTTTCTACACGTTTGGCGTATGCCTTTCGGCTTACGTGAGCCATCTTGTTTGTCACTATCTAAAGCTATGTGAAAACTAAGCCGATAGTACGAATACTGTAATTAAAATAGTATGTAATAATAGTATATAATGTTTGGGCCTAAGACGGTCGAGGTGACAGGGGAGTGGAGAAGACTACATAACGAGGAACTTAATGGTCTGTATTCATCACTAAATATTATTCGGGTGATCAAGTCGAGAAGAATGAGATGGGCAGGGCATGTAACACGCATGGGGGAAAAGAGAGGTGCATAGAGGATTTTGGTAGGGAGACCTGACGGAAGGCGACCACTTGGGAGACCCAGGCGTAGATGGGAGGATAATATTAAAATGGATCTTCAAGCAGTGGGATATGTGGGCATGGACTAGATTAATCTGGCTCAAGATAGGGACAGGTGGCGGGCTCTTGTTAATGCGGTAATGAACCTCCGGGTTCCATAAACTGCGGAGAATTTCTTGATTTGTTGCACAACTGTTAGCTTCTTAAGAAGGATTCTGCCCCATGGAGTTAGTTAATTATAAAATAATGTGATATGAGGTGTTAAATTAAATTTACAGATACTTATTCATTGAACGGGGATATACGGAAAAATAAAATATTTACGCAAGCCTAGCTGCATCCGCAATACAGGAAGTTTCCGACTCATGTAAGTGTTTCATTTCTGAAACTTTTAAGTAATCCGAAATTTACATAAATCGGATTTGGCTCCCCCTCCCTCTTCATCACACCTCATCGGTCATATACACGTTTTTACAGTTCCAGTCGACGCATTTAAAATGTTATTTCTGTCAGTTTTTTCATGCGAAATACACGAAGTAAAATACTGTAATAATCATGGTATTAGTAATACAGTACTATAACTTTTATAAGTGGAGCACTAAATTAAAAAAAAAAAGCCGTAGTTCAGATTTTTTACCTAAGTCCGAGTATACATAAGACTCGCATTCCGTAACCCGGAAGCTGCCTGTAGCTGTCAGTGTAAATATTAAGAAAAATGCTCTAATTTCAGCTAGGTTTGTGTAAATATTTGTGCCTAATGTTTACGCAACGTGATTGGCAAATACTTACATACTGTTATGCAGTGTGTCATATTTTGTTATATTACCTTAGCCATCAATGTTAGTAACATTCTAATTGTTCTCCTACAACTTTAATGGTGACACTAAAGATAGCTCAGTTAAACCGAAACGCTATGTCAAAATGTACATTATGTCAATAATGGGCTACAATTTGTAATTGTATTAGTGTGTGTTTACTTGATTCACTAGAAGTACAAAATTACAAAACATAATATAGTATAAAATTAGATACAATATAGTGGTGCAGGTAACACCAGAAGATGTACACTATAGGGTCTAAGAAGTTGCAGTACTAGAAAAAAGCGGAGATTACTTAGGTATATTATTATTCGTTATGTATGAGAACGTCAGCAAGAGAAATAGGAGGTGTAGGACCCTTCGACGCTAGTAGATAAGGACACTTCGTTGCCTCGAAACGTGGGTATCTGATTACCCACCGATGCAGTGTTATATGAGAGAACAAAGGAATCCTCAACTACACCGCTGTGCAAAGGTCAAATTTCGTAAAGCAGCCAACAGCTGGTCGGCTGGTCAAGGATTCCCCGAATTTTATTGAACGCGAAGGTTTACTACCTTTTCATAGGAGCCAGCCACTCTTCTCTGCTCCGAGCCTGAGGAATCCCATCTTATTTCCTAAGATTAAAGTGAATATTTTTCCATTTACACCCATGTCTTCCAAGCGGTTACTTTACATCTTGTTTTAAAACCAAGACCCTATACGCATTTATGTCCTCTCTCATGCATTACACCTGTCTCACCCCTGTCATCCCCTTGATTTTAGCCCAAATCATTAGCTCTTTGTTGTGCAATTTTCTTCTTCTGTAAATCGTGTCCAGTAATTTTCCTCAGCAGACTGTCATCTTGCTGAAATTCATAACACGTATGCGTACTCATATAAAATCCGCATTACTTACTCCGTAGTTCTACGGCCCTCTGAGAGCCCTTGCATCTTTAATTACAAAGGCCAATTCTTCTCTGTATCCATTCGGGGTCCATTATTGGGATTCTCTACAGTGTGTTCTTTTTTACGGAGGTGATTTTGTTAGCTTCGCGTCACAGCCCCGACCTGGAGGACCAAGGTATCCTTTTATGTCTCGCCCATCAGCTTTGACCTGTCCGGCATTGGAGACCCTACCAGTAGCAACGCCCCGCCAACATAGCTCGCAGGATCGTTTGAACACGAAAGCCCCACCACAACGAGAAACCAGAGATGGCTTCGGGGCGAAATTAGCATTAGAAACACATCCGATGTAAGGACTAACCCTTCTGTGGTGATGTACAGTAAATGGACTAGTGTTTGATTGACCATGTCAGACACAGTCTAACGTAGACAGAACAAATCAGCATAAATCTGTAAACGTTAGTGACGAAAATTTATGTCACGTTCCTACCGTCATGTAGGTTATATGGCGTCATATCGCATTGGTATCGGGGGCTCTTTCCCATAGTTTAAACAGACCTAAGCATAAAACATATCATGAGACTCAGCTTTTTCACGAGATTAATGAAGACTTCGGTGTTTCCTCCACTTACCCATACGTCTTCATGGCGTGTGGTGTAAGCGTAAGCATAATGTTACTCTACCTACGTATATTGTGCCAATATTAAATAGCCAAACTTACTGGTAGGCGGCCTGTTCTCTCTCTTTTGAATTTCTCAAAATATATGCAAATATTGAATTCTGTGAGAATAGTGTTGGAATTTCGAATCTTTAATTGTGATATTACGCACAAAGCAAAATCTTTTTTGCTTTGTGTTGCGACAGAGAAAGTAGGAAATGAATGTAATAAATCCTAGTGATTCCTTTATCTATCCGTATGACAGTATAATGTATTTTGTTAAATTGTCGATGCAAAACACACATGGGCTTAAAACATCTTCTTTGTGACCAGCCAAGTGCCAGGTCAGAGATGCAGCTGTCAGGTTAACAGAGACGGAGGATGTGATAATGTTATATGTAGTTAGGGCTGTTGGCGCATATCAAGGGACAATATTGAGGAATGGTGACTTTATTCACCAACATATTTCGTTAAATTTGTCCAGGCTTTTGCAAAACTTTCTGTGACCATTAAATGCTTTTTCGAAGATATGAATTTAGGCATATTAGTGGGAATATGAGGATAAAATTTTGAAGGTACTTGATGCTGACCTGCATGGTAAAGTATGTATTCCAGTCAGCTGAACATCAGGCTTTATACAACAACTTTCAGGCGATTTTGTATAGTCATTTCCTTAATCTGTCCTTTGATAAATTGATGTGATTTCGTTATGAGATAAACGTGATATAACTATGAAGTTTAAAGGAGCTATAAGTTTTAAAATGCCTAATGTTCTAAAACTATTGTAATTCTTCAGTGTACGTCACAGCACTTCGCTTTATACACTTATTTATTTTTGTTCCTGTAATCTGGTTGCTTATTCCGTTATTTTACGTTTTTCTGTAATTTATGAAGTTATGAAAGAGTTAATTTTGGCGGAATGATTTTTATTATGTTAGAGAGGTTTGGAAATAAACTTGTAATGGTCAACATTTGTATGGATCACACCCAGGAAAATTACCCTACTGCCGCGAGAAGCTAGTGGCCCAATCACAGTGTGAGACTGTAGGTACGCAAGCAACAGAATACCCAGCTCCGTGGAACAGAGATATTTTTGAGAACATTACTTTTATTTATTTACTTGTTTGTTGAGTGAACGTCTACAGAAGACTGCATCCGCCAGCTCCAGACTTTTTCAGTACGCGATTATCACATGTAGTTTTATAATCAATGTATTTAATAAGTTTCCTCAATGTACCACCCGTATTTACCATTACTGAAACACCCTTCAAAATCTTATAAAACAGGTACCTTCATTTTCAGATTTTGAACATTATCAGTGAGTTCCTTAAATTCAGTGTCAAATTTTGGCTACTTCTCATGTCACATTGTATTTTGTTCCATTATTTTTCTTATTAAATTTTCAAATTCTCTCGTTCATTAATGGTCCATGTATATAATTTTAAAATTCAGTAAGGTCATATACCATGATTCTCACTCTACTTGAGGTATTAGGCTCAAATTATGATTTAAAGACGAGGAAGTCATTCAAATTTTGCACTGTCGTGTTACCTACATTGAAACATAAAAATAATACCACGCTTCCATCTTACTTATACCTAAAATACAATATGTTGATGAGTCCTGAATATTGTCTACATAAAGTAATATGAGTTTAATAATGGAGCCCACATCTTCCCATGCATTCATCTGAATTAATTACTTGTGAGAACCAAACACACGCACACTTTCCACTTGTTCTTCTAACTACCTCATAAAATTTGAGTTAATGCGCTATAACCATTGATGAAGAATTATACCGAAAACCTTTCCGTATTATTAACTGTGAAGTTGCCTTCCCATTCGCACACTCCCATTTTATTTTCTTTATACCATCGGGAATCTTATATTCATTGCGACTGCTGAATCTTGAACCTACCCTACTGGGTTTTCAGGTTTTCTCTGTATATGAATAGTGATCCGCTTTTTTTTCAATTAATTCCACAAACTGCCATACAAAACGCACAGGTAAGAGGGGCTAGTGGACCCGCGCAGAAGCGTTCAAGGGGCGGCAGAATGAATATTTAAAATTAAAAAAAATATTTGCTGCCCTTAACAAATTTGAGACTGTTGAGCCAAAAAAATTAAATCCAATAAATAATAGTGATTTTTTAAGTTTCGTAAATTCTGTTTCGCGTGGGAATTGTGATTACGCGCTCCGTGGAATAAAACACCTTGCTACGCCACTGCTACCACGCTTACCTAAAGAACAAGTCGGTCATATGTCGAAATTGACCCTCTCCCCGCCCCCTCCCCTCCACCCTTGTCTTTTGTTCTGGGGTCACTCAATTCTCCAGTCCTCGGAGTACAGTGCCAGACTAACGCTTCTGTTAAAACGGAGGATAAACAAATAATCTGACCCACCTTCACAATTACCCCCATTCTTCTTCCCCCCGTCGTTGTCTGAACAATAATCACTTCGCTTTCTAGCATGTGTTGTTTGCTGTTGCCCCCTTCGTGACGTAGCTTCCACGTCCATTCCTCCTCCATTCTACGCCGTCGACTTCACCTCTCCAAAGTTCTCTCTAGCCCATGACTTCTCTCTCCTGTGGTCGCTTTCTAAGTTGCTGCGTCCTCCACTTTCCGATTCTCGCTGATTAATTTCCTCAAAGCATTCCATTGTTCGCTCGGCAGGGATGCCCACACCGCTGCCGGTCTTATTTAGTTTCACATTCTTTAACAACCAGTCTAGCTCATAAACCTTACACGTAGCACCAGGATTTCTTTCTTGAAAAACGCCCTACTTTTCCTTCTCTTGGCGCCCTTTAAGCGTTGTCTTAATCCACGTTCCATGCTTCTCAACAAAATCTTCGTTATCTCTAATTTATGAAAACGCAATATTTTGTGTTTTCACCATTTCTAGCTGCCTAACAAAGGAAACAAATTTCACAAGAATAATCTCTGACCTGTTTCCTCTGTAACTACCTAGTCGATGCCACTAACCACGATTTCCAGCCCCATTATTTCCTTCAAAAGCTTTATCACCACTTCCGGCGCATCAGCTTATCGCTCATTTCCTTTCCTCCGGTCTAAAAATGACAGTATTATTCTTTCTGCATTCTTCTTCCAAACGATTTATTCTGCGAATCGCCGCTTGCTGTTCTGTTTCCCTCTTTCCCACTGTTTGCTGAATCTGATTAAAGTCCGAAACCTCTCCTAGTATTGCCTTACTTAGTTCGTCCAATTTTACTCCAGATTCCTTATTTCCGTTCTTTACTACACCGTTCTTTCTATTATGCGTTTCTAATAGCTTCTGGATCAATTTTCACCACGCTTTGCTAATATACTACCTGTTTTAATATGTGATCAGTATTGTCCTCCACCGCTGCCGGGCCCGGATTTTCCTCCACACCTACCACTACTAACAGCACAAACAGCGCTATTCCCAAAACCAATTACGACTCTGCTGTTCGCTTCCATGTGTATCTTTCGATGGCTGGGTCAGTTCTGACCCTCAATATTACAAAGGCAACACCAATCTTCCGCTGCTGCGTATAAACGCCCCTTCTGTTGGGTAGCTTAGGCTCGACTCTGAGAAGCTTATAATCGCTCACCCAATTAGTAAATTTATCGTTTCACATGGAGGCCGAAGCGTCGTTACCGTTCTTCCAGGAACCCCGTACCGCTCCATATTCTGAGCAACGTGACTCCACACCACACCTTTATACCACGCTTATCTAGGGTCCGGTATTATTTGACCTCTTTGTCCTTAGTGTTCACTGCACAGCATAAGTCTCATAAAACCATCATCACTTTACTAGTAGGCTATTGTACTGCGTAAATTTTGGATGCTTTATGGATATCAAAAATAAGTTTTATTTTAATATTTTTCTACAGTCTGTGCCAAAATCTTTTAATAGATATCATTCTTCCAGGCTAATACACTAATATTTTAAGCATTTTTATACCCTATGCGTGCTAGATGATCTTCCCATCTTATCATTTTTAGTAGATAATTTTTAAAACTCTTAGAAAATAAGTGTGCTTGTAATATTTCTGGCGGTCGAGGTGTTCTGACCTAGTTGACACCGTAACTTGTGCACTGTCTTGATATGCAGCACTGATCGATATGTAAGCTTTATGTCAAAACAGTCGGCCGAGGAACGGTCTAATTCCTTCCCAGAAACACTTTACTGGAGCTGGTGACAGCGACAGACGAGCGTTCCGCTAAGTTTACCGCGGAAGGAAGTTTTGATAGGTTGCGTTGAGAGCTGTTGCCCTTCTGTACTCTACTTTTACAACTTTGAAAAGGGAAAGAAAGCTAAAATGCATTTCCTAATGATTTTTGTACGCTTATTGTCATTGTGATTGATATGAGCCATATTCATATCCACTTTGCAAGAAACAGCGTCTTGCTTATAAACAACCCATCTACTTCGTTGAATTTGTTAGTGGCAGGAACCAAGAGTGTGTGGTTGTTGTGTTGTGAAACAAAATTTACTGCAGTGCCCTACAGTTGCTGAACCTTCTTTTAATATAACAAGGCTTGTTCCTACGCACTCTTTGTTGGTGAAAGCTTCCTGGATTCGCTTTGCTGCTGCTACAAAAGCGTGAATAAACACGCTGGAATGAAATCATCCCACAGGAATTTTGCTTCACCACTAATCAGGGACTTGCACACGAAAAAATGCCCTTATAAAATTATCACAGGTCTCACCCAAAAACCTCTTTAACATTCGTGTGGTAACATCTTAGTATCTGACTATCCTATACAGTAATGTATCTCGTGACGTCACTTAACCCAGCATACCTAAACTTTTGAATCACGAATGTTCATATCTCTTGAGATCGGCGGTCTTCTGAGATTTTACGCAGCGTAGAATGGTTGGTTTGTTACAGACGTTTCGGGACAACCTATCAGTCCCATCTTCAAGGGAACCCTCATTTACACGCGGGGGATGCCTGAAATCATGCATATCTTTTCTTTTGGTGTTAAAAACTTTAGCGACTAATACCGGCACAATAAATTTCCGGAACTTTTACATTAGAATTTAATATAATATTGCGAGACATTTGAGGATTTCACAGCAATGCGTTTTAGGTCTTCGTTATTCTGGGCAGAATGTCCAATGAAGCATTATTCATTGGACATTTGATGCTTGAAAATGAGAACACAAAATTCTGTCTCAATGTCGGAAACCAATCATCCCGTGATGCAGAGCCAGATTCCGGTAGAAAAAAGAGTTCATTTATCACTCTTATACTTAGTATATTTTATAGATGACCGGTGTTTAGAAATCGTAATAAAAAAGGGGGAAGATATGTTAAAATATAGAGGACATAACTGATTTCTTGCCCCCAAAATGTTTGCATGTATTATATACGTTCTTATGCTTTAACTCTTCCAATCTTGAAACTCACATAAGTAATACATAAAAATTTATTAAATTTGCCATAGTAAAGTCGTTTCTGCTCCATTACATGGCACAGAGACTTTAAGAATCACGAAGCACGTAAATATGACGTGTGCTCAGAATTAGTAGTTTGTGACTATTAGGCAAGTGGCATATGCAGCCGTACTGCCCCTTGCAGTTGTCTCTGCCCGTGTCAAGAAGGCGTACACGGGGAGTTGAGGACAGCCCCAGTCTGTTAAACTCTGCAATAGGTGTTGGTGAGTGGTCAACTTTACGCCACAGCTGCTTTACCCCAGGGGAAAAGAGCTCTGCATACCCACTGAATAGAAGGCCGACAGTGTCCCAGAGCAGGTCTGGACGCTTAGAAGAGGAACGAATCTCTTGCTGTGCCGCGAGTAAAACCCCGGGACGTCCAGCGCATATCTAGAATTACTTTTATAGTCGCCCCCAAGCTGTTCATTATTTATCAGTACGTAATCCTTTCAAAGCAAAGGATAAATCACATTGATGATTTTTTACTAGGCTGTCTCTGATCTTAGATACACCAATAATGTAGAGTTTTATCTTAAAGAATAATGTTTTAATCAGTAGTAAACATTAAGTTGCGAGTGTTGAGATCGATTAATGATCTGGTATATTGGCTTTAATTTAGTTATTACCAAATGTTGTATTCTTGGGAACTCCTGTATAATACTACATTTGACTTAATATAGAAACTTAAAGGCACAGGTAATTTCGGTCGGTTCATATAG
The DNA here is from genome assembly GCA_013340265.1 of Coptotermes formosanus. Classification (NCBI taxonomy): domain Eukaryota; kingdom Metazoa; phylum Arthropoda; class Insecta; order Blattodea; family Rhinotermitidae; genus Coptotermes; species Coptotermes formosanus. The sequence continues at coordinate 2,733,932 of BLKM01001619.1, read as the reverse complement.
CTGCTGTATTTGCAATGTACATGGACATGTTAAACATATGTAATGAAAGAGCAGATGTAAATTTTTAAGCATGGAATCTGTTAAATAAACGGTTGCACGACGCACATTTCATAGGAATTTCATTTGCGTTTGAAATAATCATTAATGAAAGTTTCTTAAATTAAACCTTCAAAGCCTAGTTACTTTATGTACCTCCAGGTTTCATAACCAAAATTCGACGTTCTGCTCACAGAGAGAAATCGTGTGTTTTTTTATGTTTCTCAGAACGTACAGCCAGCCTTATAAAACCAACTGAATATCAACGGGTAATAACAACACTTACTAAATTTACTTCAGACCTATTCAATTTGTATAAATATTCCTTCAATGCAAAGCCTATTGAACCTGTTGATGAACTGTTGAAACTTTTTAAGTGACTTGAGGCAGGAAGCATTTCCCTGTAAATTCAAATATATTTCACAGACAAGTGCGTGCACTGCCTTATTAATTTCATTGTGTTATCATTACTTTATTATGTTTATCAAATTTTGCACCTAAAAGAAAGTGAATATCCTTTCCTTCTCTGTTAGACACAGTCTTGTCAGCGATATTTGGAGGCGGTAAAATAATTTGCATATTTAAACTACATGGACTAAAATAAGGCCTGATGTTACTTGTAAAATATATGGCTGTTTTTTCTTAAGCGGGTGAGCAAAAGCAGAACGTCTCTTGTAGTAGGTAAATCTAACCTTCACGGCTTGATCGTAGAGGAGAAAATCATACATCAAATTTTGAAGAGACTGAAGTCGAACAAAATTCACATTCATGTGTAAAAAGTTTTAAAGTGCTGTTGAAGCCTGCGGACTTCCAGAAATACTCACCGTTCTAAACAACCGTCCTGAAATACCGCAATATATTAACATAGCCTTCGATGTTATACGCTGATTGAAATTCCAACAAAAGACAAAAATATACACCGTCGGCCTTAATATGCAGGAGGAAGGTCTCACAGCAGGAAATAACAGGCTTTGGTAACCGACAGGGACTGTGTTTACTGCGGGGTACTGTCTCCTAAAATGAAATTCAAGTTAAAGTCAGCCTTTAAAGTGTTAATCAGTTGTGTGCAGACTTGCCAGTGAGTATCTTGAAATGACACTAAAAAATAAAAATTGCATTCGTGAAGAAATTAAGAGCAGTTTGACCTCAGGGAATGCCTGCGACCATTCGGTGCAGAATCTTCTTTCTTCCCACTTTCAGCACAAAAATAAAAAAACGAAACTACACGTCTTCGAAATTTTGCTTGTTGTGTTTTATGGGTGTGAAAGTTGATCTCTGACGTTGAGAGAAAAGAGAGGCTACGGCTGATGAAGAAGAGGGCGTTGAGGAAGATATTTGGATCTAAAGAGGAGAAGACGTGGGTCTGCGGGCAGTACATGATGAGGAACTGCGTGATCTGTATTCGTCACCAAATATTATTCGGTAATCAAGCCAAGAAAAATCAAAAGGGCAGAGTATGTGGCATGTGGGGGGGGGGGTGAGGTATTGGTAGGAAAAACTGAGGGAAATGGACCGCTTGGAGACCTAGGCGTAAATGGCAGGATTATATTTAAATGGATCGTAAGGAATTATGATGGATGGGCGTTGAGTGGGTTGGTACCTCAGGACAGGGACAAATGGCAAGGTTTTTTGAAAACAATAATGAACCATCGGGTTCCGTAAATTGCAGAGAATTTCTCGAATAGCTGAGGAACTGTTAGTTTCACATGAAAGACTTTGGTCCAGGGAGCTAGTTAATGTGTTCATTAGTTATACACATTGTTGTCCCGTAAGTGCGAACACATAGAATGTACCAGTTTCTTGTAGATGGCATTCCAGATGTTCGTGTATTACAGGTTTATTTTTGCAAATGATAATATTTCTGAAATAGCGTAAGAAAACATTTTCAAATCTTTTCTGGTCAAAAGAACGTCAATGATATGAACTGTTTGCCACAAAATTTCTCAGAAGGCGCTTCTCCGACCAAAGCAGACAGCTTGAAATTGAAAATTCAGGAGCTGCGTTTCTCTAATCCAAGGTACGGCTGCTTCAGAGGGAGTAAAACCACAGTAGAAAGAGGCAGTTTGATTTACTTTGCAGATATAGTTCGCTAGCTTTTCTTGGAAGGGATGCTAAAACTTGTTGTTAGAGTAGATTAGTGACTTAGCGACATCTTTAGCACAATATTATACAAAATAATATAAGATGCTGTACGGAATTAGAATAGCGTCTTTCCAAACATAATGTGCGAGTGTGTATTATTACTGCAAGTGACTTCCCTACCTCCGATTATAAGATTAACAGAATATTCAAAAGCTAAGGTAAAGTTTCTGCTGTGTTACTTTCAGGCAAGGAGGGGCGTGGAGGCAATATTACGCAATGCAGACTAATAGTGCAAATGTAATTGCGCGGTTAAGTTAGACTCCAACCATATTCGCCGAGCTTTGTTCACCAGTTTGTTACCTTCATATTGCGGCCATGTCTCACATTTGGCGTCTCGCAGCTGGAGCCACAAAGTGTAAGAGTAAAGAGACTTTGTCACTTCGTAAATGTTGTGCTGATTATTTTGAGTCTTACAGGATTTCTTCAGAACGCCCTTGCTGGTACCGTAAAGTATATAAGCCGTATAAATTTCAACATGACAGTGAATTCCTTGGTTCGACCATTTGCACATTACGGGTTTGCAACAACGTGTGGTATCAGAAAGGGTAAAGGCATGACTACGAAAGAAGGAGCGTCGATCTTCTGGGTAATTAGGTAACTAGCTAAAGTAGGAATGACACTTCCGACAGCGTGTTATCGTTCTTAGTACTCTTAGCTGTAGACTGTCTACCTAAATCCTTTCAAAATGTTACGTGACCAGTAGTCACTAGCTGTCACAAACGTCAACTGTCGTGACCACTGTCACCAAAGATAAAGACTGTTGGGAGTTTCTGAGTAAACCTAACGACAGAGTTTAAGCAAGAGAACTGCTGCAAATTGATATTAAGTCTGTTTAGCACAATACCAGTCCACGGTTGTGCTGTGTTTTGCCGTATCTTTGAGGAGCCTGCCGTAGCCTTCACGCGAATGATGCATATGGCGAACTCCCATTAATCACTGTTTGTTGTACACTAAGTATGAAGACACATCAACCAATACTTCGTGGAGTTTCCTTATAACTGATCCACCTGGATTGGCTTGCGAGAGTATATTGCTCCTGGCAGGAGAATAAAGTGTACTAAATGAATACGGCGAGTTACTAAAAAAAAGGCCTGGAATTGGCGGACTTAAAACTCTCATTGTGTGTTGTACCACTACTCATCCACGAGCAGTAAAATGATGGGGCTCTTCTACCTCGTTGTCTTCATAATTGTGACGTTACACCGACAATGTCGCATTTAATGATTATCGTAAAAATCCACTGCGTGTGTGTAGTCACGTTCGTAACCCCGTGGACCCTGTGACGGCGTGTCGGGGACCAATAGGAATTATCGAAAATTGCTGTACGAGCTCATGAAAAACCATTCGGAATTAAGGTAAAAGAATTTCTCTGCATGTAGAGGGGGCGGGCTTATTGACTCGCGCTGGGGTTAGTGATTAACAAATCGCAAGCAAATGAGGAATTCATTAAGGAATGCCTCTAATAAGTAAGGCGCGAATTTGGACGGCTTCTGACACTAAGGTAAAATATATCAAAGTCATTACAATATAAATAAGTTAGCGGGTACAAATACAAGAGGGCTGTCAGTTAGTATAGTGTCTGGCAAAGGGCTGCGCAAAAAGGATTCGGTTCCCTGCTGGATCAGGTTCTTTTCTGTTTCCGTTCCCACATCGGTCTGGGCCCAACTATGGAACGACACAGTGGGACAGTTTCTTCGGGTTCAAGCAGGCGAGGCATAAGGCTGAAAAGTTACCTCCAGGTCTAGTCGCCATTAAGAATAAGTAGACCTAAATGTCAGTTCCTCACATGTTATCATTGCGTGATGCTTATTTACAGAGAGAAATATTTACTTTATGCATATGACAGAGTTACATGTATTTGATCGATATTTAAGCTGTCTTTTTTTTTTAAAGAATCTTAAATATTTCTTCTGTGCTTTCTTTCAAGATGATAGAGCTTGTTGAAGGGGGAGAAATATGTTTCATCAGTGGACGTAAAAACACATAGGCTTATATATTGGGGCATTTTACTTACTAACCGAAGATATAGAAATATACACTATTTATTTATATATTTATTTATTCATGTGTTAACACCTTTAATAGTTGACGGCTTGTTATAAAGTACGTGAGAAGCAGAATCCCTTACTTTTTTACTAGTTCTAAAAGTTGTAATTCCGAGATGAAATAAAGGAAGATCCACTCAGGGATGAGCTGAATTGGTGCAATCTAGCCACTTGCTTTTCAACCCTTGTGATTAAAATTCCGGAGGAGGAGAATGGGAGATGAAGGAAACGTTTGTTACGAGTACAGCAACAGTTTAGAAGATGGAAGGGAAAGAAATAAGAGAAAATGAGAGATCTGGAGTGCAATGGCATAGAAAGTAATGTATACGTATATCATTTACTCCAGGCAAGGAAACTTTATTGCAACATAGTCGAGGCTCCGTGAAGTTATCTCAGAAAGATTTACTTACAAAATACAAGGTGTGTTCAACACAGCACTTTATGACTTAATAGCAGTAAAACGTTACACAGTCAGAAATGTAATACGACATTAAAGAACAACGGAAATAATTAAGCGTTTAACACTTCAAGACGAAAATTAATTTGGATAACATGCAAGTACAAATATTCACCTTCTTACTCACAGAGAACAGACTGATTTTCCATTACAGAGTCCAGTCGGTTGATGCCGTTTATAGAAATAGTTGCTCCTTGTTGTGAAAGACATTCAAAACCCGTAAGTAAATCCTGTGGGAAGAATACAAATATTTTAAAGTGAAAACAATTTGCAGCCACTGAAACGCGGAGAGTTACAGTACAGCGAGACTGACAGCCTACGAAGGCCTATCGCGCGCATTAATAGTAACAAACGGAAGTTTTCCCACACGGACTATTAATGGGTTATGTATATCAGAATAAACAGCAATTATTTGCCTAAAAAGCGCAATAATCGGTTTGTCTTCATAATGAAAAGGCAGTTTGTTGCTGCAAGGTCGGACATGAAATCTTAAATGTTATTAGAACAGTTTTAGCCTTCAGAGTTTTAAGAATATTAAAGCACGTTCATTGATCTAATCGAAACTTCAAATGGAGTTCAGTAAATAAATGCCAAATATAACATTTGGCAGTTGAGTGATTTGGCCTTTAGAAACAAAACCAACATTGGCATACACTTCAAAATATTATTGCGTTGTCACTATAAATGACATTCCTCCTTCGATATAACTTGGTTTTTGCATGTATTAATGTAAACCGCTTATTATTCCGAATGTTATAAAATGCGACAGATTGGCGGAGCCTGTCAAGTACACAGTTTCCATTTGTACTTGCATCTTCAACATAATGCCCCTACAGTAATATATCCTATTACTATACATTAATTATGATTTTACGTGAAATGTCGAGAATAATGTACTTATGTGTAATGGTAACAACGTTATATATGGCATGTCTATGGAGTTTCTTCTATTTTCTTCACCCTGTGTTAATACGTCGCGTGAAATGGGTTAATTACTTAAGTCATGATCCCTCCTGAGCTGTCCCCGTGTTAAGCACCTTATAATTCCCTTCACGTACTGAATTCTGGTACTTAATAACGAAATATCAATTGCATGGAGTTATAGATCCATGGCCTACATTTCGGTGGTTGTGAATGCAGAACTAGAAAGGGCGTGAAAGCGATTTTAAAATATCTCCGACCGTATGCGTGTTTAGAGGGCATTGGGAAAAGTGAGAATAACCAGTATTTGAAATGAGCTTCGAGCCCTGAGTTTCTCTGATATGACGTACGCTGTTTGTGTAGTAGAGCATGCCGGACTCAATCCAATGTATTTGCACTGGATTCGAAAAAAAAAATATTTCCCTGTATTTTAATTTTATGTGACTTGAAATATAATTCTTCAGTTTTATAGTCTTTCGATTCACTCAGCAGATGCTGAAATGTCTGCTAGTAGAGATCCGCCTTGTCTGGTTTGGGAGTCAATACAATAATCATATACTGAGGAAACAGTTCAGACAATACCCAGATTTTATAATTACAGTTACCAACTAATGTACTTAATCACTTTCACACCCTACATGTTTCGGCGTACTTTATGACGCCATCATTAGGCGTTGTACGCTGTAATCAGCGCGGAATGTACGTATGATTCGTGGCAGTCTTGATTAGTATTCACATATGCACACTATCGAGATAATGGCGTCATGAACATCGTCTGTACGTGAGGTGCAGTGCCGCACTGGGTAACAGATGATGGCGCCATGAACATCGTCTATACGTGAGGTGCAGTGCCGCACTGGGTAACAGATGATGCGTCATGAACATCGTCTGTACGTGAGGTGCAGTGCCGCACTGGGTAACAGATGATGGCGTCATGAACATCGTCTGTACGTGAGGTGCAGTGCCGCACTGGGTAACAGATGATGGCGTCATAAAGTACGCCGAAACATGTAGGGTGTGAAAGTGATTAAGTGCATTAGTTGGTAACTGTAATTATATAGTAAGAAATCCGCGGTACAAACAATATAAAATTAATACCCAGATTTGTTAATAAGATGTAGCTTTTTGAACGTGAGATTTCAGATTTTCGCATCGATGAAAGTCTTCTGGGATACAAGACTTACGGAAATTTACAGGACCACATGTGGATTGCCGAAAACTGCAACGAAGTCAGCTCGCAATCTTTAAGGCACAATATTATCGATTATTTCTTTGGGAGTGTTATTAGTTTGGTGTGTGCAGTAAGCATCCCGTTAAGGAGAACTTATGCTTCAGATGGATAAGGAACGCTTCGGATTTATTGTTTACGAAGCCGCAGGATCGGATTGAATTTGGTACAATTAAAGATGCTATTTCAGCTGCATAATTTTTAAGGCGTCGAATGTTTGGATAGGTGTAAATAAATAAGCACAAACTGTGTAGAAAGAAGCAACATGGCGTAGTTTATTGTACTATTCAATCATCTGTCAATGTAGACTGGGCAATACCACCATACATCGCAGGAAACCTGATCTATAGTCCGAGAATAAACAAGACCTTCAGCTGTGAGAGTGTGTTTTAGTGAAAGCATGAGGAATTTAAGAATAATTAAGCAATTTTTTTCCTTAGGCGCGACAGCCCTAGTGGGGCGTGGTCCTCCTCATGGTCGAGGCTTCGCGATCACACTCAGATAGACATACCACATTCGGTAGGACTCCTCTGGACGAGTGATCAGTCCGTTGCAGAGACCTCTACGTTACAACACACAAACACTCACAAGAGACAAACATGCATGCCCGCGGTGGGGTTAGAACCAACAATCCCAGCAAGCGGACGGCCGAAGGCCCACGCCTTAAACCGCGCGGCCACTCGGCTGGGTAATTAAGCACTTAGGCAAAGGAATATTGGCTATTACAATGTGAAATACAGTGCTGCTCACAGTTCCATATTTTATAGTCGCTCGCGGTGAAGTTTATGATACTGCTGTAATATAGATGTTCCTGAGTTATCTGGATTATTTATTTGAATCGCTGGCGGAATGTCTGCTGTGAAAGTCGCCAGAACCTCTTGAGACTTTAAAGCATTTTTGGGCGATCCTGAATATTTGATAACATTTCTAATCCTTCGGCGTCTAACCATAGTGACTGGTAATTGCTTTACGCCCAGTAATGACTCCTTCCAAAGTGCTGTAACAATAATATGAGCTGCAATATATAGGTACAGGGAAAGATATGGAACGTAATTTCAGCCATCCTTCTGTATTTTTGCCACGGACTTTGAAAGTAATAATGAAGTCAGAAGACTGAGTCGTATTTATAGGATGCGAATCTGAAGACGAAAATTAATAACAAGGAAGGAAAAATTTAAGTTTAGAAAATTACGTATGGGTATGGTTAAATAAAATAAACAAGTGTGTGGGGATAATAAAAGAATCTTAAAAAAGAAACGTTTGTGGGGAATTAACACAGAAGATCTGGTGACTGATGACGACATGACGACATGACGACACAGTCTATATTATTCCGTCCGTACTGGTACAGCCGTAAACAAATTCGGCGAAAATCTGCCTGTTAGCTTCGTTACTTCTCTGCGTTTTTTCGCACGTAACAACTTAAGAACCTTTAAAAGAGTTTACATGAAATTAATTATTGGATATTTCTATAAAAATTTTCTTAATCATTTCCACCACGTTATATTCAACAAAAGGACAGACACTTTGTATGAAGACTTGCATTTATTCCTGAACTAATATCGAGACTAATGCACGAAGTAATTAAGGGGAAAATGTTTTGGAAAAAGCAGAGAAATACAAAATAAGTATCTTTGACAAAAGCTTTTTTTCCTGCGCCAGAAGCTTTTCAGAATGATTAAATAAGATTAATGGAAGGATGCTTAATTTTTGCGACAGATATATATTTCTTAATTATTTGTAATTCCAGCAAAAATGCTAATAAATGAAAAAACAGACAGGTGTAAAGAAATTATTTTTAGAGACGTCAGTTGTTTTCCCTTATTTTATTAGGCGTTAAGTACTTCGACTGCTTTACTGTACAATTCAAAGTGTTAGGAAGAGCGTGTTAATTAAACATAGAAACCGGAGAACGAAAGAGAAAGAATATATTCTGTCATTTCGTGTACTTATTATTTTAACCAAAGAGTTACCTAAGAACCATATGCTATTTTCTGAATTACCCCATTGGAGTGTCAATAAAAGTGCAGTTGAAATATACAGACACCAAACTTGTAAATGTGGCAGAAAAATAGGATTATATAATGAAGAATGTGACAGTGATTTCGAACATTGAAGTGGGGTATAACAGGGAAGAAAGGCTCATGAAAATTTGGAGGTATAACACAACAATTTTTCTGTGATGAATCTCAAGAACATATATCGAAAACTGGACCTTCGAAATATGGTGTGACCCAAGCATTGAGGCTGTGGTTGTACTTGTATATGAGGGCATACAGTGCAAATCGCGGCGGAAAATCGCATTTTTCTGATTCCAATTTTAATGATTTCCTCCACCCTCTTTATATTGTCTTAGAATTAGCCACAGTCACATCGTTTCAGATGGTTACAACGTCATCCAAAGCAATAGCCTTGTACCCTACACCAAAAAAAAAATCGCTGCATATGATGCACTATACTTAAATAACCTCCGATTCTGTTCGCTCATAAATGCTAAGAAATAATTCTGAAAATTCGACTGTGTTCTTCGCATTTTCACACGGTGCTTCATAGCCTATGTACACTTTTAAATGGTTTGTGATAATTTTACAAGTATATGATTACACTAATTAGAGTTACTAAATTCGAAATGGGACCCTCGTTCTAAGCTAAGATAAGAAGAAATTTGCTGCGTGCTGTAAAAGCCTAAACGGAGGTCAGCGGTTCTCACAGCAGTGTTGCAGACGGTAAGTCTTAAGGGTTGTTCCGCGGGATGTTCGAGTCTATCACATTTCGAAAGATCGCGGTGCCTTAATTTTTAGACTCAAGCAGTCCACTGAGTCCTGAATTCTTCGAGATTTGAGGTTTCCACAGATGTTCGTTTGAGGATTCAAGTCTTCTGTGATGTGACGCTCTGGCACTGGTTCACTGTATCCCGCAGTTTCGAAGGAATGTAGTGTCTTGAAGAAATGGAGGGTCAAATGACCCCAAAGAATAAGAAGTCAAATAACTTTTCATTTTTTTGAAGATAAAGGCTACGTTCTTCCGAAACGTCATGAGCGACAGATTCGCACCCTAGAAAACTCGAATCTTGAAAAATCTGCATGCTTAGTGCCATCTGTTGACAGAAACCTTTTACCGAACTGTACGCAGAGTCAGACGAACGCATTCCACATTCTTAACATGCAGTGTAGTAAGCTACGGTGAACTGGGTCAGCCGCTGAATTGGGAAAAGTTTTGGATTCACTTCTTGTACTATCTAGACCCATTCACGCAGCTGTTACTGTCCGGGGATATAGAGCAGAATTTGCAGCATTAGTGAAGCTTGTGGGATGTTAATGTACAACCTTTTGTAAGAGCAAATAACGGAAGACTGCAGCTGTGTGTCAAGTAAGATGGGAATAATAGTGTTGTGTGTATGTACCACATTCAACAGAATGACTGAATATATTTTTCGTGCCAAATTCGAAAGATTTGTGTTTCTTAAGTAACAAAAAACTCTACCGTAACGTCTCTACATACCGCCTTCTATGTCACCAGTACATTATAACTGACAAAATTTTGGCTCAGTGATGTCACAGAGTTTGATTTAATAGTCAGTGTTTTGTGCATATATAACTCACTTCTTGCGGTCACAAATATTGACGTTTGATTCATATGATGCAGTATGTAAAGAAGGTCCAGTCTTTGGAAAGAAAGTGAAGGCTGTCCATACTTTTCAGCGGGGAACGGATTCGTAAGATACTGTGGAACTGTTCGGAGAGCCCCGTCTTTGCCTTTTATGGAGGCTGCCGCACTTTCAGACAGAACATTAAGGACTCAAGGAGGACAACCCATATTTTGCGAGGATCAAGAACACATGTTAGTGTTCAGTACCCTGAAAATATCTGCTTATGAATTTGGAACAGATTTAGATGACGTCAAGAAGGTTACCCTGTGATTTGTATTATTTTAACCAACTCCTACGCTAAAAACGCAAAAATCAGGTTTTACATAATTCCCGACATGTTTCGGTGTAGGCTACATCATCTTCAGGGGAGGTTATATTAGAACACTTTGAAGCCACCGAAGAAAACCTGGCTTTCTTCAGTGGTTTCAAAGTGTTCTAATATAGCTTCCCCTGAAGATGGTGTAGTCTACACCGAAACATGTCGGGGATTATGTGGAACCTGATATATTGTGTTTTTTTAGTGTACGAGTTGGTTAAAATAATACAAATCAGATTTACACGTACACGGTATGGACAGCTTCAAAGGTTACCGTCTGCTTTTCGCAGTCAAGTAGAATAAAGTTCAGATTCTCTGTAAGTAATAAAATGGCAGGTTTTGCGTTGCTTAAAGGATTCCAAAGGCACATCCCCGCTAGAAAAATGAGAAAGTCAAGAGGTTTTTCGTTAGCTCGCTGTAGTTGTTTAAATCAACAAGGCGTTACTGAATACTTTTTTTACTGTGATAAATTGTGGATAAACTTGTTAAGATGAACAAACCGGAAGTCACGTAAAATGCTGAGAAATCCGGATGTCATTTCAACAGTGAAGGACAAAAAATTGTGTGGGCCGAGAAGGAAGTAAAGTCTTGTACTGCAAAACTTCTGTGCTTGGGGAAACTTTTACTATCATGGCCTGCAAAAATGCTGTTCAGGAATTGCCACCTGCGGCTACATTAAAAGCAACGGAATGTCGTTTAGAATTCGCGGAAGGTTTTGACTCATTGTAAGTGGATAAAAGAAAAATGTTTCCGTGATCTGGCACGTTATTTTTAAGCGAGAGTATTGCAGGACCCTGCCCCTTACTGCTAAATTTCAATGGCTCCGATACGAGGTGGCAACCGTCAGAATGCAGTGAAAATAATACATTCACGTGTTATGCTTTCCAAGTCTTACCACACACTGACTACAGCTTCTGGAAAGGCTCTAAGTCATGTTATGACGGCAAATATAATTCATTTATGCGACAGAAGTGAGAAACATATTATTACACTGAGGACTACAGATGTAGAAAAAAATTTGGAAAATAATTCGATCGTCATTTCCTTCGGGCTCAGAGGAAATGTATTATCAGTATAAGAATGAAGATGATTAACACGATCTGTGTAGTCTGCAACCGTTAGTACTGCGATCATATTTATGGAAAACCGAGTGATTATTTAGAGTGGCAAATGAAAGCAAGGTAATTTTATCGTGAGAAAGGTGTTGGTGCGCAGGGAGAGATAGTATTTACATTTGGAAGATGTGCTAAAAGAAAAGCAACAGGACAAAAATAGAAGTGATATTGTTAAGTTTCAAAGCTTTTCTTCTGATGTGTGACTTAAATGTGTAGTGAAAATACAATTGCTGTAGTGACCCGGTTTTTCATTTAAGGTGACCGATTTGTTTTTCGTAGTAGGTTACATTTTGAGCTGCAAATATTTGACCTGGTACACCTTATCTCGGGGCAGGCGGTGGCGCAGTTGGTTGAGGCACTGCGCTAAAAGCCGGCAGGTCGCGGGTTCCATTCCCGATGGTGTCATTGGAATTTTTCATTGACATAATCCTTGCGGTCGCACTATGGCCCTGCGTTCTGCTCAGCCTTTAAGAAAAATGAGTAGCAGGTATATTTCCCGGCGGGTAAAGGCGGCCAGTGCGTATGGCAGACAACCTGCCACCTTCATGTGCCAACTGTCTAGAAATCTGGGAGTCTCGACCTCCTGGAACCCTAAGGGCCTGTCCAGGCCTGTAATGGGACTGCTTTACCTTACACCCTAGCTCAGCCTATATATTTTCATATCCTGTCCCTGCAAGTTGTTCCTTTCCTTAGAAGATTCAGAATGTAGTTGTGTGTGTTATTTTTGTTATTCTTTTTTTGCATGCTGTCCACCACACAGAATTCATTCTTAGTTCTGTTTATCACCCTAATTATATTAAGCGAAGAGCACAAATCATAAATGTCCTCATCATAAAATTTTTCTCCTTCCTGTTATTCCCTGTCTTATAAGTTTAACTAAGTTGTGAGGTTGCAGGTCGACATCGTTTATTAAGACGTACGCGACTTGTGTCTTCTTTCTGCTTCGTTTGATTGTTTCTGCCGTTTGAGTTCACTGTATTTGCACTTTTGTCACAGGGCTGCTATGTAATTCAAAATTTATTATGCAGGTGTATCTGACGTTCCTTTGTGTCTTGCTGTGCAAGATTCCTATGCATAAAGTAAACTGGAATACTGAAGGCAAAACTTGTGTAAATGGATCATCAGAGAGCTTCAGTGAACTTGAATATATTTCTGTGTTCACCGGGTGGATGTTGAAGTTCAGGTGTGTGGTACATTCTGCGATCCCCGAAAACTTAGGGTTTTGGCTGAGTACGTAAAAATTCCCTCCACAGAAGGAATGTTTTGGGTGGTGGCTTCTTTTCTGTTAGAGTTAACTCTCAACACTCTTTGCTGCTAGAATTACGTAACAGCAATAATACTCACCTAAAAGATATTAACCCTTTAAAACCGAAGCATGTCTGTTTTAAATGAGTCATACCTGTCTGTAGAAGCCATAAAATTAACTAGGTGGTTACAGTATAGCAAATCTTGTCACTTATAGTCGGTTAAGTTTCGTTCTAGGATCTGTGTTGTACAAACGCAATAAGGCTATGGACCAGTGTTGTTATTGAGTCGTTAACTCTCGGTCATATAGCCAAGAAATTCCCCACCCTAAACAGAAACCCCCCGAAGGTCATCACCTCTTTGAAGAAGAGTTCGCTACTGGATCCTGTTCTGAACCAGGCGATTACAATTCGTATATTCACACCGTATTTCTTTCAGCTGGTAACCGCACAGACAGGGTTCGAGTTACTTTGAGAGAATCAGGATACGTAAATTAACCCTTTAAAGACGAAGCGTATCTGTTTTATGTAAGGACTCAGTGCGTACCGCGCTGTAAACACTCTCCACTTCGGTTACAAAAACCAGCCTGTTAATGTTTTATAAGGCAAAAGTTGCTGTTTGTTCTGAGATCCACACAGAACAGATAAACGCAATGTCAGCACCATGGAGAATTTTTTAATGTTAAACCTGGTGGTACGTAAAGTTATCGCTAGGATTTAAAAGGTTAAACAAGGTATGCAATATACGCATACGCTAACATTGTGACGCCTTCGCGTATCCATTGTTGCAATAGAAACTCGATAATGCAATTATGCTTTTTCGCATTATCTCATAAATGGCACGATTTTCGGAAAGAATTTATTTAAGGTAAAGTGTGCATTCTGATTTCCTCCGCGACTTGTCTAAAACATTCCTCATTCTAAGAAGAATTCAGAGACATGTTGTCATAAATGCACATAGGTCTTCATGTAAAGTACCCGTTGTTCTTGCCAGATTTTAACAAAACATGAGTTTTCTCGACGGATTTTCGAAAAATCCTTAAATACCAAAATTCGTGAAAATCCGTTCATTCGGAGCGAATTTGTTCCATGCGGACGAACGGACAGGCAGGCAGGCAGGCACAATGAAGGAAATACTCTCTTTTCTCATTGTTGCAAACGCGATTCATGATTGAAGACAAAACAAAAGTTTTCTGATATTTTGTACACATCTATGATCTTGCTTATGTGGGTACTTGTGTCTTCTTTTCATCATCTGTGATTTCTTGCTGTTGTGCTGTATAGCGAAGAGTACAAATTATAAGCTTCCCATTATGCAATATTCCCAGTTTTCTGTTAATTTGTTCCTCGTATTTCAAAATGTATTTCTCAGAACGCTCTGATTAAAATCTCTTCAGTTTTTTTCCCTAAGGATGATGGACCAGGTTTGGCTTCGTAAAAAAAAAGGAAGCTGAAGTCTGTTTTCCATTGTGTAGGTTGTTCCAAAGAATGTGTCCAAGCCTGTGGCAGAGTGTAACGCTTCGTAACATGCTTTAGTTACGACAAGGAATTATTAGCCACCGTTCATCTCTGTCCCAGACTGAAGAATCACCCGTTGTCTGTGCGCTATTATTTATCTGGTACATTTACGTATACTTTACATATGTGGAGTTGATTCTTTCCACTCACAACCTGAGAATGCCCTGCTGATGTGTACACGCTTCTAACTGTTTTCTTTTCGATTGGCCAAAATGTGGGTAAGGGTTAACATCTGTTTGTATAAGCAATAAACATGAGTACCTCAGCTTCAAGTGTGGCGTTTGTGTACGTAACTATGTAAAATATTTAAGGAGAAAGAGGCATGTGGCAACAGAATATTGAATTTGAGTGCCAGAGCTCTTCCTTTTCGTTCTAAAAGTTTAATTCAGCCAGTAGTTTAGTGGCATGCCATTTGTCTTTGCCGTAATGTATTATGTTATTAAGGAAGAGTCTAATGTAGTGGTCAGGCTTGTGGCCTGTGTATGTGTGTGTGTGTGTGTGTGTGTGTGTGTGTGTGTGTGTGTGTGTGTGAATAGCAGAAACGGATAAGGGCGAAGGCTGAACATACTCTCCGAACTCTGCAGAACCAGGCACGTAAATTAGACACACGTGTGTTCGCAATTAAACGTTCGTAAGTCCGAACCGCATTAATTTTGCCACTCAGAAACATAATTCAGTTGTCTGTAGTACAGTGCCGTGTTCTAGCTTTCTGAATATGAGGTCTAAGTGTTGGATTTTCCAAAAGTCATGTAGTTTTTTCCTGTATTGCATGTTGTCTTAAGTTCATCATAATTTGATTATTCTTAGTCGGTTAACCCTTTAAAGGCCAGTGGTACAACGGTCACCGTTCAACAAGATAGTAAATGTGTGTATAACATAATTTTGAGGCACGTTTTAACTTTGCATCCTAGACTCTTATCAGATGTTCATAACATTTTACCCACGGGAGATCACAGTTTTTTGTTATACTTCATAACTACATATGTGTATATGTATGTACGTATATGTTACAGAATGTTATTACTATTATAAGAGTCCGTTATCATGCATATTTGAAGAACGTATTATGTATATATCTACCAAAATTTTTATTTGTTACCTGTATTGCCCACAAAACCTTAAAATTTTATGTAGGCTTATATAAAACACTTTAATGTTCTTGGGTAAAAGCAATAAATATTAAATATTTTTCCTGCATAAAAACGTGATTTCACAGCATGAAATTTACGTGATTGGAGTCTCATTTTACACTGAAAGGGCGGAGCGTTCTAAACAATGTGAAATATCTGGGTGTAATCTTCGACGGAAGAATTTCATCTAGAGCCCATATTGGAAGAATTGAAACCAAGGTCTTCAGAGCATTTATTAGAGCCCAGTCCCTATTCAGAAGTGAGTAATTAACCGCTAAAATTAAATTAACCTTCACAAAGAACTCATTAATTCTGTGTATAATAAGTTGTGCCTGCCTCTGCCTGAAAATTTGCAGCAGACACCCTTGCCTTGAGATTGCAGCGCCTGCAAAACAGTGTCGTTCGCATGACTGATCACTATTCAAGGCGTACAAACACCGGCGAATTTCATGTGGTTTGCAATATTCCTTACGTCTTTGATTTCTGCAAAAAATTAAGCAGGCTGTAAACAGAAGTCATATGGAATCATGGAAATGGAACTGGTCCCAACATTGAAGAAGGGGAAGCCCCGTACGGGAAATATAAAAGCCTTAAATTAGAGAGTAGTCAAGCTTGCAACCTTTCAAGTAACTTGTCATTGTAACTAAAGCCAAGTAAGTTAAGACATTTGTTATACCAGGCCCAGACGGAAGGATATCCTCTGTATTTTCTGAAGTATTGGAAATATGGGTATAAAGTGTCAGGGAATATGTATAGCCTATGTGTAAATACGTACAGCCATAAAGTAGGGTAAATTATGAAAACGGAGAGACCCGTAGTATCTTCTGAGAGTGCGCCTCAAACCGACAGACAGTGGCCTTTCATTGCACAGACTAAATTTAGTTGTGATCATGGCAGGCAGGCAGGCAGGCAGGCAGGCAGGCAGGCAGACTGACTGACTGGCTGTCCGTCAGTTTCAACATGATTTTTCAGTCTTCAACATTTTACTTGCGGCTTAATTTTTCGTTTCTTCTTATGCGTTACCTACATGAAGTGTAGAAGGTAAAGCAATCCCATTACAGGCCTGGACAAGCCCTTAGGGTTCCAGGAGTTTGAGGCTTCCAGATTTTTAGACAGGGCACGTGAAGGTAGTAAGGTTGTCAGCCCTACGCACCGGCCGCCTTTACCCCCCAGGAACTATTCCTGTTAGTCGTTTCTGTTAAAGAGGCTGAGTCGATTCCAGGGCCATAATGCGACCGAAAAGATTATGTCAAGGACAAATTCCGATGACACTATTGGGAATAGAGCACATGACCTTCCGGCTTTTAGTGCAGTGCCTCAACCAACTACGACACTGCGAGCCCCCTGCATGAAGTGTACAAGATGAAAACACACACACAAATATGAGTACATATACAAACAAGTGCCATGTTGTAGTGTACACTTATATTTTATCTTTCAACCTACCGACGGGTTAAGAAATACTGTATATGAAGCCTGTGTACATAATTTTTCTTATTTCTTAAAAGAGACGTATTGCAGAAAATATTTCTACGCAACGTAAAATACAGATCTGACCAAGATCTGCATTTTTTAAGTATTATCCGATAAGATTTTGGTCTTCTGCAATGCGACACTCTACGCTTTTTAATTAGTTACCGACGTTTCGAAGGCACTTACCGCATACGAAACTCTGGCAAGTTTCCACCATACCTACGTTGGTACCCTCACAATCCAGAACACTGTCAGCTTAATACCCGTCTCCATGAAGGGTTCAGACCTCACATTCTCCGATAAGTTGACTGTTTTATGAAATACATGGTAACATGCTAGCTGCGGTAGCGCAGTCGATGTAGAGGCTGGCGACTAGGCTACGGGCTGCAAGGTGGAGCAGTGGTGCTTCAATACCCGGCACAGGCAAAGGATTTAGCTCTTCTTCAAAGCACAGACACTGATTCTCGCATTAACTCAGCCTCCTGTTTAATGGCTGATGGACTCGGACTACCCACCTCCATCTACTGCCGAAGTTGAAAAACGAGTGGAGCTGTACACTCCATTGTATACGGACTACTTTACTTTAGCAAGGAAACAGGTTCTGACTCCGTGTATTGTCATGTCCGCAGTACATGCAGGCATAACTACCGAAGCGAGAGGTGAGGTTTATGCAGCTCCTTCGAAACGTCGATAACCTTTACCAGTCGACACGACTTTATATCGTAGCAGAACCCAATATTTGAGACCTGTGATGTAATATCAGTATCATAAAAGGAGTTTAAGAATTTTATGTACATGTATTGCTTAGCGGTGCACTCATGAATTCTCACCTAGTTTAGGTTTAGTTTTTCTGCAATATGATAAATCGGTAACTCAAAAGGGAAAGAAAGGTAATACTTTTATTCCGTATACAGTTCGTACATAGTTCTAAAGGAGGCTGGTTGGCCCGCAGAGTTCTTGTCGTAGCTGTTGAAGGAACTTTTCTGTCACATAAACCAATCTGACAAGGCTGTGATTATACGAGGCAATTGCATAGGACTGACAAGGGAAATGTCGTGGCATATTTCAAGATGATATTCTCATTCACCAGTAGGAGCATGAGGAAACACTATAGGAACCACACTAATGGTGGTGACTGTACACGCGTCACGACTTCAGGTCACTTGTTTAACAGTTACATGACACACACATGGCACACAGGTTACCTCAGTCCTTTTTTAAGCATGTGGTAATTGTGATGTGTGTCAGATACATATTTCATTGAATATATTTCAGTGGGAAAATTGCATGTGAGAGGCACAGGAATATAAAGAAACTTGTATTAAAGACTTTGGTTTAGGAGAGTGTGAACTGAGTGGATATGATTCGCGATAAACGAACGAACGAACGAACGAACGAACGAACGAACGAACGAACGAACGAACGAACGAACGAACGAATGAATGAATGAATGAATGAATGAATGTTTTGAGTAGTATAATGTTATTTTAACATTTGAACATTTTTAGTTTACATTTTTATAATTTTGTGTGAATCTATTTAATGACTTTAAAGTGCCTTAAATTTACACCAGACAAAACGGCAATACTTACTGATTTGTGTTTGTGAAATGAACTGCCTGATGATGGTAAGTATATAGTCGAATTTCCAGCAGTGAAACATAATAACCAAGTACCTGTAGTGCTGACTTTGTCACTGTTTGTTTATAATTTCTGCTCAGAACGGCTTACTGTAATAGATCCATTTCCATTTTTATCACTGGAAACAAAGAACTGCGCGTTGTCTAGGTTAGAGGGCTCTGCGTATGTTGCTGGAGCACAGCATATGCCTCGGTTGAGAGCAAGATTATTGCTGTGTGTTTGTATATAGACTAAAACTTTAATCAAGAAAGAGTCCTGCTGGCTTTTATCCATGTGTTGTGCTCTGTAGTGGTATGAATAATGCACACACTACATTAATGATCTACCGTTAGCAAGGCCGATGCCATTGCAATGCAGAGCGAATGGATTCCCAGTATCCCCTATGAATCGAAATGAAATTAGGAAATACAGTAGCAGATACAGTCTCTGATACTTCATCACTATGCATAGCTTATACTACATCTCGATTACGAATATCGTTATGCATTAAGCTTTACTCTGTAGGGGCATCTATAATTATCATGTTATCAATAATACGTCATTATACTCGTGAGCCCAATACGTAATACCTACAAAATAAAAGTGTTACACATTCTCAGAATGGTACTGCATTCCCTTTGGTCCATTCTGTAGTTATACGACTAATTATTCCGTAAGCATTAAACTGTATGATGAGGTGCAGCAAGCGTTATGGAATAAAACCTAAGCCTATTGTTTTCACGTTTCTTTTAACAGCTGCGTTGTTAATCATACAACAGGAGAATAACATGGCAGAGTACAGCACTACGTGAACTTGAGTTGATGTGACCCTTTGACTACTGAATGTGAAATTACTTTTCTGTCAAGTGCATCCCGTAATCCTTAAGAGCTTCGCTTTATTGGAAAGTTCCAAGGCCTTTCCCACTTGTTTTTCTAATAGCAGAAGTATTCACATGTAGTATGTGTGAAACTTGTAGTCTTGTAGGTGGATGACAAAGTTTCGGAGGAATATGTTAGTTCCATCTACACGGTAAGCCTGGGACCAAAAGTTAGAATGAAAATCGAAACTTAGACCCGTATTCTCCGTTCAGCATTGTACTCCCAACCCTGCTGGAAAATTTACAGTCAAAGTGTTGTTAATGTCATGTATTAGGATCGTGGATGTCATAATCATACATTGAATGTTCTTCAAAGCTAAGAGTGAAAGGTAGTGTATCTCTAGACGAAGGGGAAAATTTGTAGTTGTTGTATTTCAAAATAAACAGACCCAAAACTTTGGTATAAATCAGTTGTTTGCAGACACTGAAATTAAATAAACGAGAGCGAAAGAAGAATCAGAAAAGGGTGAATAAAATTAAAGGCAGAAGAATATGAAATATACGCTGATAACCTGTTGTTCTTAGAATAAATAAAATAAGAAGAACGAAGTGTGAATACTGAATTATAATTAAAAGACGTTAAGGGAAACTCACTTGAGAGTGTAATATAAAAATGGTTTATACACAGCACGTCGTGAAGACGTAGAATGGATAAAAGTGGCTTCAAGTAGAGCCTAATGGTGTATTTTATGAACAGAATAAGAAGTTTAGTTTCCGTATAAGCAAGGAATTTCTTCTCTCCTTCGCACACATTTTAATTGACTAAGAATATAGTAGGATGATTAACGAATGATGATTGCAGAGGATTTGGAATAACACCATCGTTGTTTAACTGAGGACCTATCCCGAATTTGGCTCAAAATAACAAAGAAGACCACAAAACTCCTGTCAGGATAGCTGATGACCCGGCAGAGATTCGAAGCAGACATCTCCAGAATACAAGTCTACAATTTTGCTGCTACAACAATCCTTTTTTATGTAAATTAATTCACAAGATGATCTTATATAATTTTTTGGACGATTTTGTATCACGGAATTTTTGATGAAGTTCGGTGGTGAAGTGACATATAACAATATGTTTGTTGCAGTGAATGAATGGAAACCAGTCACTGTCAGCAAGCGCTAGTTAACAGTCACTGATATGCTTAGTGTCAGAAAACGGCCGGACTTCCGTCATTCCAGACTCCCGTCAGTAAATAAAAAAAAAACGGAATATATTATTCTTCTTCAGTACAGCGCAACAGTTTAGTTCTGCGTTTTTGTTAAACTTTGCGTGTCGTGGAGTTACTGTGTGTTAGATATACTGTCGTTAGCCGCTAAGAAATAATGGAAGAAACGGAGGCTTTTGTAGGATATTACAACCTTTCCGTGATGTATTTCTCTCACATTTTCAGGTTTTATTATAAGAATTTAGTACTGGACGCAATTTATTCTTCACTAACCCAACTTAGTAGCCATTTACGTATGAAGGAATGTTAAGTTGGTTTAGTTTTTAACACATTTGACGCGGCTAGAATGAGACCTTCATTTGGTTAGGTCCCATGAGAGAGTGAGACTGGAAAAAAAGTGGTCAGTAACGATTCCTATGTGAAGGTCTGAACCTGTGTTAGGCGATATTTGTGTGATGAAGAATTGCATGTTCTTTTTAATAAAAAGTTTCTAAATAGGCCCTCCAACACAACTAAGTTTATTCAAAATGTAGCTACATGTTTCAGTCGCAACTGGCCATTATCGGGCTATAATACAGTATTTAAAAGAAGGTAAAATTTAATATATATATAAATTCTTAGTTCTAACTTTACTTAGTGCAATCTCACAAGTTCACAATTATTACAACGGTACAATTGTAATTTTGTATTGTTCGGTCGGTAGTTATCAAGTTTCTGCGATTTTTAGCCAGATTCATGTTCTGACTTTAAGCTACTTAAAATCAACCGGTAAAGTTATTAGATACTAATGTTTTTTTAAATCCTTGAGATAATGTAGACTTTTAGAGTCATAGGTCGTCAGACGTTGCGTGAACAGTGACATCGCCGATGCCTTGAGATGCTTTAGAAAATCAATCAAGAATGGCAAATACGAAGTAGAAACAACATAATAGTGGAAAGGGGCAGATTAGTGCATATCAGATAAGGGATATGTGACGAAAACAACCAAGGCATACTTCCATGTTACCAGCTTCCCTACGCTAGGCGAGATATATGCAAAACATCTGATCAACATAGAACAATTAGCTCACGCCTGTGAAAGTGATTTCTTCACATAAATCGTTACAAGTACTTTAAAAAATTTGTATTTACTAACATTTATCCAGAAAATTTACCCATTGGTTTTAAGTAATTTAACGTCAAAAAAATATACATCGGACTAAAAACCTCGGAAAATCTGTTACCGTTAATCCGCTACCGACTAACCAATAACATTTTACAAGAATATGACATTTTCGTTGCACTGCGAATGCTTCTGATACTAACGTCAGAACTGGTAACTGTGAATAACTATCACTGGCATTACATGTATTGCGCGCTGCTTGTCAGCACAGATATTAACACCCCAGGTGAGTAGACTCGCGCAAGGGCAGTTAAGGTTGCTTCAACCCTTTAAAGCTAGCGGTTACTCTCTGTACCCTCAAGGTTAACACTCAGAAATTCTACATTGTTTCCACAGCTTGCATTTATTTGTTCTGTTTGTATCTCAGAACAAACAGCAGCTTTTTGCCGTTACAGAATTAACTGAATGGTTTCGTAACCGAGACAGGGATTGTTTACTGCGCGGTACGAACTGAATCTTTACGGATTACATTTCGTCCTTAAAGAGTTAAAACGATTTTTGTAGTTGTAGTTACTTGCAAAACGATAAAACCGTAAAATGCTCACAGTATTATTTACTGAAGATTTTAAGCCTCGGGGAAAACGAATCCAGCCGGCAGTCACAGTCCCTTCTACGCCAACATATGATGTACGTTGCACTGCTGGAGGCGTCCCGGGGCTATTCTGGCGTCAATACAGGCCAGGAAACTGATCTAACTGGTTGTGTGAATAGCGGAGGGTTCTGCCATGTCGAAGTTTGTGCAACGTGCAGAAAGTGTGCCACACACATAAGAGGAGCAACAGAGGGTTTTAAATTAGTCTGTGACTTACAGATTAATCTAATGAAATACTGAGCTCTAATTTTGGTGAAATTTAAATTAAATTAAATAACCTAAATCTCGTAATGGTGCAATCATACGTGTGTCATTACATATTGACATCATTCTATGTAATACAGAAAAATTCAAATCGATACCCACGCGCTAGTTTCGAGCATGGAACATGATCATGCAATGGGAAAGTAACCGTGACTAACACATTTTGCATTAAATTTATTCTTGTTTAATTTCTTCGCAAGATTGGGAGGTTTCATAAGTTAAAAGTCTACTTACTTGTAGCTTTCTTTATACCATTTAGTCTTCACCAAATAACCCATCACATTGCAGGTTATGATTTAGCAACATCTGGGGTGTGCAATTTGTGACTCGCCACAGTGTGACCAGCACGTAATTTTTTTCTTTACGTGGCACAACAGCCCAACTCAGGCCTAGGCCACCTCATTGTTGAGGTTTCTAGCTCACACGCAATTAGACACGCGTGCACACACAGGCACGCACGCACACGTGGACGCGCGGACATACACACACACACACGGTAGGACCACTGTGCTCGTCGCAGAGGCTGCTACCTACACAACACACAACAAACAGCAGAGACAAAGTCCTTTACGCTCAGCGGGACTCGAACCCACGATCTCCGGAAATGAGGGGCTGCAGACCTGTGTCTTAGACCGCACGGCTACGAGTATTGGCTCAACACGTGATAGTTGTTACCCATAGTAAAAGGGGGCAGTTACTAACGGGCCCCTGCTTATGGGGAGTGTTATGAGAAGTTACATACATCTACAGTGATGTTCGTCAAATCGAAATCCAAATGTATTCTCAGTAAGAAGACAGGCAGTTTGGTGCAGCTGTAATTATATCCCATAAATGTTTACTTGAAAGACTCCCGTGTAGAATTCCGGCCGATTTTTCCGCTGTCATTAATGAGACCCTTCTCAGGTTTGCTCAGTTTTGCTAGGCGAGTTTGAAATGCGTTACGACAACCTCCTTCCAGTTTCTTACTTATGAGGCATTTGTAACGATCCTCTCATTTGTCTGTATTATATATACCCTGCACTACATTGTGTGAAATTACATATCTGTTTCATCCCATGTCGAAAAGGCGAATGCTGAAGTTTTAATCCGGCGCAAATGGACTTATAGCCGTGGTTTTCAACCGACCTTTTGCCCGCTATGTCGCGCGAGGCCTTGAATAGAGAGATGATAGTACAAAATGAAACATGCAAATTAATTTTGATAAATAAAAGACCCATAATGGCATTAATCATAAGCACGTATATGCAGAACGTTAGGAAATGGAGTGGGGGTTCAGTAGCATCTCTATGAAGTTGAGGGACACCACACTAAACTTCTGAAACAACTGCATTTACTTCAGCTTTCTATATGGCTGCTGTTTGAAAATTTCTCCCTCCTTGTGACAGGACACTGTTTTATAAACTAAGTGACATTATTTCAAAATAGGTGTGAATTTATTATAAATTTTAGCCCTCTCGTCTGTTTCTCTCGGCCCGGGAAAGGAAACCAATATGACAAATATGCCACTAGAACAGAATATGTGGAAATACTTCTCATACGCTGAAGTGCAACTAAACGCGCTCTTCCTCAGGCTATGTTTAATGTGTAGGTGAAACAACAAATGAGAGTAAAGCATCGACCTGCCATAAGCATCAAACCCTGGGGATCGCCATTGCTTCCTTCTTGTATTAAAGGCAATTAGAATGTAAAATTTAAATTTGTACCTGTACACGCCACTAAAGCACATGGGGAATACTTTGAGGAAAAGTGCGGCTCAGGAGAGGCTGGATGAACTGGTGTTTTGTGGACTGAGAAATAAGTAGCCTCTGAGATCGACAAAAATGGCGTAGCCTCAGAGTTTGCAGCATGAAAATGGAGGGAAGTGCATTTTGTGTAGGCAACTGTATCGTGATGTTTGAGCCGTACTTAGAAATACCAAAGTGGGACAACTTTATGCCGTAGTATTATTTAACCTTTTAAAGCCTAGCGGTAACTTTACGTTCCACCAGGTTTAAGATTAAAATATTCTACGTGGTGCCCACACTGCGTTTATATGTTTTGTACGGATCTCAGAACAAACAGCAACTTTTGTCTTATAAAACATTAAGAGACTGGCTTTTATAACCGAAGTGGAGAGTGTTTACAGCGCGGTACACCCTGAGTCGTTATATAAAACAGATAGGCTTCGTCTTTAAAGGGTTAATACATATAATCATTGATATTAAATGTGCAGTTTACCGAAATTTAATTTTGAGCTCCACAAAGGCTGCTTTGTCTCGGGCCCGAACCTCCACATGGACATCTTTGCTACCGGGATTCGAACTTTTAGATTTCTCATATATATGTAACCAATAATGGGAAATATTGCCCGAAGGATTTTTTTCAGGATAAAAACAGTATCATACTGGGAACTAGTTTACAGAAAGATGGATTCTGTTATTCGACAGTGTTGAAATTAGGCCGTACATGATTTGAATTATAATGCGTTCAGTTAACACAGTAGGTCTTCATCGTACTTATTGCCATGTATTTAACAAGCATGTGCCACGGATTAGCATGCAAATGCGGGTTATAATCCTGTGTTAAAAGCCAGTGATGTAGAGTTGATTGATGCGAAATGTTTACACAAGACACAAGTACTTCAAGCTGTCATTTTTCTTCTACATTGTCTCGTTTCTTGTTTACACAACATAAAATTTATATTTCATTTTTAAACAACAATTAAAATATTAATATTCATACCGTATGTGCTTTGCTAATCAGTATTCATTAAAAGTGCGGCTCATTTTATTGTGTTAGATGTACACTTTTAAATGAAAAACACGATGTTTGTTTGTCAGCATATGTCACAATATGCTAATTATTTTAATATATTAATTGTGAGCTGTACGTGTATACATACACATTACGTACACACACCCGCGTACCTGCATAGTACGTACTTATATTAATTTACACACATGTATACAAAAACGCGCGCGCGCGCGCACACACACACACACACACACACACACACACACACACACACACACACCCCGTGGCACCCTGTAAAATCTACATATTTTAAAATTTGCTGTCAAATGTTTGCAAACTCTAAACCAGCACAAACAATAGTATGATATGAACACCCACACGTGATGGATTTGTGTAAAGGAGATTGTTCTGACTGCTTGAAGTTGTTGCAAGGGTTCTATATATTCGCACGAAAAAGCACATCGTTTGTCCAGTAAGCCTGCATGAACACCAAGTTTCACCACTTTGTGAATCCAGCAAGAAGACTGGTTGTTTTAAATGAAGTTGTCGAAAGAACCGCACTATACAATTAAATACGCATTCCTTCCTGCTGTGTTATTGCAACAGCAGCGAAAATAGAAATGTAAAGTGTTCGTACACGACGGCTATGTGTAATACTTAACACTGTTTCCAAAATAAAAACAGAAATATTAAAATATGCAAACAATTTTAGCTTTTTTTGTGAGGGTGAGAAATTTGGTATCTCACTTTATGCGAATAAGGTTTTAGGGCATTTCAGAACAAATTGCTCAGAATATCTAGAACTATGGTGGAGGAATAGCCGGGAGACTGGAGGGGACTGCTTAACAAGGGCGTTCATAAATTTTACCTTTGAGAATATGGTGTTAAGCTAACAAAGTGAAGCCACTTGAGATGGACTGGGTGTGTGGGAAGCGTAGGAGATATAAGAAATTAGTATAATATTTTATTCGGAAGAACTGTTAAAAAGAGATCGTTTTGGAGTGTTGGGTTTAGAATTGGGGTAATGTTAGAAATTGTTACATTAAAATAAAGTAGTAAGTGTTCCAGTGTGAGTGAACTTCTGGTTCCATAAGAGTGGGGAAATTTCTTGGTTAGCTTGGTATTAGACCCCAGCAGTTCTCTGCTTAATAGAGGTACCTAATAATGTGTGTAGCGTAACTAGACACATTTTTTTAATCTTAAAGGAATATGCTTCTGAGTTTGAAACTCTTTGCTTTGACTGAAGATAATGTCCAAATGCAGGCTTTTGTGAAGGCGATAATAAATTGTTGGACACATTTATTGAAGACCTGATAACTATAAACTCTTCGAGACTGACGTTTTCCATTAGCATAGATTAGTACTAGAGAGCAACAAGTTGCTATATTAAAGATACCCATAAATCTAACACAGGATGATGTCTGATGAGCGTTAAGCACGCAGGCGAATTGCCCGGGCAATCTAGGTACCCGAACATCTTGCGTCCAGCCTTACTGAAATTTCTACGTAACACGGAATATGTACACCTACATTCAAAGGCAGGGAAGATCTGAGTAATGTAAACTGTTCATCTGTTGTATTAGTGGTAAGGCAATGAAATTAATGCTGCCGTTGTGAGTGATACAGTTGGTCTCTTCGTACAGAAATGGGGCATGAAGTGTCAATAACTGTAAGATATTTATGTTGTTACCTTTGAAAACATACTAATTTTGATACCGTTAAACTACCGGATTTTTAGATAGGTCAGTATTGTTTCATAATATTCACAAATACATTATATCACAGGCAGGGATTTTTTAACTTTCCGTACAGTGTGGTTTATCGTAAGCCTTTTTCTAGGTCAGTTACCTCATTGGGCTTGTTTTTTTTAGTCTTTGTGCTTGGTGTACGCTCTTAGAATAACGGAAGTTTTCAATTGTACCGCAGATTTTCACTTGACCTCTCCTCAACCACTTTCCACACCAGTTAGTTTCCACGAAAAGTGCATAAAGCCGTAACCGAATTTTCAGAAACTCTTCATGCCGTAAATATTACGCTGAAAGCAAAAGCGGATTATGTTACAGAGAGTGTCATGGCCCGGAATAAAGATATTATGCTCAGCGATTGGATTAAAAATTACATCCGATTAGGTTTCATCTTTTCGTGTGGTTTCGTTTTTTAAGTATTAAAGCCTATTATGTTCTTCCTTTTTCGTCTGCTGTCCACGAAGCCTTTCCGAAGCTAGCAGTTGTACGAAGAGTCGTCTGTATGTAGCTCTCTGTATCTTTAATTTATGAAGAATAGCAGAATTTCTGACAAGTACTTTAAAAATTCGTTGCTATAATCATCTGCTTTTCTATGACTAAGTACATGAGGGATGAAATTCTGTAGTAATTCTGTCCCTAGGTAACAAGTTTTGCACTTAATTCCTTACATTAACGCCAGGTGCCCAGTGAAGCAAAGAACATTCTGTCCTTAATAATTTACTACCTCTTACATAGTAGAATGATTCACTAGGCCGCAGGATCACCAAACCTCGGTGGTTGCTGGAAACAGATTTTTGTATTTGATATTATGCATATTCAGAGAAATGATGATTTAATGTCTAACAGTGCATTAATGGAAACTATTCTGTAGGAGAACTAGCCTGAAATGGACTTTTTATGCCCAGGACTTGGTTAATCTACTGCTGGACGACAGAGCATTAGGTTTCAGTTTAGAAGTTGCATTGTTCGGGTCTTTTATAATATTGTGCATGTACTTGCGAAGGTTACGAAATGCGTATGGGAGCAATAGTTGGCAATACCGAAATACTAGGTAGTCGTGAAATTTATAAAGAGACTTGTAAGTTTTATTTTGTATCCAATGGCAAAATCACTCAGCCAAAGACTGATATATACGATCGGTTTTCGACTGAAATGAATGAGTTCCTCTATTACTGTAGACTGAGTCTGGCTGCTCTTGACGAGATTTGTGTCGATCCAGTTCCAACTGAAATTTCGAAATCGGATAGGAAATCTGTTGAGATTCCTTATGGTTTTGCGTATCTTTTATGTTTAAATTCCATAAGATTTTACCTCAAATGAAGCTACGACTGTATCCATGCCCTTTATTTCGTATCAATTACTTGTTAAAATCCAATCTTCCTCTCTGTATGACCTACTCCGAGTTACTGACAGCGTCATTAAATAAACTAAACACAATAAAGCTTTAAAAATAAAATTTTATTTCCCTTCATCCACCTGCCGATATCTCACTCTTCTACCGCTCTTGCAAAGAATGAATTTTCAACTAAATATCCTTTCAAATTAATCCTCATTGGCTTAACTTATATATATAGAAGGAAGTAAGAACAAATATTTTATACAGTCTGAAGCAAGAAGTAAAGTGTCGTGAGCAATACCATATATTGTTATAAGAATTTCGCCCAAAATTAATTTTCCTTGAGCCACCTGCTTCAGAATTTCTTTCCATTTTAAAGTCATGTTTTGATAGCGACATATATTCTGCAAACCGCCTTTCTTGTTTATTCAGCTCAATAGTCGACTATCTCAGGATGACACAGGGGTGTACTCGTCAAGTCATACAAGTAACTTAAATTGTACGTTATTTATTATTTTAGACATTACAGGAGATACATACAGTAACACTGATGGCTGTCACTAGTCTCTCCTGACCTACATTCAACCTAGATTCACAGCGACCTCGTAAACAGTACTCAGTCTGCTTAACAACTGCCCTCAACCTCTTTCCTTTCAAGTGGGGGTTGGTGTCTTACCTCATTGTTTGAACCCTGAAAGCTGGGTTCATGGTTCCGCGCGTGCTAGGAGGATTAGCTCCTTAGTAAGGCCAAATAGTTGTCGAGAGGGTAACCCTTTCATACCCTTCTTGCAATGAATTTGATACCATAAAGTGTCAGCTCACACAAATGCAGTGGCCGGAGCTGGCCAGATGTTGGCCTTCAACATCACCGCCTCAAGTCTCGAACTTGCAAACAGTGGGGCCATATTCCCTGCTGATAGCTCTGTTCAGACCACCGGTTTCCCCAGTCAGAGGGTTTCCTTCCTTCTTGTGTAGTGGGGTGAGGGAGTTGAACTCTTGTGCCACACACATTATTATTGTCCTTTTCCCAGGCTGGACTCGAACCAGGCCTTACAAGGGAAGTTCGGTCACAATTCTATAGCACAAAATGAAATACCGATGTAACTTACGTCATTCTATCAATTAATGAGACTGTGGTTTAAACTGATTTATACGAATTACAGTGAAAACTTTGTATCATTTTTGTAATGGACAGAATTTCAGCATTGTTATAAATCAACGTGAAATTTCACAAGCCGGAATACAGAGTCATTCAGTTGCTTTTCCAAGTTTAGTGATTGTTTGTTAATTAGCATGTACTGGATCACATGCAATCAATGAAGCTCTTGCTACTAAATTATACGCCGCGCGAAATGAATCATAAAACCTCATTATATTCGAATATTAGTATGCAATGTAAGTTGATTACAATTATTATGGACACCCGGTAATTATACGAACGTATATTGATCTGTATTTCTGTCATGATGGAAGTTGTTGGTAACATTGAATAATTGCCGTTGGTTTAGCCTAAATTAATTGTAACGTATAAAATTCTGTTAGGGTAATAACAGCACGGAGTGTGAGGCGGTACCTGCAGAAAGTGTAGCGGAAATAAGAAGTAACTAACTCCGTGGGGCAGAGTCCTTGTTGAAAAGCTGACAAGTCCTTAACTAGTCAAGAAATTCCACGCATTTTATGGAACCCGAAGGTTCATTACCGCATTTAGAAGAGCCCGTCACCTGCCGCTATCTTGAACCAGCTCAAACCAGTCTGTGCCCCTCCATCCCACTTCTTGAAGATCCATTTTAATGTTAGGAAATAAGAAATGCCGTAAAATATTGGTCGGAATAACTGAAGGCAAGGAATTGTTTGGTAGACATACCCCTACACGAGAATTTGTTATTCCAGTGTTTATGAAAATGAACAGAATAAGAGTGGCAGATTGCATTTATCTATCCCAGAACACGAATCAGCAACAGATTCAGTTAGGCGAGGACAGTTTTAATTCTATGAAAACCTGCCAATTTCTTCACCTGACTGAAACACTGTAGCTTCCCAGTAACATTGCTTCATGACGTTCAGTAGTGTAGCCACGTATGTGACAAGCTTGATATTTTGCGTTTCTATTTTAATCGAGGAAAATATTTAAATATTTGCAGCAACTGTCCCCAGCAATATAAAGATAGAAATTTTTGTGCGGAACATGAAGCTTCATTTGAAGGCAGCGTTATGAATTACAAGCATCTAAACTTCCTGCACTTGTCAAATCCTTTTTGGAAATAATATTAAATTGCGGGCGTTATTGCAGATATTTTATATTTTGAGCTGCATGTTTTGGGGAAGGTAGATATGATAACAGCAGAAGCAAATGTGTATAACACTTTAAAGAGAAAGTTAAAAATAAGTAAGTGTCCAAGTGACGTTAAAACTGACTGTCAGCATATAAGGCCATCTTGGTGTCGAGCCTGTCCCGGGTCCCCTGACCAAAACTTAGCCTGTGCAATGAAATACCACTGTCTGTCGGTGTTGAGGCGCACTCTCAGACGAGAGTGCGGGTCTGTCCGTATTCATAATTTAATCTCCTTTATGGCTCTACTATTTACATATATGTACATACTTTCTGTTACTTTATGCACATATTTCCGATATGTGAAGTCATATTTAACTTGATGTATTATGTATTACTCTTGAGAGTTTTTGGACGCCCTCTTTGAGAAGAGTACGCTTGTGTCCTTTGTCATAAATCGCCGTCTTTGTTGGATGTGTTTATATTTACATACACATTTTGCTTCATATCTATGTATAAAGTTTTCAATACTTAAGGCTACTGAAACTGCACAGTATATGTACTACGTACAGAGTGTTTCTCCATCCAGGCTTTGTCCAGCTGACTACATCTCATCTTACTCACCTATTGCTGTTAAGGATGTTAGTCCTTCCAAGGGTCTGGTGCTTGACTTGGCATTTGGTAACATTAGCGGTCGCTAATATTTGCTGCCTGCCATTTTCAGTTAAATTTCACTCAGGAAGATCCTCACTGGTAGCAAGGCCACAGAACTGAGAAATTTAGGTTCCCTCGCCTGCAAGATAAGATGTAAATGGGAAGACCAGGTGAAGAAAGTATTATTGAGTTTGGGGGAGGGGAAGAACTAGATTGTACGTACAATCGATAGACAGTACGTAAATTGGACAAGACTAGGACCTGTGTAAACATAATAAATAGTGTACGTAATCTGTACTCGTTAGTAACAGGATATATAGTGGATGTGTACTGGCAAAACTTGGTGTTACCAGGCACATATAAAGGAACGTATGTGCAAGTGCAACTAAACTAAATAAAATTACATTCATTACGTAATTACATTTTCATTTACTGCCCAGTGACTGAGAACAGCTCGATATAAGGGGCCCATCTGAAAGGACTGTTTAAACAGCTGAAGATGGCAGCAGCACCGGCTTACGAAATTTGCGTTTCAGTTACAATTCATTGATGGGTACAGTCCAAGAAAAGGTGAATGTTTCGAAATACATCCTTGCGTATCATTACAAAAATGAAGAAATTTTCGGGATTCTTCATTTCGTAGTCTGTTGAGCCAGGTTAAATATTTCTTCATCATTTTTGTCCCACATAAACATTTAGTACCCACCATGTATATTAATGTTCGTTATTCATTCGTGTTTGGTTTAACAGCTTTGTCAGTCGGTCAGACTGTGTATATCGTCAAATATTAATACGATCAGTGAATAATGAAAAGGAAGGTATGTCTGAACATGCTGGCAGCAGCTCAGATTACGTGACGTCAAATGGTATTATTCTTTGGGAATAACGAATTGGAGAGGTTTCGGGAGGAATTTGCCGTGGCATAGTTTGAGGAATTATGCCAGCATTTTCCAGGATAGATAAAGAAGTTTACTACTACTACTACTACTACTACTACTACTACTACTACCACCACCACCACCACCACCACCACCACCAATAATAATAATAATAATAATAACTGTCAGGCTATTGGACCTTGCACCTCAAAAAATCGAAACATGAGTGCAAACCACTTTGCCTGAACTATGGATTTATCTGATCTGGCGTATAGGCTGATACCGCCAGAAGCTTTTATTTTTGCCACTTAAGTTTTGCTGCTGTTAACCCACGTTTACTTGTATTTAAATATGTTAGATCTGTTAGCATCTTGCAAAGTTTCAAATTTAATTCCTACGCTATTCATATCTATAAAATCAAATACCAGTCAGGAATGTGTAACAGAGAAGTGCAGAATGACTTCACATAAATTCGATAAAGTAAGGGAGAAAATTTCATACTAATGTTTTATATACTTCGTGACGTAATAGATTTATAGCGAAGAATTGCACACTTTCAACGCTTGTGTAGAAAAGTAAATTTTGGGGAAAGTTGGCGAAGGGAAAAAGTGAAGACGGAATTTAAAAGCAGGATTCACAGTGGATTAATTCTTATGCCATCCTCTTTCGATCGCTGTTCATTTTCTTCGGACTTAGCGGGTATGTAAATTGTGTTTTGAGTAGGTCACTTCAGGGACTTACAAGGCAGGTCTCCTAACACCATCAGCTTTACAGGCCCCAGCTCCTTGTTCATCAGCTTCTTGTTGAGATAATCACCGTTCTGTGCCTAAGTTCTTAGTTTTACCCCAGGAACCAGCCAAGCTCACATGCGGCGAAGGGAAACGACTGACATGCCGTCATCATTGTCTGCAGAAGAGTGCCACTTCTACAGAAATTTAAGTCGAATATGGACTGTTAATATGCTGTCGTGCGTGGAAACTTAGATATATTTTGTTATATGCCGCCGTACACTGTTTTCACATACAGATGAGACCCATCTCTTTCAGTATACTCGTATAATACAGTTTGTCCTGCCAAATAGATTGTATAAAAACTAAGTAATCATGAGTCCAGAAATTTTCCAAAAACTGCGACCCTCATCAAAACTGTAGGCGCCAGAAGGGTGACTCAAAAGGAGATCCATGCTGAAGACACAAATATTAGGCGCCCTCCTACAAAATTCAGTCGCTTGAGCGAACCGGCTTCCGGGATCAGTGAACCCCAGTTAGTGATGATAACCTGTAAGTTATTCTTGCCAGTCCTTCAACGTGTATTCACAGTTATATATAATAGCATTGCGTTCTTTGTGACGTATGAAATGAGTTTTATGTATTTCATTTGGACGAATTTTATTCAAATACAAACTATACCAACAAATGCACTGTTATTGGTTAATATTGTAATGTAAGAACATAGTAGCTAATAACAGTGCATTTGTTGGTGTAGTTTGTATTTGATTGTGACCATGCACGATATGAATAATGTAAAATGAATTTTATTCTTGAAAGTGTTAAAAATTATGTGAATTTTTTCCGATGCTGCAACTACAGCAGCAGCAGCAACAACGAAAGCAACAATACTAACAATAACACAATACTCTACTATAACCACCACCACCACCACCACCACCACTACTGGTGGTGATGGTGGTGGTGGTGGTGGTGGTGGTGGTGATGGTGATGGTGGTGGTGGTGGTGGTGGCGGTGGTGGTGGTGATGGTGGTGGTGGTGGTGGTGGTAGTGGTAGTAGTTGAAAGTGATGCTAATCATTTCAGAGTATTACAAGACATTCTCGAAAGAGTCTAGCATAGAATTTAGGAAAACGGCTGTCCTGGAAACATCACACATACGGCGGTAGACAGCTTATGATTCTTTTGATTCCTGGCGAAAGAACACAAATGCTAGCCATAAAACTGTCCCATTCGGAGGCACATTTTCCGTAAGAGTGTTTTGTAAGACACATCAAAAGTAAAATACCAATAAATAAATAATATCTATTGTGGTAGATATACAACTTTCCGATCCTGGTGACAGTGCGGTTCTAGGGCGTGGGTCTGCTGCCGCTTTACTGCTGGGATCGCGGGCTCGAAGCCCGCTGAACACATGGACAGTCATCTGCCATGTTTGTTGTGTGTTGTGTAGGTAGCGGCCTCTGCGACGAACTGATGGACCGCTCGTTCAGCGGAGTCATACCTGCTGTGTATGACGAATTGCGGGTGATATAGAAACTCAAACAATGAGGAGGCTTAGGTCCGAGCTGGGCTGTTGGCCCACAGAAAATACTATACGGCTTGGAAACATATGTCAGCAGTATAACTTACTACTTCACGTAACTTTTGTGCGTACAATCTGATTGTATACTTACTGTCACACTCTTATTTGTTAACATGCTCGTCCGAGGTTGTGACATCAACAAAACTATCCCTTAAATAGTGCTGACAGGCGGATAATTTCGCATGTTGATTACAAGTTTTCGGAAGGTTACTCTTGTTTATCCGTGAAGAAAAGAGCATTGCTGGCGTCGAAATGGGCTAGTGTCTCATTTCGAGTGTTCTAAGTAGACGGAAGCAAAGAAGATAATCTGATAAATTTATATGCTCGGAAAATAGAATTGTCTGGGAAAATTATGTTAGGAAATTGAGAAGATTGTACGGGATAGAAAGTGCATGCAACTATTTTTAAAAATTATTTACCAACATTGAACTTTGCTCACGCCAGTCGGTAGTGGCTGTAATTTGCCAGATATTAAAAGAACGACGCTATGTACACCTTAATAGAAACTGAGCAAACATTCGGCAGGGTAAGGAAGAGAAGCATTTTGTGTGAGACATGGTTAAGTGAAGGGTGCACCTAATAAAACTACAGATACACAGAAAATTTCGGACAAAGAATTGGCTGTCCTTGCTGGTCTCTCCACGAATAAAACTCTTCTACAACAGCAAATTTTAAGTTTCTTCCTATTACATTTGTAATAAGGCCTGCTGATAACCACCTGGCTGGTTGAAACATGTAGCCAATCTTAACTTTTAAATTAATAATAAGTCATGAGGGCGGCATCTGTGTTTACATTTAAAATTTTAATTATTTGTCCATTCAAAATGTCAGTGATTTCTTGGAGGAGGGGAAGGTGCTTGCCCTTGAATATGGTTAAGTAACTATTATAAAGAGATAAATGTATAAGTTTTTGGAGTGACTCGAATATTTTCTTTTCCAGATTGGAATCGAAGGACTATAATTGTTTTGTATGTCCGAGCGCCAAGGTGTCACGTCGACCGGATACACCGTGGAACAAGGACACCTTTTTGACTGGATAAAATTGGAAAACCCGAATTTCGACGAAAGTAGAGTTAAAGTTGGTCTTACAAGTTTAGCCCAACGTTATGGGGACAGTAGGCTTAACTAAAACAAACGCGACATTACTCTACGGACAACTGGCCACGAAGCTGTAGGACATATTTAACTGTTGACGGATTGTCTGTGAACCACAGCATATTGAACCTCACACAACTAGTGCTGGTAAAGTGAAGCGTTACGTGGCAAGATAGTAAAACATTCAACTTGCTTTATGTGTGTGGACTGGTCGGCAGAGTTTCCTGTACGAACTGGGACAGTGCAAACGTACAGTAAGGAAAGAACTGAGGATGTGGGATTCACGTGCTCTAATCCATGCTCTCTTTGACCGATTAAAAATCAACGCCATGTGATAAAGTGATTTACAACGACAGACGACTCTTTTCAAGCAGTGATCCTGGCGTCAGGTGAACACCTCAACAATTTGGCAGCCCGCAGAATAACGTAAGTTGATATATTATTTTAAATATTGTTTGATAGTGCATATGGTGTGTATAAGTATGGAGTTCATATGTTGATGTACGACATTACACTGCAGAACCGACTGTATGAAGCGACCTGTCGGTTTACACCATATTTCATTTTTGCGAAATGTTATGCCTTTTTATGTGTTACTTTGTTGATATCGTTTTACGTGTTTCAATTAAGAGCTAATTAAATTTATTTCGGGTACACTCGTGGAAAAAGTGGGACAAAATACTCAAGCAATTATATTTTCCGTGAAGCTGTTGAGTGATAAAATATAGGAACAAATTTTTATCCTGGGTTGTCATGTGTGTGCTTATATGGAAACTTTTCTGTCTTGCCTTGTGTATTGGGTAATGCTCAGCATAGGTCTAACTTGGGGGGTGCAATGCGGGCACATGCCCCACCAAGTATTTTTTCTACCTAAGAATAGTTTTCTTGGCTGTTGAGTTGAAGAGAAACGAACAAAAAAATAGAAATATTTCCTAAATGATTATTTGGGTGGTGCAAAGACAGAAGAAATGAAAACCTTGCGTTTTACTGGAAGCAGAACTGAGACATCCAAATCACCCATTTATAAATAAAGAGAGACACTGCAAATTCTGTGTGCTGTTTGCCTAACGTCATTGTAGACAAAGGACTGGTTCAAACGAATCTTCATCATCTTTCTAACTTGACTCCTTTTAAGACTAAAGTTCCTAGGACCAGTGATCGTTTTTGAACTCGCCCCTCCCTTCGTGTCCCCGCGTATTACTATTCAATTTACGCCTGTGATCCTCAGTGGGCATTCTGTATTTGGCTACTTTTATTTCTTGCAAAGAAGATGCAAATACATTGTCCTCCATTTTAATTCTGAAAACACTCATTATGAGTACAGCGATAAAAGGAGTATTTGCTCTAACTTGAAATGAAAGGAAACCTAGTGCACATGTTTCTAAACTGCTAAACGGTTTATTCTCAGATTAATTTCTAGTGGGCAATTTCACAATATCTGATGCTGCGGCACGTCTTAGTTATGATCTAATTGCTGAAGACAGGAGGTGCGGACTCGTGTAATTCCAATGGGAGGGTCGAATGATGCATGTAGAATTTAGACAGGGCAGCCAGTTAAATATTGGCTACTTGGGAGGGTGAGGAGGAGCAGGAAGGATAATATTAAGAAATCATTTAGGAAGGTAGGTTGTGAGGTTTATGGTTGGACGTAACTGGCTCAAGTTTGTGCTCAGGGACGGTATTTGTCGTCAGCGGAGACTGTACTTAAGGGAGTTATAAACCCTGAAGTTGGAGATAGCATGTTCCCTCAAATGTTGTTACACACCTAGCGGACAGAATACACGATCTCATAACCCTGAGCTACACAGGACATATTAACGGACTTTGTTGAATTATTCCAAACTGTCTAGTTTCTAAGCATGAGTTTGAAGGAATCTAAATACGTTATGATACCTATATGTGTATGTTGCTAGCTTTATATATGTTGACATTTAATGGTTTTTATGGTTGTGGCACATGATACATATTGCCGTACCACACATATGCTGGTATGTAGACCCGTTCTTGCAAAAATAATTTGACCTACGAAACCTGGCCTGCATATTCTGTAAACCATTAGACGTCATGAATAGATGATGGATACAAGGAAAAAGGATGGTCTTTGCCAATACCATTAATCCACATCTTGCTGGGACGAACAGCGGCCAAGACATCTTCTGTCACTCACGTTCTGCGGAAACCCACCAGTGATTACTTTCAATGATAGGACCTGCCAACTTGTCAGCTCTATAAACTGCCCTTATTCTCCGAATTTCGTGCCTTGCAATTCTTGCGTTGGCGAAAAATTTTGCACTTATCTCTTCCGGCGGCACTTGCTAAATAAATTTAAACTCCCAGAGCTCTAAATTCATAGGAGACAATACCCTAAACCGTCTTGCATCTGCAATGATATTTCTTGGGCACATGATAATTACAGAAAATTGTAAGATAATCACGGTGCTTCATAAAAACCTAGAAACTTTATTTGCATGTTCAGAAGTGATTCCTTCGGAAACTATCCCGAGCAAATGAATCGAATCCGTACCCTAAAAACTAGATAAAAAACCGAAATGGAGCCAGGTACATAGAATCAACACCTTTAAGCCTTCTTTAAGACGTGTTTTGATGTTTTTCTCCTATCTGTGGACATGCCTTTCACTTCATGTTTTCTGACTCCAATTTCTTAGAGAGCGTGCGACCAATACTTCCATATTTCCTCCCTCATCTGCACACAATGAATGTAATAGTTTTTGACAAAGAGTGAACATGTCAAGTACGTTTCTGCTTGTTCTGTAATTTCTTGTTCTTATGACTCAAGTATTCTCCTTAATCGTGTTCTGCTCTTAGGGTGAGCTCTAGCAGCTTGTTACCTGAATAGGGGT
Source organism: Coptotermes formosanus (assembly GCA_013340265.1). Classification (NCBI taxonomy): domain Eukaryota; kingdom Metazoa; phylum Arthropoda; class Insecta; order Blattodea; family Rhinotermitidae; genus Coptotermes; species Coptotermes formosanus. The sequence continues at coordinate 2,695,091 of BLKM01001619.1, read as the reverse complement.
CTCAGTGAGAAGCTCTAACCCAGTTAACGAAGAATTTTCCCGTCAGAAAATAAACTGCACGGACAACTATAACATGCGCGGTCATGTAATCATGATACATTAAGAGCAGTATTATTTAATATAGGTATATTGACGATTCTTGCATACGAAATTAGAAACACCATTTTTAAATTGTAACGAACTAACGTGAAAGAATCAATTTAATGAAGGGAAAGGCGTAACCAGAAGGATAAAAATCTTATTTTCGCTCAAAATTTTCCATATTTCTGTTAAGTTTAAAGTATATCTAGTTAAAGAATTCAAAATTATAATTAAAATCTACGAGTGGATAGAGAATACGGCTTAATTATTTCAGTTTTGAAAAGTTCTTTTCATTTCCTATGGGAATAGAAGAAAAATTAACCTAACAACGAACCTCTAATATTTAACATTTTGCTGGAGAAAAATGAAAAGAATATCTGGATTCATTCACAGTCCCTAAAGAATGGAGATTTGCGAACTTAGAAGTTCGTCCGTAAGTCTTCTCTTTCATTGATTCAATGAGAGAGGCGAGTTGGTAATGCAGAGTAGAAACCAACAAAAACGACGCATTTCCAGCTCGAGCTTTTGCCAGTCCGCGTGTGAGGCTGTAAAACGTACACCATAATTTAGTCACTAGTGTGGTACAAAATCGATGTAATGTGTAAGAAATGCTTTAATATTACGGGAGCCGTGATGTTACCACTACGTAACCTTGAAGGGCATAGTATATAGGACCATTTTTTTACTATTAACCAACAAATGCACACAATTTTCATAGATTTACAATATATTTAAATTTTACAATATTTTTAAGACACTGCACTCCTACATGTTTCGGAACTTACTGATCCATCATCAAGGAGTGCATCATTTGTTGCATAAAACGATTACTAAACACTATTGGTATCTTCTATACGTAGACCCGATGGAAACTCTCCGTGTAGTGAGTGTGCGTAGCGGACAGAACTGTTACACTGTGTGTGCGTGACGGAGGTATTGACGGTATATAAGAAGACCATAGTTCATAAAACGCATTACGGGTTTTCTCCATAAGCATTTTAACTTACCGCACATAGTCGTAGATTAATCTGGCAGTAAAATTTCAGTCGGGAAATCTGAAGGTAATGGACGACTTGGAAGATACAGAGGTAGATGGGAGGATCATATTAAAACAGATATTAGGAGAGCATTATGTAAGGGTAGCTTTGTGCAACTCGCTGTATTTTAAAGAATGAAGAATTTGTTGATTGGCAGAATAAAAAGAGGCATCCTAAATTCCTTTTCTGCATTCGATCCCTTAAAATCATTATCATGAACTTCCTTTGAAATGCTGCTTGAGGTGCATTTTCTTGAGCTGAACCCTCAAACTCATGTGACGTCACGGTTTGCTCAATACACTCGTCGTTTTGATTGAGGTTAGCATTAATTTTTTGCATTTCGCTCATTCAGCCTTTTTCAAAAGAAAGGCGTGCCTAATATGAATTTGCAGGCTCATACGGTGGGTGTTATTCACATAACCGTATTCTGGGATTTTGACGTCAAGTAGGTTTAAGGTTTGACACAGTCGTTTCGAAGGGTCAGGCTGTTCTGTCTTCAGGGTTGAAGATATAGTTCAAGGCCAGTGTCTTCCTCAGGAACCTCGGTGTCTATCTACAAACCTACATGATGTCACAATTCAGAAGTCTACTATTTGATACATTAGGGACCTTAGAAGAGTAAAAGTTTATAAAATATGTGTGAAGACAGACACCAGCATTGCGTAACTTATTAAAAGGGCACAAACCCATACAGACTGAGCCTAGCCTCTGCACCATGTTCGGTGACGCCCATGACGACCACAGCGTACTATCAGGAAAGCAAATGCGCAAGTATGGCGGCGCAAGAAGTATGCACGCTTCTGGGATCTCACACAGCGTAGAGTTGTCATTCCATACCGACGTTTCGGGACAACCTATCGGGTACCATCTTGAAGGGTCAGCTAGTCTTCTTAGACTACTTGACCCTTGAAGAAGGGACCGATAGGTTGTTCTGCAACGTCGGTACGGAATTACCACTCTACGCTGCGTGATATACCAGAAAAGCGCGTATCTCATTAACAGCGCGAAGGAAGCCTGAAATCACGCATGGCAACAAAAGTTGCTCAAGGGGATTCTGCTGCATGAATTACAGGTATTATATTTCCGATTTTCTTTGCAAAATTTGTTTATGTAATTAAGAAAATTTCATAACCCCACCGGCGCAGAAATTCCATTTATAACAGAAAAAGTGTAAACACGAACACCTCCGCGGATTTCCAGGAAACTTGTATATATTACGCGGATTGTACCTGAGTGTGGGTACTGACGTTATGTCAGAGATGCAATGCAAAGGCTCTACTTTAATTTTCTTATTATGAGTTATAAGAACATGACGAACGCTTTGAAAACTTCATATGGCAGCTCTGTTAGCGGAAAACTTTAGAGCCTGAAGTGGTGTATGGCAATAGGTCGTAGGAAAATATGCGGCTATTTTAGGATGATATTTTTGTGGACTGAAACGTAACAGTATGACATCCATGCAGGTAATGTCTATATCTTTCAGTTTAGTATTGATAACTTACTAACAACGGGAAATAACTGTATGAAATTTGACACCAAGATAGGTGACAAACGTATCTAGGGCCTGTCCTCTTATAACTCCACCACTGTTTTGCCGTAGGAGAGGGACTTTGGTTTGACATTAGGGCAGTCTGTCTCCATCATGTGTGTTCCTGTCCCAACTTACGACAGGGACTTCAGAGACTTCAGGGACTTCAGGCTAGACACTGTGTTGTAATATACCCTTTGTAGCCAAAACAGGAGTGGTGAAATATCCCTTATCTATTTTCCATACAATAATTACAAATATTTCGAGAGTGGAAATTTCGAATTTATAACAATGTAATTTATTTGCTCTGCAAAGTACACACACACACACACACACACACACACACACACACACACACACACACACACACACACACACACACACACACACACACACACACACTACGTATATATAAATATAAATTCTATGTGTTATTAGAGGAGGAAATTCTCTCTACAACCCCCGATTTTCCCTTGCTGGAACTTTCCCCCTGTAACGGAGCTGCAAAATCCCCTTGTTTGTGCACAACTTTGTCTCAAAAAGCCCAGTACATAGCTGTAAACAGCTGCTATTACTTCTGTATCTTACTGTCTTTGAACCTACCGTAAGAGAACCTGGCTGAGTTATTGTTCTGCCCTCATGCCAACTTCTATAATGGTCCCTCTTTTTATCCCCCACCTTATTTCTCTCTCTTTAAGCTACAGATATATGTGTGTTGTTCACTTACCAGGCCACACGATGGAAAAGTTTTATCGTGGTGCCTCTTCCCACACTCCCATTCGATTCTGTGTGCAGTGCTTCGCTGTGTGCGCCTGCATAAACATGACTTCGGGAGCAATATTTCTATAACGCTTAGACAAGCGAAAGAGTCAAACCACTAAACTTTTTATTTTGGCTGATGCTTGGGGCCGTCTGTTTTAGAAAACTGATGATGAAGTGTTGTCGTAGCTGTGCCCACAATCCAGCAGAGTTTCTCTTTCGCTCACGGTCCAGCAAGCTTTTGTCTTAAAATGTGGGCTTTCAAGACTCTACACCGCTGGAATAGCCGGCGATAAACCCGTTGTGGATTGAGACTGGCTAGAAAAAATGATAAAATGTTACAGCATTAAGCTTCAGGGTAACCACTGTAATGAAAAATTTTAACACAGAACCTTTACTAATGAACGTTTCAGTCTGTCTTTTGAACGACGCCTTAAAAAAAATTACTCAAGCTGATTCCATGGGGTTTTTGGATAGGCTGATCTCGGTTGTTTAATGAAACTTAAAAAACTGCAGTCATTTTTCTGTGTCGAATTATATGTGAGGGTCGTAGAGTTCACGGAACTGTAAAACATCATAGAGAAAGCAGTCGTGGCCTATTTGAAGGAGCATTCAGTATTTTTTGACGTAAATTGAAGAAAACCAAGATAAACCTCATTCAGAATAAGTATGTCGGCTTTAGCACCATCCAAATGTAGGCTACGCCACAAGAGTTGAATCTTAAGCCAGCATTCTCGGCGACACATGTGCGTGGATAATGAATAATCATTCTTTGGATTGATTTTCAGCTGCCTTAGGGTGACCGCACGATCAGTAAACTGGGTTTCGTTTCTCGCCAGAGGTAAATTTGTTTCTCTTCTTCCAAGCTTTCACGCTAGCTGTGTAACCTACCCAGGCTTATATTTATTGGCTGCTGAAGCCTGTTTATTCGTGGGTAAAGCAGCTCAGGCGTAAAGCTAAGCGATTATCTCAATCTAATATCAATGTTAAAAGGCTGTGGAGTTACTGGCACCAGTCCCCCTTTGCCTTCGTGTTGTGTAAAGTCTTATTCTTCAGTTGTTTCCCTAACACTCTCGTATTATGTAAGATTTGGGTTTCTCATAGCAGTGACTAGGAGAAACACTATTTTATGCAATATTACACTGTGAGGCCTGGTACCAATTTCGCAGAGTTTCAGAGGAACGTACTGCTTCCTTTGCGGTAGAAAAGCAGCAGTAAAATTTTATGCGGAATGACGTACTTGAGCGTCATGTTGTACGTAATGAACTTTTGACCTCTATAAGATTAAATTTCATTTGGAACACCTTTCATTGTGGTTAGTGTTTATCGAAATGCGTTATACCTGTGTAAAATGACTTAATAGTGACAAACAATGTGATATTATCTGTAATATGTGTAGAATATAGGCAGATACTTTGCTGCAATAAATTATTTTTATCTGCAGTGACTGACTTAAAGCTAACATTTACGAGGTAAGCAGCTTTGCACAGTGGGCATAAATATGCTGTCAAGTGGGCTGCAGCTTTATACACTTGTTCGCAGCCCAAGGTGCCATCGATCAATGTTCCACTGACCGTTGTGTTTTAACCTCATAGATTGTGATTTCACTCACACCGTTATCATTCTGAAGAGCATGCGAGGAGTCTACAGGTATGACCGTTCCGTAACTTACGATTTTACCCGTGTGATAGCACAGCACCGAGACTTTAATGTGGCGCATGGATGTTACGAAACATTACCAAGCTCTCTGAACTTATTTACATATTTCAACATATGAGACGCGAGCACAGCGAAGAGCTTTAACTAAGCACAGATAAAGTTTGTCGACATGAGGAAATAGCTTCACGAAACTTTCGGGCATCGAATTTTTTCAAGTTTAAAGGTTGATGCTTCCTGTTCGTCGTCTCCGTAAAGCGATATATAACTTAATTAATTAGTGCGGTAGACATGTAACGTTGCACTTAGCTGATGAGATTAAACACAAAGTGATGACATACCGAACATCAGATTCCGTTTCCGTCTGTTTCCAACATTTAGACCAGATAAGTTTATTTTTGGTTGTAAGGAAACCTGCCTTTGAAGGCGATAGATCGTTGATGGTAAAGCAAAATATTCCCCTTCCGAAGAAACATTGCCCCATAGTATTCAGAAGCGTAGACCTATATTCGCTTAATGAGTTTCACGTTTTGCAGTGGTGTCGCTAGACGTAGGAGTTGCGTGTAAGGTATTTTACAGATCTAAAGTGTTTTAGAAAATGCTGTATAATTTTGGACTCAGGATAAAGTATTGACACGCCTTTGAAAAGAAGTGTATAATTAGAGGAATCGCAGTGTATACTGGTCAAAAGTATTGTTAGGCTGACAAGATTGGGGATGACAATATGGGTGAAACATGTATCGCTTGTAGGCGTAATCGGAAATGCAAGCCACTTATTTGTGGGGATATTTGAAGCGCAGAGGGTATATTGGAGATATTTACATGTATAAATATGAGAGGATTTTGCTTAAGCATTTCTGAAAATTAAAAGACGATTGTGAGTATGTGTACTGGTTTCTCATAACTGTTAACTGATTTCATTGGGGGGCTGTTAACTGAATTTTGGGTCCCACAAAAGGCGACAAATTTCTTTTAAGTGCTTAAGTGCTCGATTGAAAGATGCCCTCAGTTGTTAGGGTTTTGTAACATGGATGGTGGTTGTATGAATGAGCACTGAGCACTGAAATAGTGGCACTGCCAAGGAAAACTGTCCACCAGAAACCCATGTGGAACTGAAATGTTCTTGACCACTTCAGCGGGTGTTAGCTTCTCAAGACAAACTTGCTCGTTGAAGTTAGTTATGGCAGAATATATGTGCGAAATATGAGGAGCTGGATTTTTATAAGGAAAGTCTGTAAATATACAGAGAACATGTGACAAGGTCGATATCAAGAGAAATCGCGTTGTGAGGGTGTTACTGAAAACGTGCCCAGAAATTTGGGTTTCACAACCGAGCGACACTAATGGAAAGATCTCATTTGCCTGACGCCATTTCAGCATGACTCCTGATTTACAAGAATGTTGACACAAAACTTTAGTCATGAGGATATCTGACGTATAATAAAAATATATTTTTATAAAGATAATGTCACTACTTTAATCTGAAATGTACTCTGTGTGATCACTTAAAAAAGGCAAATAAAACAAGATTAAATGACAGGCAGTATAAACTGTGTAAAATCAGCTGGGTAGCAACAGTTGTTTTTGGCCACAGTGAATAAGAATCAAGGTCTATCGTGTATAAAATGGGAAACGAACTATATCTTCATAACCGTTCCACATTTGAGCTGATTTTATGTACTTGTCGCTTCTGAATTAAACTCTGAAGGTTCTGAGTTCAAGGTTTTGACCGATGATGTGCTATTTTTGTGAGATTGTCATGATTTTAATCAGCCGGTCCAGGCAAATTTCTGTAGACCGTAAAATAGATACCTGTCTCCTGGTTTCACATTCTTTAAAATCTGAAGTCATAGTTATTATCTCGTTTGTCATCTGACGTGAAGTAATCTATTTAGCTGAATCAGGCGCATCACATTTATCAAGAAAAATGTAATCAATCTCACATTATAATAAAATCGGAATTTTTATACACGGCTTCAAGCTTCCGCCGCGATGCTGATGAGAACTACCCTCTTCTGGGGTGTAACGCAGCGTCGAGTGGTAATCCTTTACCGACGTTTCGGGACAACGTATCGGTCCCGTCTTCAACGGTCAACAAGTCCTTCTTGACCCTTGAAGATGGGACCGATACGTTATCCCGAAACATCGGTAAAGCATTACCATTCGACGCTGCGTTACGCCCCAGAAAAACGCAGTTCTCAGAATTTTTGTATTTCCCTGAAATAAATATGAGGTTAACAAAAATATTCTATCCACCCCTCTTCGTTTGCTACTCCTCTTTTTGTATGCTTGTAGTTATTGATAGGAATGAAGACAAAAATAAAGAAAACAGACAAATGCAGGTACATTTCAGAAATATGACACAGAAACTGTAGGTTTAATGTGGTATGATATGTCTGCCTACATAGTGATGAGCTGCAAGCCTGAAAACAATTTGAATATTCACAAAAATTTTAGATACATTCAATGAATTTTGAGGTTTTTCCTCTCACAAGGGCAAATTCTATGTGCTTAGCAAGTTATCACAATTTTAAACTCAATGAAAGCACCTTACACGTATCACACACAAGTAAACGAATTCTTTATAACCAGTTTTTCTCATTAAGCATCATGCAGGGCCACAATACAGGTTACTGCAACATACAGTGAGAGTGAAAAACGCTGTAGATATATACAAAGGGAGTGGAGTCAGGCTAAAAAGAGACTGAATAATTGAAGGATCTGAAATGGATTCAGAATTTTTTAGTTACCACCACTCGGATTTTACCATTAATGGCAAGCAGAAACTGAATTAGGGATGTATTCGTAGGTGCTGCGGGGCTCACAGGCCATTGACACGCTGCTGAAAACCACTGCAGTTCTCAGGCGCACTGAGATTCAATTCCATTTGCTCTTCTCTTTTCCACTTCCTTCCATTCCGTCCAGTACTCTGTCACCCTTTTCCAGTACAGTAAAGTGGAGAGCGAGAAAAGAAAGCAAGGAATTTGTATTCCTGGAGAATGTAACGCCACGCGAGGGTTGTAAATATATCGCTTTCTGGTCCCCTAGTGACCAGCGCGTTAGCAGCCTAGAGATCCTATACAACTGAAGCGCTTGGCTTCATCACTAGATTAGGTCACTGAAATGACCAGCAGGTACAGAGTGCACCAAGGTGTTGACGCTATGAAGAACACATGCAGCGTCTTTGTCAGAATATTTTTCACGTTATGAGTGTCGTGTTTCTTGCATGTCACCTGTTGGCTGGTCACTTCATTGGAACGATTCTGTGCGTTAAAATATACTTAAGATTATTTAATGGCGATATATTGATCCTGGCCTTTTGTTGACGGTTCCATGTGCAAGTACGGTGTGTCGCGAAACTGTCGGAACAATATTTTGCTTCCATCTTCAGGACTGAAGTCGTTGGATTGGCAATAGTGACGCTTAGGACGTAAATATAAAAACATGTCTCTCTCTGCAGCGTTGGCAACAGCACACTTCAACATGGCACCATAACAAAAAAAGGGGATTAATATCACCCGTTAATGTCTATAAAAACCTAAAATCAGTGATTAGTATACACACTATATTCACTCGCCTTACTGCGAAACATTTTGGCACCATCGTCATCTTAAACTTGATCATTCCGTGTTGCCTAGCTTGCGCCCTTCCAGGACAGCTGCGATATTGTGTAATGTGATGTTTTGTAGGTCTCGCCCATCCAGAAACGTCGTGCACTTACAGAGTGGTTTGCTGATCATCTTTCAGATGATGATTTTGGAATAAGAAAACAGGACTTACAATGTATATTTTATATCTATGCTATTGTGTTAATTCATTAACGACTTTATGTAGGCTACTGCAGAAACAACGTGTAATCAGTCCACTTTTAAATTGAATCAAGTCTTGAACAGAAAAAGCCCATAAGGCATCAAAACCTCAAGATATTAATAGCTTTCTTACTTTAAGGTAGTGGTAACATGATCCTGCCATCTAGCAGCAAATTCCTAAAAGACTCTTTCATTCAGACTATTGGAGGACATTGATAAACATATACACCAAATTCGGGCTTGAGGTTGCAAGCACGTATTATGTTACGAAGTCAGGTACGAAATGAGCTTTGGATTTGCTTTGTGAAACAAGCGTTGCCATGTTCTAAAACGGAAACGGAATCTACAAAGATGTCTTTAGCGTGTAATTTCCAGACCCCAAATTTTAAAGTTTAAATGCCATTCTGTTCCTCTTTATGGTTTAGTAACTTTACTTGTCTAAGTACGTACCGCCCTTCCGGTAAATAATATGCACACACACACACACACACACACACGTGTGTGTGTGTGTGTGTGTGTGTGTGTGTGTGTGTAGGATGAAACAGAATAAAACTAACACACTTCCAGGGATGCTAGAAGAGACCTCGTAAGGACTTTGAAACTCATGTCCGAAAACGTCTTTCTTCGATGCAGTGTAGTATTACTGTCGCGACAGGGATAAGTACAACCACTGACGAATGTCTGGCGCGAATTTGGCGCAGCACTGCCTGGAACCAAAGCATTTCCGGACAGAAGTTCCTATCTGAACATTTTTAATTGGTCCCTTGTACCATCCGTGAAGATTTGTCTCTGTTACTCTATTGCATATTGTGTATTAGTGTTGGTAATTATGTACATGGGGCTGGGATATTTAGGGGTTTAGCAGTTCAAGTTTGGTTCGCAGAAGAGGAATGGATATTTATTATCCTCGAAACTTGCAGACCGGCTTTGGGCCTTACCCAGACTCACGTTCATTTAGCCATATTAACCCTTTAAAGACGAAGCGTATCTGTTTTATATAAGGACTCAGTGCGTACCGCGCTGTAAACACTCCCCATCTCGGTTACAAAAAACCAATCTGTTAATGTTTTATAAGGCAAAAGTTGCTGTTTGTTCTGAGATCCGTACAAAACACGTAAACGCAATGTGAGAACCGTGTAGAATTTTTTAACATCAAACTTAGTGGTACGTAAATTAACCGCTAGGCTTTAAAGGGTTAAAGCAGCAAGCGTTTAAACTAATCAGTGTCCATGTAGTGCCTACCTTAATTATTACTGCAGCTTTACGTTTCGCTACACTTATTTATTTCGTGGCACTTAGACAAACGTAAAACGTTTACCGTTTATAGTAAAAAAATTTACTGGTGTTTGGCAAATATTCTAACAGCTAAGTCAAATTAAATCATCACCCAATTACAAGAAGCCGGGAATAGAAATTCTACATTACGTATACTGACATGAAGAAATGAAGAGGGAGCTGAAATTTATTTCTCTTTCGCCTAATTAGAGTGCTGTTACTGTGTTAAAAGGAAGCAAGGTAATATTAATTCACATCGCTTTTGTTTAATAGAAGCAGAGATAAATAGACATTAATTAAAAGCAGCAACTTTATTACCGAAATTATTCTTTCGTCTTGAGGAGAATTCACACAAAATTTCAACTTCTATTAAAATATTCAGGTGGAAGGACGAGTAACTTCCTGCTCCAGCTCAAACGAGCTACATTATCTTACATTTAGCGCAATACTGCTGGGGTTGAGAGTAACCAGTCCCGGGGTTGCCAGGACCCAACGGCCAACGGCTGTGCAATAAAATATGGAATGCGAAGTTCATGAAAGATCATCAGGGAGTATCAGAGGACATTGTTACATTTCTGCTAAGAATATAGGTTTCAGAATTTTCAATAATAGAGCTTGTATTTTTATTTCACGTTACGTAACAATACTATGTTTTCTGCAGTGGTTATTGAACGTCGAATAAAATTAAATGGTAACTTAGGGAAATAAGATAGCACAGGATTTCATTCTGAAGAAGAATAAGAAATTGAGATGTAACGAATTAATTACAAACCAAATCCAGAGTTATTTAACAATGCTGCCCATTCTGCAGAGACACTTCTGTCTTTGAGATCGTGAAGAGAGGTTGGTTGCGAGAGATGAAACATCACGTATTAAATCACAAGAAAAAAATAAATGTGAAGGGGGGTGCAATTGATGAATTACTTTCTTCTGATAAACGAAATTACAGTCGAACTCGTTTATAGCGTCATGAAAGGGACTGCCACTTTTGTGTCCTTATAAACGAGTGTCGTTATGACCGAGAAGTATAATTTTATGGTTAACAGTGACGAAATAATTTGTACCACAGGACATCTGACGCTATAGACGAGGTGTCGCATAAACCGATGTCGTTATAACCGGGTTCGACTGCGTATTATTTCCGTATATATAAAATATCAACCGTGCTACAAGGCATGATAAATAGGCTATTTGACACCGGAAGACGCTGTGGAATGGAAATGAATGTGGAAAAAATTAAAATGATGAGAATAGCAAGGCAGCCTTCCTCAATAGTATTATACTAGATCAAAAACAACCAGAGAATGTGGAATATCTCAACTATATGTGTAACGTGATAACAAATTATTCAAGATGTACATACGAAATTAAATCCAGGATTGCCATTGCGAAAGCATCGCCCGACAAGGAGATTCTTTTCGCCAGCAGACTGGACTTAATTTAAGGAAGAAACTAGTAGAGTGTGATATTTGTAGCATAGCTTTCTATGGTGCTGAAACTTGGGCACTTCGGAAAGTAGATCAGAAACAGCTGGAAAGTTTGGAAATTTGGCGCTGGAGAAGGATAGAGAAGATCAGTTGGTCCGATCATGTGAGAAATGAAGAAGTATTGCAAGGAGTCAAGGAGAAGAGCAATATCCTACAAGCAATAAAAAAGAAGGAATTTGAACTGAATTGGTCACATCTTGTGTAGCAACTGCCTTCTGAAACACGTTGTTGAAGGAAAGATAGAGGGAAGAATAGAAGTCGATAATGAAGACGTAAGCCACTAGTGGATGGCCTTCAGGAAATGAGAGGATACTGGGAATTGAAAGATGAAGCACTAATCGGACTCGATGGAGAACTCGCTTTGGAAGATTTTATGGACCTGATGTAACACAGACTACAGACTGATGATGTAAAATATACACAAAGCAGTAAAGGAGTAAAGCAGTCCCTATACAGGCCTACACAGGGCCAAAGGGGTCCAGGATCTTGAGGCTGCCAGATTTCTAGACAGTCGACACATTAAGGTGGCAAGGTTATGAGCGCTACGCATCGGCCGCCTGTACCCCCCAGGAAATATCCCTGGTACTCATTTATCTTAGAGGCTGAGTGGACCCCAGGGCCATAGTCGGACCGAAAGGATTATTTCAATAAAAAAATTCGAGCTACGCCATCGGGAATCGAAACCGCAGTGCCTCAGCCAACTGCGCCGTCGCGTGCCCCATACAAAATAACAATTACACGGTATACTGCGGTGGAGCCAACATATACAATTTGCTTTAGGTATTCTCAATATTTTGCTCTATGTTTTGGCTGCAAAAAGCTATCATCAGGTAAATAACCTTTTCAATTTGAAAATACGTAAATAATATAAAACATCTTTTACTATGAGAAAGAAAATATGGGACCCAGACTTCCTAATGCTTGAAATATTTATATCAATTTTCTGTTTGTAAATTCGAGTATATTCTTATTTTGAATTGTAACGTTAAAAGTAAAACGGTAATTATATTCTTTCATTTTAATTAATTTGTTTTGTTTTGTTTCTGTATGCTATGCTTTTAACTTATCTCTGAATGTCTTTCAGAAGTCATCGTTGCCTACGTTACTTTAGCTCTTTTGGTTGGCATTGTTACTTATTTTAATACCTGAAGTGAATATGTAATAGGTTGACTATGATTTTTATTTTTAGATGTAATGATAATTCGACACGTATTGTGAATAATATGCAAGTCTACCCACTATTGAATGGGCTCTGCACATTTTACTCTTTATGGCGATACAGTGTTATGTAATAGCAATTATGCTCCTGCATTATATAATTAATATGTAGAACGGCATGATTATTGTATTGTTTATTTATGCGAAGGTAGTTACAGTAGTGCTCCTCACGTGTCTTTTATGGATATTTTATATCGTTTTTATATAACTGAATTCCTAGAAGCAAATTGCGTATGCGTAATATAGTACTGTTCCCTTAATAGCATTACATGGACATTAGTGCACGGGTTTAAATTCGCAGCTTATTGACAACACCATCTTTTCTGAAGAGGTTATTTTGCGCCAAATAAAATGAAAATATTTTGAGAAAAAACAGTACAGAACATCACTGCCACGAATGCAGATATTTAGAACACTCTTTTCATGGAAATTCATGTAACTGAAACACCATAATTTAAACTACTGCATTTATACCGTCGTTGGTTTTCGTAACTCGATATTTATCACGAACTTCGCTTTGTCACTTAATTCACTTCAGTATACTTACTTTGCCAAGTTTAGGCAATTTGAAATTGAGTTAACTTCTCTTGTGGTTTAGTGTTCAGAGCCCATGTGACGTATATTCTCAGTTCCATTTCCTTGCCGTGGAAGCCTCAGATTCGTGATATTAAACGGTGCCTTCTAGTTGGCTAACAATGCCAGTTACTTGTGTCGACAGCATGACGGAAGGTAGTCTTATGCAAATGACCACAATAACATTCAGCTCCCTGAACCGGACAAGCGGAAGATGTTAAAACCACTTCAACATTGCAGCTAAGTCCGATATCGCGCATAAATCCGACAGAATTTAATTAACTTACTTCTAATGCCTCTGTACGCATAAATATTCTTTGCGCTGTGTGGATTATAAATTTAGGCACTGTTGGGTTGGTACCTTCTCTTATATCGTACGTTCTTTATTGTAATATGAACTTCATTGTGCAAAACAAACACAGTTTCGAAATTATCACAGCTTATATATTTTTATTTATCGTCTGAATAATTCTTGTGCACCAAGGAAGTTTTAAAAAGTAATTGACAACATGTCTCACGTGAAACAGCATCGTCCAACCGTGAATTTCAACTTCCAGCTGGCAGGTATCGTTTGTCCGTGTTGTCATAGCCTCAGGAGACGGCAAAATAAGTGCTTGTTGTGCAGTCGTACAGTTAAAACATACAAGGCCAAGTTAAAATATAGTAACTTGTCGAAGACTGGAATTTTGCTCGTGAAGGTTGTCGCACTGGTGTAAATTCACCGCCACATGATGCAGGTGTACGGAGCACATGTAATGTCATGGAAACAAGTGTGGTTATTGTGCAGTGTGTTTTCGACAGCTGCGGGACAGACGATGACGACAAGCGGTGATTCAGACGCTCAGCAATTCCGCAGAAATTGCAACCCACACTGTTCGTATTCCGTAAGTCCCTTCCAACATGGCGCTCTGTTCGACATTATTTAATGTTTACGGTCGTGTTTGCGTCACCAAAGCCTTTTGCGGATGGCGACTAGTGGGCATGGCGCTATATCGACGGGCATAATATTAAAATAAAAGGAAATTTGTATTCACAGACTTTCATGGGCCCTAAGCAATCCTAACGCTGTAATCGGGGCACTGTATCGAAGGCGTCTCTATATGTTTCATGTTCTTTTCACAATAAACAGATAAGAAATATTACTGTCCTACACAGCTTTAACTGCTGGTCTTTTTTAATGAAGGCGGAATTTTTTCCACTTGGAGGTGTGACCTACATTTACGTAAAATTCGGATAATTCTCAATGTCAGAGTGTTTATCGTTTTCCTGCAGAACTCTGTGTTCGTAAGACAGTACCTCTATGAAGCAGTTGAAAATTACTGAGACGATTAAGAAATGTATTAGTGCCATTTCAGTCAGAGGTTGGTCCATTTGTTCGTACGGCCCTATCCTGAAACACTACATGCCTTCATGTTTATTGTGACATTACCTTCAATGTTATGCTCCTATTTGTGACAGTCGAAATTGACCTCTTCAACTGAAATTTACCAGACAAAGTTTAATGTGTGTGTCTTCTTCCTTCATACTTACAGCTGTACATATACACGAACACCGCCTTCTGGAATATGACGCCGAGCATCCTGGTAGAAACGTACAAACGTTTTAGAGTAAACTACCACTTCCAAATTTAGCTTTCTCTCCTTAAAACTAAGAGCTTTTTACTACGTAACTACACTCACTTATTTATTATTTTAATTGTAGTCGCATAAAACCAACAGCAACAAGACACCAACAAATTCTCAATATGTTCACACAGACACAACAACCCATCGTATGGAAACAGGATTGGAACCCAATAACAGCGAGTACACAGGAATTAATCTGTATAAATCCCCTAAATCTTTCCTCAACATCTGGTTAACACGGTATTAGAAACAATAGGCACCATAGCCGCGCAGTGTCCAGCGCTGAAGGTCATGAGTGTGCTGCAATGTAATACAGATCTTCACGATCTCAAACAATCAGTGAGGTCACACTCATAATTAATACAAATATAAAGCTATAGAGCATTGCGCGTTGCATTTTTTGACTTAGACGTAACACTTGCCTGTAACTGTTTGTTTCACTGTTTGTTAAATCTTGATTAGTAACATAATCAGCGATTTAATGACCTTGTATTCTGATGCTTAAGCGGTTTCGAACCCCGTTTTGTAAATTCTGCCCGTGAGAATAATTCTAAGGTAAACAGAAATATATTGTGTACGTAAAAATTTTAGTAAAAGAAGCGCGTGCTTCGATGATAAATTGTAGTTCATTTTAACAATTTTTAACAGTGTCAAATACTGAGTAAAATGCAATTAATAAAATTCTGAATACCTTATTTCATTTTTATAGGAATGTATGAGGGAAGATAATATTAAAACAGGTTATAAAGAAAGAGATTGTGAGGGAGTGGACTTGACTCATCTGGCTTAGGATGGGACCAGTAGCCGTCTCTTTTGGACACAGCAAAGAAACTCCGTGTTGAATAAAGTTTGGGGAAAATATTGACTAGGCAGTGAACTGCTTTCACCTTCTCTTGAAGAACATTGCTGCTTGCAGTTAGTTACGTAGTTGATTGGACGAAATTTATAGATATTAGTTAAACGTGATATTTCTTCGTGTATTGAATACTACTTTTTATAACATGCTTCTTCAAATTCGTACAGCGATAGAAAGCTTGAGAATGTTAATAAGCTGTAAAATCTCGAACCCTTAAACCTCTGTGTTTACATGGGTCATAACTTTCGGTCCTCGCTTCGGCGTGGTATTCGTGTGATAGTGCAATGCAAGGCCACAGGATGTTACTCGTAGTTTCTCGTATTTTGAAACTAATGTTTCTCGTAAAGTGGACTGACAGTTTGTGTGCTTCTCCTTTTGACGTACAGAGTGTGGCGTCTGGCAGTTTAGTAACTGTTAGCAGAATGTTTTGGATCTATATGGTATATAAAATGTTGGGTACAATGTCGGCAAATGTAGTCGATGTGAGATATTCTATGGACAAAGTAACAAATATAAAACAAATTTACTTAATATTCTTAGGTTTACAGTCTTTCACGGATGGTTGGATGGCAGTCTTACGGTTCTGACGCCGTGTAGGATTGTGGGTTGGCCCTGACGTCTCAGGGAAAAGGACTGGCCTTATCTTCAGGGACATGCAATTATGTACATGTATTGCAAAAACGTGGTATTAGTTCCTCCGAAAGCTGATTTAAACTGAACTTCTACACGAGATAAAAAAGAAGGTTCGTATCTGAGCCTTCTATGTTTGCTTTTAAAACATTTTGTGACACTTGTTTAAAGTTGTATGCAAAAATTATTTGAAATTATATCTACTTTCCATTTTTGGAATCACTAAAATAATTTACTTTGGCATTGGACGTATACACTGAGATTTTGTTTAAATGTAATCTTGCGTGTTGTCGGTCCATTTAAATGAGATTTAATTTCGTAGATTTCCAAAAAACGGCTTTATCACGCAGAAATTGGTACTATAAAGTACAGGTCTCAGTACGATTTTTATATTGTCATTATTTAACAACATGGAAGAAAATTAAGCAACTCCTGACACTGCACATGCGTTAAATTTCGCGTCCTTGTATTCGCATGGAAAGTAAGCACGACAGCCAGTGGAGGATACAAAGTCGCAAAGAAAATTTTTGGAAAATGTGTGTTCGAATTGGGGTTTGGTGCATGCATTTTTTAACTTAATGCATATTCCCTTGTAACATGCTATGATATATTTCTGTAATCTTACAAACAAAATACTGTGTGTTCCTAGGTGTATTTAAGTATTCAGTACTAGATTCCCTTAAGAAATTAAAGAGTAAAATAAAGGAGGTACATTGCGAATTTGTAGCGCAGCGTAACAATCACCTCTGACGATGTTATGTTGTATAACTTGCCTTTAGAGATCTAATTTGAATTTTCCTCCTCAGTGATCAGGAACATTTTCTGGTTCAGGAGCAGTGTGTGTTCCGAAGCCAGATATCCCTTGTTTTATACGAAAGTAACATCATGGATCAAAACAATTCATATATATATGTAAGCCTATACGTCTTGTGATTTCTGCTTTATTCGAGATTAATTGCCGCTAGACATATGGATAACTCATTTAACTCTCGCAAAGGAGACACCTGTCTGTTACGGGTTTTGACCCAGTGGAGGGAAATGTTTGTCACGCAGCAACTCATACTAAATTACTAAAATTCGGATATAGGCTGATTCATGTTTGTGGAACCAATATTTTCACACTCACATGTGCTTGCTCCAGATGTGTTATACATTCCTTCATGTTAAGGTAATTGTAAAGCTTCTAAGTAATTAAATTAAACGAATATTTATAGAAATTTTATGTGACTTTTAATTCCCTAATGCACTGGGAGTGAAAACTATCTCCCAGAGAACGTTCTTAAAAACCGCAACATTAAGTTAATTAAGCAAAATTAAACAAGAAGAGATACTAAGAGGACGGAAACCATGGTTTCTTCTTGTGTATACACCTGTTTCCTGAGTAAGGAACGTGGTAATTTAATTACACTGTAATTATTTCGAAGTAGCTCATATAAATAATTATACGCAACCCCTTACATTACAAGGATACGGAGTTGGAAGAAGACGAAGTGAATGAAGGTGAGAAAGATAAAATTGTGGGCGCTTTACCAACCAACCTTCCATTTCATGTAGTGGTTAGCATTGTGACATTGTGTGTTTTGATTAGATAACACTGTGTATTAGTTGTGTTTCTCGTGTCCAACCAGAGCAGAGAAATCTAAAGTTCCGTTAGTTTGCTAGCAATCGAATGAGGCATCATGTTTGACATATAAATTTTTGAAAGAATAAGCATAAAAGCGATTTTAATTCCACTTTGAGACTCCGGACTGACCTACACAAAAGGTCATGGTAATAATTTTAGCAGATTTGCCCAGTGACTTTAAACTTTCCAAATAATGCGTTATGAGAGTTAATGGTTTATAGCGACCTGCGGGAGTCAGAAAAGGGCACAGTAGTTACCATGCACTTCAGTGCAATATTACTCTACATTGTGACGTAAATTCTTTTTGTTCCTGTACAAGCCATGAAGGCATAATGGGAGTGGATATATAGCTCCACACATTTTTAACCTCACCACTGGGTGGAGCAACCACGCGACCCAGCTGCCTTCCTCCAGAAGAAGGGGAATTCAGTACCTATTAAACAGTAGGCTGTCCCAGAGCCCCTCTCGACCTTCTGGAGAAGTGAAAGCTTTCTTGCTTATGAGATAAGCAGGAACATAATAATCAGCAGGGGAAATAGCATGCAATACATTATTCATTAAGTACTCGTATTTTAAGCATTTTTAACTCAAAAGTACAGCAATTAGTAATGACGCCAGTTTAGATTTTTAGTCTCTTATTTTTTTTCTTATTAACTTCGCAGTCAAATATCAAAACAGCGAGCAGTAGGACAGGTATTCAGAAGGCCATGCATTTAAATGTGGGCTGTATCCAGGAGTCACTGCAAACAACAAGTGTACGAATAGTAAAATTATCACTAAGAAAATGTGTTATAGGTACAAAACCGGTGACATGTTTGAAATTATGAGGGCATCTCAAAGGCTAGATAAATTGATTATTTAAGACCTCGTATAACAGATTATTTGTGCGAGATAAATGTGTAATACATTCCGGCTCCCGCAAGATACATTTCCTAAGAGCTTAGAAACTTTTTTTTTAAAGTTGTAAGTCTTATTTTGAAATGTGTTCACTGAACTAAACCCGCTTGTTCTGTAGAGTTTATCATAACGTACGACAGACATGAAATTCGTTTCCTTTTTGTGTAAAATTTGTTAGTTTCCGTTCCTGTGATTCCGAAACTGAAACTGGCATTGGAAAGTAATTTTAAACACTGGAACGTAGACTTCAAATTAAAAATTTACGTTAGGAAGCTAGTACAGGCACAATAAGAATTGCTTCACACTTAATTTTTTTCCGAACAACCTGGAAAACCTTTCCTCATTTTCATTTCACTTCCATGATACATTGCTAGTTCTTTAAATATACAGTTCTGTCCATCGTTAATTCAACACATCGCTCAAAGCCATCCTAAGCGATAACATAAGAATCAACTGCTTTAAAATCCCTACAAGTTTTCCGGTCATAGTTTTTGGTTTTGGGGTGTAACCTTTACACTGTTTGATGTCGTGAGAACAAAGATTGAGTTACCCTTTCCTGCGTTTTACAGTGAAAGTACCACATCAACACGGCCGTTGTGACGGCGCAGAAACTTCAGAATGGAAATCTAAGCACGAAGCCATATAATCCGAAATATTTTAAAGGATTGGGTACTTAAGAATTTAAAACCCTTGCAATACAGGAGAATTTGTGACGCTGTTGATGGAGTTATCTGTGCTATCACACTTCGTAGAATCACAAGCTTTTTTTCTGAAATTGGTGGCGAAAAATTTCATTGAAATGTCAGAATAAACTTATGACTCCACACAGTGTAGTAAGCCATATTAAAATAATTTTAGTAGCATCAGCTTTGAAAGCCCTAAATCTTGTAACTTACTTTCCACCAGGAATGCTTTTAAAAATACCGCTCAAAAATGTTGAGAGCAATCTGTTGCCACGTCCGTAACTTTTACTACAGAATGTCGGCTAATTTGTATATAACGTATTTGAAGGAGAGAATTAATTAATTAATCAATCAATCGATTAATTAATGTCAGCCACAAAGTTACGGAGGAGGTATTAAACCGATGCTGTTAACGGAGAAGTTTTAACGTTTTTGACAGTACGTAACTTCACGCAGAAATTCCTTCTTAGAAGATAACAGTCATAGAGCTGCTTAAGAAACTTCATACTTTTTTGTGGGATTTGAATTTTTATTATCCTTTTTAGAATAGCGTATTCCAGCCACATAAATCCATTCAATAGCTTCCACCGTATGTTTTGAAGATTAATTTTAATATTATACGTTCATCTGAGCGTAAATATTCCAAGACTTTTGTTTCTTGCAGAATTTGCGTCCAACATTTTTTTATGCATTTCTGATTCCCCGTATTTATTACACACGCCCCACGATGTCAACTTCCGTTCATTTCCTCCTAATGCTCTTGAATTAAAGAAAGCCTATTAAGGGTACTTTAAGAGTAATGTTTGTTTTTTGACACATAGAATCACACATCTTTATTATTTCAATTAAAGAAATTCATTTGGATATGGAAGAGCTTAAATAGCCTTCTCCATGAAAGTGGAAAGACGATTATGCTTATAACAGTGATAGACTGTAGTACGCTTATGACTTTCACAGATTTTTTTCTCATTAGATTTCACAGACTTCATTTTTATTTTGAGAGTGTTGTGCAGAATATTATAGGCAAGTCTCCTTGCTTTACTCCTGAAAGACTAAAAGTAATATAATTTTTATATATGACACAAATATCACACCTCGCTCTAAGCACTCGCAATCTCGATTGTAATGACCAAAATATTAATTGTGTAGAGGGATGTTTTTCCTGCTTGTTCTGAGGATCGCAAGGAACAAATAAATTTTTTGGGAAAGATGTTGCGATTTAGAATATTAAACGCAGTGGTACATTTAGTTACCGCCGAAATTTAAAGGGTTAAATATGAAGAATACTGTTACTTCTGTTCCTTCCGATATTTGCAAAAACCTAAATAGTTTAACTTAATTTTCCATCTTTTTTACATATATTGACCTCCAGCCTTGAAAATCCTCTAGCCCCAAGAAAATGCACGCCTCCTTTATATCTTTTTCACGCTGATCCATTTGGATTGCACTCATCGATACTGTATTCCAGCTCATGCGTAAAACAAAAGAATGTAAAATATAAAATGGGGACTACACAGGTTTCTTCGTTTAAGAAAGAGGAAACTCAGTTTTTTATTGAAATAAATGGAGACGTTTCGCATTTTCATTAGCTAGTGAACAAACCGAGATAGGCAGATACGAGGTGCATCAGATGTGCCTGCAAAGTGCCTGAGGCACGGAGCGTGAAGGAAATAACATTAACTGTGAGGGCTGGATGGAACTTTGACTTCAATCTAGACGCCTGAATTACGGAACTGCAAAGTGTGTGTTGTGTTATAAATACGTTCAGTTTTCTCCTTCATCACTTTTAACGAATTAGGACCTCCCGCCTGTTACTGTTCAGAAGTAAGTACCTTTCACAGACCGACACTGAGACGCCGTCACATGAACTCTCTTTACCAGCACAACTTAACGCATGAAAATACAATCAGCTTATATCTAAACCGTCAGAGTCCTTATGTGTATTGTTGTTTTTATCTTTTCGGAGAATATTTTACTGCAACACGTTAATTCTGAGGATTGAGTATATAAGAACTTCGACTTTTTTACTGTCCGATTTAGATTCTATGCCTTGCTGTTGTTTGGTTGTGTCATTTTTGATTGAGGTTTTCCTTGTTGCGCATTTTTTAATTTTACTTTTCTTTTGAATACCAACAGTATTTGTAGGTAAAAAGGCATAGTGCTTTCTAAATATTTAGATTTGTCTCCCGTATCAGTTATGTGACCAGCAACTATCTTTAACAACAGCAATATTTTGCAGATTGATAAGAAATATATCGATAGAGTTCCTTATGAAACCGTTTTCCGATTCAGAGATTTTACTTTTCTTTTACTTTTTTAATGGTTTACTTAACTTTCGTTAGTTTTAACTTGAAAAACTCATTAACCGATAATTAACCCTGTATATGTTTGTACAGAATTACATCAGTTACTGAAAATGCTGACGAACGTGCACTGCTACACGTCGGCTTTCTTAGTGTAAGGCCCATGTCATAGCCCTGTAGTTAAATTCCTGTTTCCTGTTACGGATATGCAGACTCGTATCACGAATGTTTTGATGTATTTCTTTTGCTGTGCTTAGTTTCTATGAAAACTTTTATGTCAGTACAATACCTTAAAGTAGGCACATGTACCACGGCAGTTTTTGTTTCCTTATTAGATGAACAGTCAAATAACCTTAGCCCGCGACGCTATAAAAATTGTTCACTCAGTGAAGTATTCAGTACAGTCACTGGAGTTCTCAGTACTACGAGTAGATGGCAGTGAGTGTCTTTCATTTTCATGTAATTTGGCTTTAATGGACACTGGACTGGAGGCCTTGTGGTTTCCAGAGACCTTACACATTTAATGGTGAAGAGAAAAATGACAGCATTTATGTGACCTTCTTCCTTGTAGCCAGAAGCATTTATGAATGGAAAATAACGTTTTAGTTCAGGTCTCCTGGTGTCAGAAACCGTTCTTACGTGTTAATGTTACCACAATATGGACATCTTTGTTTGGTTATGCTGAGTACTCTTAGTTTATTGAAAATTGCATTTTAGTATTTCGTAGCATTATTTTGACCTTTTGTTATTAGTGGAAAGAAGGGTTATTAATCACTTCAATAGATTCATCACAATTAATGTTTACACGCAATCATCAGCTATAATATTTGTTTTATAGCTGTTAGTAATATGATAAAATAAATTACATATTTGTATCTAGACATGCAGATTTTCACTATTTATCCTCGTATATCGGCTTTGAAAGAGACAATTCTGAACGATGTCCTACTCCACCCAATTCCAATTTACAGAACAAATATTTTCATTTCGCACATTGTAATATCAGTGCACAAATGTATGTGAATCAAAATTTGGAATGAAATATTAATGTTACCATCTCATTGGATACAGATAATAAATATCAACAACACCAATAATGAATTTCCTATTACAAACGTTTAGAGTCGCATGGAAATAACAAGAACGTAAAATATTATTCGAGATTCTTTGAAATTAATGTTGGTTGTCGCAGTTTCTCAAACTAGATTCTAGGGCAGTGTTTCTCAACATTGTAAGATTTGCGTCTCGTTTTGGACTATAGTTTGTTGTTGGCGATACAAGTAGAAAATGTGCAGGTGAAGATTGGACGAAGAGGGTAATACACATAGGATTATGTTTCCTAAGGATTACTTAAGATTTGTAATACATATGTTTGTAAAATGTGCGACTTTAAGTTGGAAGTTTGCTGCCATAAAGGTGAAAAGAATTAAGAAATATAAATATAAATACATCTTAGTTCAATTGAAAAGCTGCAAGTGTGGACGATTGCAATATTGTTATGTACAAAGTGGTTAGATTTTTTAATGGTTAAGGAATGGCGTCACATTATGTCAGTCAGCGTGTTGCAGGAATACTTCCCATCCTGCAAATTTGTTTCGTGTTTTTGCTGTTATAATGTACCTCATATTTGTGAAGAATGTTTTAAAAACCGCGGAGATATATTTACTAAAAGTAACTTATTTTATAGTGATATTCAGTATAATGTTGTGTGCTACTTTTTAGTTGCATAACCTTGGCATATTGATTTTTTTCTGCCGTAGCGTACTATAATTAGAAGGTAGAATTAAATATATAACAATATTACATCAGCCTCTAAAATAATGTTATTTGTTTTACAAGAATATTAAATAAAAGGCAGTTGCTTCCAAGAAATCAGTACTCTCAGCAAAACTTATGTAACTGTTATATTAATCAGAGCCTCACGGCCCCCTTCGCAAATGCTCAAGCACACCAGCTGAGGACCATAGGTTTAAGACAAGCATTATCTTGTATGTATATAGGGGCGTATGGTTAAAGAATAAACAAACACAAAATGGGCGTAGCTACAAAACTAGAGAATAAATGTGTTTTGTTAGCAATGCGTACATCATTTTGTGTTGTTGTTTTAATGCCTCACGCCGTAAAGACGTATGGGAAGGCAGTCTCTCGGCACCACACGGGAGTGAGTGGCCAGGTTCACATTCCGGTCACTTTACTTCGACAAAGGCTGGTAAGCTGGGTGATTCTCACTGGCTGTCTGGGAGCCGTGGAGTAGTGAAGAATATCTTCACAGTGTCAGAGATTGAGCCTCGGTTCCTAGATTATCCGCCATGACCTTATTATTATTATTATTATTATTATTATTATTATTATTATTATTATTAGTAGTAGTAGTAGTAGTAGCAGCAGCAGTAGTACTAACAGCAGCAGCAGTAGTAGTAGCAGCAGTAGTACTAGCAGTAGCAGCAGCAGTAGTAGTAGCAGCAGCAGAAATAATATGTTCTTTCTTTCCGTTAGGAACAGAGGGCATTTGTGAAGAATCTCCATCTGACTATTGCCCACCAAGCTCTTAACCTCACTCCATGTTTGCTGCATTTTCCTGCTTCCTCAAAGCGGCTCTTTTCCTGGTTTGCTGCGGTCTTGCTCTTCTTCTGACTCTCTGCGGATTCCAAATCAATGCTTGTTTTCCAGTGGATTCATCCCCTTTCCTCAGAGTGTGACCGATCCGCCGCCATTTTCTCATCCTAATTTGTAATATTACAGGTTTCTGTACAGTAGCTTGCCACAGTTCAGTATTGCTTCTTGCCTTAGGCCAGCATGTGTCCATTATTCTTCAGAAACATCGATTAACAAATGTTTATAATTTATTTGTTATTTGGGCAAGTTCCGATTGCATGCAGGCATTTTGATTTGTATGAGTCCTGCAGGAAATAGCAGCAATCCTATTGTTTGTTCCTACGCGGTATAAGTTGAAGGCTATACATTTTTAAAGGTCGCTGTTTTTTACACAACGAAGCTATGACTGCATCAGAGAAGAAAACTGTTACCGGAAGGATGATGAATAATTATTACTGATAAAAATAAACGGGGGAAGGAATTTGGTACACGCAACGAACAGTAGAGGAAATGGAGAAAATCAAACTGATTGAGAGGACTCATGCTTTTCATACGTTACAGATTATTCTAATAGTTATTGGCGATGAAGTGTGTTGTATGAAGGCACAGCGTATTTACCTGTGTCTGTTGCGATGCTGGAAGTCCATTAAGCTATAGAATCCTGGCGTTAATTTTATGTTCAGTGAAACGTAATTTCCTACGTTATTTCCAGTGGTACGAATGCAGGTTGAACGCACGTGGTGTGTATGAAATAATAAAGCTCCAGAAACTATAGTCTGTTTTACGACGATTAAATTTATGGTTCATGTTGTAGAATGATTGTTACTTAAAATAAATTTATCACATAAAAATCAATTTAAGAAATTAAACACTTTAGTAAGAATACTAACAAAGTGTGTTTTTGCGGATTTCGTACTTGTTTACACATTGATAGTTTACGTATGAATAAATTAAGATATATGTCATTGCTTACTTCAAAGTGTGTACTGGATTCGATATCATATGATCTTTGTGCCTTTACAGTGCAGGTTTTCATGGAGAATGAAACACTACATAATAATTCTTGATTAAAACCAACGTAAATGCTCTTAAATATTACTAAAAATAAGTATATATATATATATATGTATCTGTAATGTCAATCTGTGTAATAATGTACTGTCTTTTCCGCGCTTACTCATTGTCTTTAATAATTATCTCCACTTCTTTTGACAGTATTCCTACTACTATTCTAGAATAGCTTCTATTAACCAATTCACAATGAAGTCAAATATTTACTGTCCACGTTCTCTTATCTCACAACACTTTTTTCGTTGTCTTCTGGAATTTGCATTTGTTATACTTTTGCACATACGACAAATATCGTCCTCAGTTCCTTATTTAGTTGCTGTCACTTTCTTCTTCTTTGTGCGTAGCTTTTTTTATTACACCTTACCCTTCCTAACGTTTCCTTATTTTGTTCCATGTATATCAGAAGCAATATTTTGTCCTCCTAAGCTATTACAGTTTGTTCCGATGTTTCTGGTTCAGATCCCCTTTTAATCATAGCCCACTTACAAGTCTGTAGTGAACTTTATGACGAAGGATTTTAATCAGGGCCAGAAACGACTATATTAATGGTTTTAGATATAGATCATACATAATAAGCAATTATTAATTTGTGAAGAAACTTCAATAGCACACCAAAACATTTAATTTTGTTCTTCACAATGCACTCACTTGGCACCTACGTTCCCTGTAAGTGACCTTTAAAAAACAATATTCTCATAAATATTATATGGGATAATAAGAACCAACAGTGACTTCTGAAAACAAAACTCTGCCACTTAAATTGTTCTGTAACTAATTGTATCAGTTCGGACAAGTTTAATATCCTATACTTTATTTTTAATACAGCAGCTACAAAGGGTACTTTAAAGACGTTAATTTATTCAAAAACACTAATCATCAACAAATGCACAAAGAGAGTTTTATCATCAATCGTAACACACTCCTACATGTTTCGACCCTGCTGGCTCATCTTCAGGGAGAACTTTTTGTTATGGGTACACTAAGGTTGCAATTTATAGTTGAGTGAGAATGTGCTGTTGACTGTGTACTGCGTTGTTTTTGGAGGCGTGAACTCTCTGCGTTCCCGGCCTGCACTGCAGGCAAAACGTTCTCCCTGAAAAAGAGCCAGCAGGGTCAAAACATGTAGGAGTGTGTTACAATTGATGATAAAACTTTCTTTGTGCATTGGTTGGTGATCAGTGTTTTTGTATACTATAGTGCACGGACATGGAACACATTAAAAAACGTTAATTTATTCTTCACAAACAATATACTGACAGAAGTTTTTCTGCATTTCTGACCAGCAGTGTGTAGATAGACGGGTGGCATGTAACATGTGTATTTTGTAGAAATACTGCTTCAAGAGATGTGTACCGAAATAAGGAAAGGGGAAATTCATATATTATGTTCATCTATTTACACGAAATTTAAATGCCACTATCTTTGCATGTAAGAAAGAATTAAAAAAAAACTTTATGTTGGTATTTTTAAGTTACAATTAAAATTTCGAATTTTCATTCGTTAGGAGTGTCTCGACCAATTACGCCTTTACACTGATCTGTATCAAACGTTTATGCGTGTCTGAGCTTTAAATGCATACCCGAGAACTGAACAGTAAAATTTCGTAAAAAATTGGTGCAGTATCAAAGGATACGTCACTTGGAGGCCAAAATGAACTTTACTGCTAGTCTCCAAAGTTAATAGACTAGTTCCTTTGCAGTTCGCTCTAATGGATTTTTGTCGAAAGTTTTCGAAATTTATTACGTCTGTATGTCATCATGGTCTATGATATCGTTGTATCTCCCTGTCCTTGATACCGATTTTCATTGAATTTGGTTTGGTGGATTCGTATTTAACATTGCAATGAATTTGCGATTTTTATTCACAGTTGTCCACTTTAAGGGGGGTTTTATTTGATTGCCTAAATGCGTAGACACGTAAATTTTCAAAAATATTCCACGGACTTAGCCGTTCAGATAATTGAAATAAAAGTGTACGTTTGTTATTGATTTTTATATTCCAGTAGTTGGAAAATTTCAGTTACGGTCCAGAATGGTCTATTTTAAGAGTCTCCTTGTTTAAGAACTTAAGCATACTGTCAGATAATGAAATAATAAGTGTGATATATGTAAATTTTATATTAACCCTTTAAACACGAAGCTTATCTGTTTTATATAAGGACTCAGTGCGTACCGCGCTGTAAACACTCTCCACTTCGGTTATAAAAACCAGTCTCTTAATGCTTTATAAGGCAAAAGTTGCTGTTTGTTCTGAGATCCGTACAAAACACATAAACGCAATGTGGGCACCACGTAGAATTTTTTAATATTAAACCTGGTGGTACGTAAAGTTACCGCTAGGCTTTAAAAGGTTAATAAGGCAACAGTGCTGGAAAATGTTATGTGCACCAACACAGAATACACATATACTGTGTTGTTTGTATCAGACGCACACACTTCTATGTCTTCTGCGGCTTCTTGGTGTAGCGACTTTTCAGTGTTTTAGCCGCTAGTGTCGTAATGCTTGCGAGCAACGTATTGGATTGAGGCTTCTATCAACAAGTTCCAAACCAATGTAAGGAATTCTTATACAATCCTATGTTCCAGCTCTAATGGAATATGCATAATTTAATGATTTCACTTTCATTCGCCTTCTGTTTTCCAGGGAAATTTCCTGTGTTAATTTGTTGCAGAAACACATCTCTAGTTGCGCAATTTAACATACTAAAAACATTCTCACACTGCAAACTGTGCTAATTTTGCACTTAGTAGTTTAGTATTTTATCTGAAAACTATATGTTGCTACATCTTGCCGGCTTGTTTATCGTGTTAGCTTAGACTCTTAGCTCTTGAAATTAAGGTTACACGTAACAGTGGATCTACATTTGCATTCAATTTAATATAGATTCGTATATTATTACTATCATTGTTATTGCTTTTCATGTCGTCATTATGTAGTCATTAGACGATATCCGGGACATATACAAAGAGGAGAAATACACAATTCTGATCTAAAATCCTGAACAAAAGTTGCTGTATCATTTCGAAGACGTAGTCATAGATGGCTTTATGATACGGAAATTAACTTTAGACGAATAGGCTGTCGAATTTATTCATCTTGCTTAGAAGAGTGACCAGTGGCTGGGTCCTTTGAAGAAATAATTAATCATCAGATTCTATTTAAGTAGTCGATTTCTTGACCGAGCATGTGTTGGCTTCTCAAGAGGGGTATTGCTCCATGGACCTATTTAATTAGCTTTTGTTGTAGTCATCGCGGGTGAAAGAACAGCTCGGACATGTACATCAATAATGCAGAGTGAAAGATATTGGAAAGCTGCAGCTCACCTATTTTCATTTCTAGAATTTTACTTCTATTATATCTTCACCATAGGAGACCTTGGAAATTTTGTAAGTAACATTTAGAGATTCAATTCATAACTTGCAGAAAGCACTGCGTCTGCATTGCAAAAACAATAAATTGATTCTCTTCAGGGAAGTAGTAACTGCTTATTCCGAGAATCTTGTCACATGCAGAGTTCTTTCAACCTTTCAGCAATTGCTATATCGTCCCTGTCTTATAAAGGGTTAATATATTGCCAGTTGCAAAGAATTAATCTGTGGTTCGGATGTACACGGTATGTCGTTGTTTGTGAGCGAACTTCTACTTAGCATATACTGTCCAGGAGTTTATTACAAATCCGTGTATAGGATTATACATTATTCTTTCCGTTGGGGGAGTTTAGCTTGTATCTGTGTAGAAATGCAATCTCTTAAGCGCCCGCTCTCTGTCACACGTCTGTTAGGTGAGTGAATATGGAACACAGATAAAAAGGAAGTTTACACGAAAGAACAGAATACTTAGAGAGAAATCTGTCTCATTGCCTGACCTGCTGCCCTCTTCCACGGCTACAAGTTTACGTTTTAAAATGTAATGAATTTTCTGCAGAAGACCTGTGTTGTGGCCAGCTCTGCTATAAACTTCATATCCACGACATATATTATTACACATGTCTGCATTTCCACGCCAGTAGCTTACAGCTTGCCGCCACAGGCTGCCATTTTATAGCATATCTTGGGAGGCTATGACGTCGGAATGTCACCTCTTACAAAGTGAAGATTGCCATAAATACCAAAGCGACTTTATGATGTGGAGTCGCGAATGAGTTCTGTGATCGCTCTCCGAATATGGACTTAATGCTGCAGGCTGTTCGTGGCATTGAAGCGTGGGTAAGACAAGAAAATTGAAATGTCTGTGTATTTCACACTGCGCCCTCGGTCTCGAATCGCCAAACTGAAGCAAACACACCATGTATCCTTCAGAACACATTACAGGGCGTCCCATATGCCACGCGGCTTGAACGTATGTATTTCTGAAGCTCATGGGTATTTGCGAAAGGCAATATGCTTCTTCGGAGCCCCGAGAGCGCAGTTCTTATGGATAGAATACGGACTGACACTGGAGGAGTGTGGCTCGATTCCCGGCAGGGTTAAAAGATTGTTTGTTCTCCGAAACAGCCAGACCGAAACTGGAGCACACTCAGTGTCCTATTCGGTGGGTACGTAGGGCCCTTTTCCAAGGGAATAATCAGCCGGAGCGTGAAGCCTGCAACTGTTGCGGAGGTCAGGAGTGAATGGAGCTATACCTCTACTCCCGCCTATATCTTGATGGCTTACACAGGGAAAACTACTTTTAGGGGCCTGCTTAGGCTATATATATATATATATATATATATATATATCAGTAAAATCATGTCATTCATTAAGGTAATAAAGATATTAACCAGTGACAAACAATCCCTCTCGTAAACGAAATTACAATTCGTATTTTCAAGGCCACCTTATTTCAATACAGGGTATACACAAAAGAATGATACGGTTTCAAAAGTTAACAAGAAATTTATTTCTTACCTTACACGGGCACAACGTACACCGTCAGCAGCGGCAACTGTCCAAGTTTCTCATGCGCTACCAGCAGTTCGCTTCTCATGCTTACTGCGGGGCCGTGGGGCCAGTTTCCAAGATGGCGTCGCAGCAGGAGAAGGCGTTCTGTGTGCTCCGTTTTGAGGTGTCCTGATCTGTGATTACAGTGCAGCGTGAGTTTCGTGCACGGTTTAGAAGAGACGCACCATACAGGAATAACATAACTAGGTGCTACCGACAGTTTGTGGAAACTGGTTGCTTGTGTAAAGGCAAGAGTCTGGTCGACTTCGTGTGTCTGATGACCACATTGAAAGAGTGCATGCGGCGTTTCAGCGAAGTCCCCACAAGTCAGTGGCTAGAGCAAGCAGGGAATTGGACATGCCAAAAATGACGGTGTGGAAGGTTTTGCGTAAGCGGCTATGTTTTAAACCGTACAAAATGCAGTCCCTTACACCAGCAGACAAAGTGAAAAGGCGTGACTTTTGCGAGGAGATGCAGTTGAAGATGCAGGAAAATGATTTCATAGAAAGACTCATCTTCTGCGATGAAGCAACATTCCGTATCAGTGGCAAGGTGAACAGACACAATGTCCGTTTCTGGGGAACCGAGCAACCACATGCACAGATAGAGCACCAGCGTGACTCTCCGAAAGTCAACGTTTTCTGTGCGGTGTCCCGCGAGAAAGTGCACGGCCCATTTTTCTTCGCTGAAGCAACTGTGACTAGCGACTCATTTCTGGACATGTTGGAAAACTGGTTGTTACCCCACCTGAACACCAATTATGACGATTACATTCTACAACTGGACGGTGCTCCCCCCCCATTTTCACAGGAATGTACGAGTGCTTCTCAATCGTGTTCTTCAACAGCGCTGGATCG
The DNA here is from genome assembly GCA_013340265.1 of Coptotermes formosanus. Lineage (NCBI taxonomy): Eukaryota > Metazoa > Arthropoda > Insecta > Blattodea > Rhinotermitidae > Coptotermes > Coptotermes formosanus. The sequence goes on along the minus strand of BLKM01001619.1, from coordinate 2,663,608 downwards.
GACGTGCTGCAACAGGAGACAACCATCTTCTCCCTTGGCCACCCCGTTCGCCGGCTCTAACACCATGCGATTTCTTTCTTTGGGGGTTCGTTAAAGACAGCGTTTACGTACCACCATTGCCCATGTCCCTCAAGGAACTTCGTGATCGGATAACGCATGCACTGCCAGACCATTACAGCGGACATGCTACACCGAGTCTGGGATGAATTCGGTTACCGTGTGGATGTGTGTCGTGTGACCCAGGGTGCACACATTGAAGGATTGTGATTAACGGATGAGAAACTTGGACATTTGCCGCTGCTGACAGTGTACGTTGTGCCCATGTAAGGTGAGAAATAAATTTCTTGTTAACTTTTGAAACCGCACCGTTCTTTTGTGTATACGCTGTATAATTTTTTACCTTCATGGCGGTTTTCGCTCTGAGCTGAATACTCCGGAAACCGTTCATTTCAGCGCACACCAAATATATAGATTTAAACCACATATTATTGTGTAGGCTTATTTACCTTAATTTTATCCCCTTTAGTGAAACTGTCAGTTTATGGTGCTTCTACAGTCCTGCTTTGCTCTTGGAAATCCTACTTGGATTGAAGTAACGGCTTACTTCTCTTCTTTTCTTTTCTTTTCTTTTCTTTTCTTTTCTTTTCTTTTCTTTTCCTTTTCCTTTTCCTTTTCCCTTTCCTTTTCCTTTCCTTTCCTTTCCTGGGCTTCTTTGGAGTTTACGATATATCGTATTTCCTTAGAATAGCCGTACTGGATGCTATAATTATTGGTTTTGTAACTTCGAATAGAACAAAAACATATGCGGATTATGAGATAAATTTACGTTGTGCCGTATAACACATACATTAATCTAAAACTGTGGGTCCTTTGCGACTTTGCAGAAGTAATTGGATTTCCTGCTTGTGTACTGCAAACACACCTATGTCCTGTTGCAGAAATACACACCAGACACACCACAGATTCAAAGTTTCTCAGCTAATGTTATTTAAATGTTCACCACATCGAAACATGTTTTACGCAGACGTTGTATACATTAATAAGATCTGTCTTTTATTTACTTTCTTTTGCGGTGATCCGGTTTTGAGAAAATAGTTACGTTTTAACTGAACTTCATATAAATCAATGCTTAGGGTAGATCTCTGTGAAACAAAACGTCCCTTCTTCCTAAATTTCAGAGCACATAATTAAGATCAGATTTAATCTGAATCAATTCAGTAGTTTCATATATATGTATGTATATGTATATACATATATATATGTGTATGTATATTTGAGTGATCATCCTACGTCGCCAATTCTATTGAAGATTAACTTCTTATGACCACCCAGTGTTCGCTCAGGGGCTGGGACTGCTCGCTTTATATGTTAACTAATGTATGGGCTGGATGACAGAGGAACTGTGATTCAATTCCCGGTGGAGACAAGTAATTTTTTTCTTCCTCAAGGCGTCCAGCTTGGCTCTGTAGCCCACCCAACCCCTCTTCAGTGGGTACCGGGAGTTTCTTCCAGGAGAAAGAGAGAACCTTACGACACACTTTCGTCCAGTTCTGAGGTAAAGAGTACGTGGACCTGTACCTCCATTCCCACATATGCCTTAATGCCGTACACAGGGATAGCTTTACTTTTGCTTTATTGTGTGTTCCTTGATGGAACAACAACTTTGGAAGCGTGTGTTATAGGTAAAATTAATATAACTGGGAATGGAATGGTGATTAGGGATGCTGAGTTATAAGAAAACTGAAGAAAGATTTCGTTTCCTTTTCGAAACGCTACCCAAAAATTTGATTGTAAGAAGCGAGGAAGCCTAAGGTTAAATCACGCATGATATCTGACCTCCAAATTAGGATTCGAAATTCGGATTCAAAGATAGAGTGCCCATGTTAGTTTTAGTATGAAGTTACATCCTCCTTATCACACTTATAAAACTTTTTTGAAGAAAGTGGCTTTAGAAAAAAATTAACAAAATATTAAGTAGTTTTTATTCTCAATTTAGCCGTCAGTGTCTTTTTAGGAAATGCAACGAGCATTGAGATGTTAGGAAGTTATAGCGGGCATGATTATGTATTGTAAACGCATGATTTTTCTAATATTTGGGACATCTGAGTGTTGTGTCTTCTTCTGAGCCTTCTTACATGGATTAGAAAGCAAAGCTGCAGTTACTGACACAGTACTGCCGCATGTAATTGCTTGTACATTAAGACGTACTTTAATTAAATCTGTTGTATAACAGGGATCCTGACAGTTAGGAAAAGTCTAAGAAGGATGAAAAATTTATTCCAGACTAATTCATTGTTTTTTTGTGTTTAACGACGTAATTTTATGTCATAATCCAAATATAGTGTACTCAAGCCTGGTAATTTTAGATGACAACTTAGGAAACAGAATTGAAGCGGCAGTGACTTACTGGACGGTACTTCTCTAGCAATTGCAGGACAGACTAAGCAAACTCACGAAGATCTTCAAATAGAACAGCTAGTCTTCTGACCAAGATTCGAATCTGGCATATTCGAAATGAGAGACGTGAGTGGTAATTACAGGAACCCATTCTCAGTAGGAGTGTATATGCCTTCCAAATGAATTCTTAGCGATTTAGGATTTTTATTTAAAACTTAAGGGGTCGCGGTGCCGCAGATGGTTGAGGCACTGCGCTACAAGCCGGAAGGTCGCGGGTTCGATTCCCGATGGTGTCATTGGAATTTTTCATTGACATAATCCTGTCGGTCGCACTATGGCCCTGGGGTCGACTCAGCCTCTAATAGAAATGAGTACCAGGAATATTTCCTGGGGGGTAAAGGCGGCCGGTGCGTATGGCTGACAACCTTACCACCTTCATGTGCCGATTGTCTAGAAATCTGGGAGCCTCGACCTCCTGGAACCCTCTGGGCCTGTCCAGGTCTGTAACGAGACTGCTTTTTATTTAAAATTTAAATAATTCATTTCTCATATTAAAACTAATACTAATCCTAATACTGAGGATCATGCATATATATGCACACACACACACACATATATATATATATATATATATACGTAAACATACATACTCGAACCTGAGTTCTGGATTTCGATCTGCCATGACGGATTCGATAATTCAGTTAGAGCGACCTAGTTCAAGCAGATATCACTTGTTTCAGCTTATATGTTCCTAGTACATAAATCAATTAGCAAGATCACGTCCATTTAACTGGCAGTGCTCTAAGCCAGCGTTTCTCAAACCCTTTTCTCTCGACCCAAAAAAAGTAAAATACTTTGGACCACGTCCCAGAGAAATAATTTATAATCCGAGCTTTCGTAAAAGCGTGAGAAATGGTTATAAGTAAGAAGCTTGAATCGCTTTAACTGAAAATGTCTGTTATTCGACGTTACCTTACTTTATGAACGTTAGCAGAGTAATGACAATAAACTGAAAAAGAATGTTCCTATTTTTAGTAATATAGGGTACATGCAATTAACACTGTAACTGCCCAGTTACGCTTGTGTTTTTAATGTGTCGGATATTTTATGTAATTTTCAGTACTTTTCATCACAACCGCTTTTTATAGATTGACTCATTTTCCTTCTAGCCCTCAGGAAAATGTGTGTTTCATTATACATAGTACAAGAACCTAAATTTAAAGTGCAGGTTAATAGAAATTATATTTTGTAGAAGCGAATAAATTTTCACGCTAGATATGATACTCCGAATTTCCAAGACATAAAACAAGGAATTTTCATTCAAGAATTATTTCAGTATGCAACAAAAATTCAAGGCTAATACTGTACACTACTCCCCTGTTTGCTTTCATCTTTGGTTTAAACGATTTGTAATACAAGGAAAGTCCTCTTGATAAACTATTAATTTGATCTTACGAAGTGTAAAAATGCAGTGTGAAAGGTTTGGGGAATTTTGAAGAATGAGTCAGAATTACGAAGGATGTGACCATGATGTGTATTGACTTAAGATATAATTCTGACTTTGACTGGAAAGAATAAGAAAGATACAAAAAATTTCAGCGAACATATCATGCAGTCAATTGGAACGATTTTCGTCTGGATAATTTCTAGATCTTTACCACAGTCATTGCAAGTATAGAAAAGAGGTTCATTGTAGTCAGGTGTACTAAATTTAATCTGAAGCTTAGTTTATAGGAAATTAAATATGGGGACGATATGAATATGACCGCCCCATTTTACATTCACTTAATGCCCTGCGGATAATAACATTGTGTTTCATAGCGTTTAAATTACTGTGTTTTAGGAACGTTGTTTACCAACTCAAATAGTAGACCTGTACGTAGTTAAATATCTGGTTAGAGAATGGACGTCTGGTGTCATCTCGTGACACATATGCAATCGTTTTGGTTTTCTTTCCCATGCTGAATTTTATGGTCTGTGATCCACCTAGTTTCGTGTCAGTTTGGCGCTTGATTTTCTTGACTGGGGATAGCATGCCCGATGATAAGTGACTAACGTGAAACGAACGGGTCCAGAACACAAAAATCCAAAATCGCCTTGTTCAAGCAGACTTTCCTTACTTTTGCAGCACTCTAAGCTCTGCTAACTGCACGTAACTAACTAACTAACTAACTAAGTAACACATAACTAAATAACTAACCTCCTGACTGAGTGACTGAATAACTAAGTAACTGCATAACTCCATGGAGCAGAAAACTTCCTGACAAGGCTGTAACTAGTAAAAAATACCACGCAATTTATACAAACAGAAAGTTTATTGCCACTTTCATAAAGGCCCATATCCTGATCAGACGAGTCCACTCCACACCATCCAATCCTGTTTCTTTAAGATTCATTTTAATATCATCCTACCTCATACGCCTAGGTCTTACAAGTGGCCTCTTTAACCCTTTAAAGACGAAGCATATCGGTTTTATATAAGGACTCAATGAGTACCGCGCGGTAAACAGTCTCCACTTCGGTTATAAAAACCAGTCTCTTAATGTTTTATAAGGCAAAAGTTGCTGTTTGTTCTGAGATCCGTACAAAACACATAAGTGCAATGTGGGCACCACGTAGAATTTTTTAATGTTAAACCTGGTCGTATGTAAAGTTACCGCTAGGCTTTAAAAGGTTAATGCAGGTTTACACACGAAAATTATGTCTATATTTAAATTCTCCTTTGGACCTGCCACATTCTTCCTCTTTCTCGATCATTCTAATAGTATTTGGTGAGTAGTACAAATCATTACAGTACTTACTCTTACCTACTTTTTGCTGGATATTTGGTTCACCAGTATTGACGTTTGGTTTTCCTCCCACCGAGCCTTCTCTTCAACAGGAAAGACTAGTGAGGCTTTATACGGGAATCTATCAGAACTTTGTGTGCCCACAGTCGCAGGGTAGACAGCAGAGTGTAATGCTTTTGGGAACTGGTGCATCCTCTAGACGTTGTATTCATCTTCGTGCCTGACAGAAACAGATACAAACACACAATGGGAAACTAAGAGTATGTGGAAAGAAAAGGATGGATTACGCTTGAGAGAAAATGAGAATAAGAAATAAAATGACGTCTGCGTTCTAGGAGCGATAACCAGTTATGTGTCTGGGAGCAGGCGGGATGGTTTAGTGTAACGTATAATCTATGTATCGGACGTCAAGGCTAAATCCACTAGTGCAAAATGGCGTGTAATATACTTCCTCGGAAAGTAACAGTTCCAAGAAGATGTGATGGATGGCTAAGTATCAGTACAAACCAGGATTCAGGGAAAAGTAAATATTTTTATGATGCAACGCCATATGAATAATAAACAAGTTTGTGCTTCTAATGCCTGAAACCTTCTCTGGTAATATTCCACTGGAATTTCTTACAGTTCTGGGAGTTTGTGGCTCAGAAATTTGTAGTATCAGAACATGTGTCTGGGTCAAAGTAATGTTTAGTACTTTTTGTAGGTTTTTGTTCTATCCATGCATACATATATACACTTGCTCACTTCGCCAAAGATTTGTGAGCACGTACCGATTCCAAACTTCATTTCGACCATCAAGTTAAAATCAGTATTGTCTTCCCAGGGTATCAAGTTTTTGGGTTTAATTCTGGCTGTAATGTTTCTTTCTGGACAGCCTCGTGATACTGCATTTTATCTCAGTCAGCTGTACATTAGAATAAGGCTGTGTTGTGTGGAATTAAATTACTAGTACTGAGCAATAACCTGGAACTCATGCAGGGAAGTTCTTGCCTGTATGTCGTCACATTTTTTCAGTCGCTTACGACATAATTATTCAAATGTTTTAGGTAACCTGAAATTTCATTTTACAACTAACTAAAATTCTGCCCTGCCTTTCTGGAAAATGTCGGTCTTCGTATGGCAACTCGAAATCTTAGATATTTGATTTGGTTTAATGTTGGTTTTAAACGTCGCGACTTTCTTTCTACTAGATGCAGATCGGCTGATAATTCAATATGTAGAAATAGCAAAAATGTTGACTTTAAGGATTTATTAATTTAATCGCCTAATTACATGTTAAAAATTTTAGCTGTTCACATTGCCAGTATTATGATGCTAATTTCCTTTCTACGAGTGAAAAAGTTGTTTGTTGTACGTAACAACATCAACAACAACAACAACAACAACAACAACAACAACAACAACAACAACAGTAACAATATCACCATGTACTGCATCACTGGCTGGATGGTTTTTATAAAGCAGAAGAAGGCTGTTCACTCTGCGGTGTAATTGAAGATTAAATATTAATGCGTATTAATCTCAGACGCTTTATGTATGGTGTACAGCTATTGAAATCCACTATTTTATAATTTAGCCCCTTTCAAATTAAGGCTTCTTCACTAGTGGTGCAGAACATTTATTTTACCCAAGTAAGCAAAGTAATCCTGAATAATCCACTTGATGAAGGCCTCAATAAATCAGAAAATTACGATCGACTACTGTCAGCTGCTAATTTCAATTGTAAATGTTCCATTGTGTTGCTGCTACACAGTATGCACGCGTTATAACTCTCTTGTCTCAACGTCTAGGAAGTGACGTATTTTTGACACTTATTGAATGAAGCTGTTGCTTTACTTCAAAATCTGCATATTAGCCCGGTTTCACTTAGGAGTTCGAGGCGGGTCCCCATCTCCAACTTGTCAACAAGCTTCATTTACATTGCATTATTCGTCCGCCCTTACACAGCAGCAGCAAGCGGCTGGAACACACAATGCAGCTGTCAGCCGTTTCGTGAGTACAACCGACATGCAGATCACGAACTCTAACGCCTTACTGACAGGATAGACTACATACATGTCAAAAACATGGCGCTGGTATATAATTGTTTCCTGGAGAGAAATATTTACACTTTGTTATAACCAGAATGTTCGGCAAAGGATCGAGATAGTATGAAGATATTGTAATGGAAATGTGCAGTAGTACTGTATGAGGTAGGTACAAACCTCTACAAACCTCTAAGATATTGCCTTTCGACACTGCTATGTCTGTTGGGACTTCATACGTCATTATTTCTGCTACGAATTATACCGTAACAAGAAAGGGACCCGTCATGTGGTGGGATTAAAATAACGGTCAGTCAGTCAGTCAGTCAGTCAGTCACGAATCCACTACATGTTTCATGAAATGTATCTTGGTGCGTCATTACTGACGAAGTTATCACAATACTGGTTATCATATGTTACAAATATTAAAGTAATTTACAATGTGATGTGAAAGTAATTTAAGGTATCCCCGTTTAATTGTGTTGCCAACAGCCATACAAATTATCATTATTTCATAATATCATTGAAACCTAATTACTGGAATAAAATTGTAATCAAAAGTCGGAATCACTTGAATGGAGATTATACAAGTATATCGACACCTTACGTATATAGAGAATGTTTGTCGATAATTGAGATAATAGTAATCACTGGTAGTAATATCTCGAATATGACTTCACTGACAAACCAAGCGTGTTATATATTGTGATTCAAAATTGCGCAAGGTAAGCAAATCCTTATTTGAGAATTATAATTTAAAAATTAAAAGAAGAGACTGAGCGGGAAACATAGCCCAAATGGTAGGATAATGTTAAATATATGTTAAACAAGTAGGACAGGACTCAGTTTGGTTAAGCGTATGGTCCAGCGGAGGGGCAATGGATATTCGTGTTCTATAAAATAAGAAGTTATTTAATATTTCTAAGACTATTAGCTTTTAATTAGAACCGTTTTGAATTTTAGATGCTGAAGGTTTTCTGGGATGTTATGCCCTTTAGTTTTGTAGGTGAGTGTCAACCTTTCGGACGAATCTTCTACCTTTTTAATCTTATAATCGAGCCTGAAACCCTTTTCAATATGACGATGTCCTTACCAAACACGCGGCATCATATTTCAGAGAACTATTCTCTCGTCACTGATCCCCGTCAGAACATTATAGCCTGTATTCACTGACTTTTTTAGTCACTTATAGAACATGCATATGTTTTAAACTATGTTTTACACATGATTTACGTATGTACCGATACTAGCTGTCTTGGCAGTGGGCCGTAAGCAAGATTTAAGGTGAGGCTCTAAAGACATGCAATGTTCTAAAAACAGTTCTGTTGTATTTGTCTTCAATTCTATTCATTGACTGTCGGTAAAAGGAACGAGTTATTGATTTTGTTATTCCTACTCTCATTTATTTTCGTGTGTTAACCTTTTGACCTTCCGTCGGTAAGAATTAACAATGAGGCCTCTGTCTTTATTGCCGAACGTCCCCACCCATCTCCACCAAAAATCCTAAGTAGATTTTAAAGTTTTTTCTCAGTTATTGAAGGTTACTGCAGGGATTACATTTCAGGTTACTGTAAAACAACTTCATTTAAAATGTTATGTATTTTATTACTAACTGATCATCCAACCATTTGGCACTAAGCGCCGTTAATTAAAATACAAATGCAGTTTCCAGAAGAGTAGTTCAGATGTTTACCAAAGAATCTGTCCCTCTCTTCACAGGGGTTCCATTATTGAATTCGTGTATGATACACACAATTGTTCTTTAATTTACTAATTACATTATTTTATGATCTATCGTTCTGTGTTTTACAGCGGCTTTAACAAAACACATTTCTGTTTTCTCCAGGCTTCTTATTTGTTCTTCTGCTAAACACAGCGTTAGGATCCATATAAGCGGATGTGTGAGAAGTCGGCCTGCTATATAGAACTTCAGTAGAGTTCGCCTTTGTCATTCCATAAGTAATGTGCGTTTTACAGTTCCACAGTTTTATGGATATCAGTGTCCCTCCCACACTGCACACTGCATCCTAAATAATTGAAATTCCTCTCGTGTTCTAGTGTTTGAATATATTAAACACATTTTGTTGTCATAGGTTCTTGACTCTTAAGTGCAGTTACTTTTGTCTCGGAAATAGGCATTCTTACACAGTATTTATTAAACAGCCATTTCAAGTCTAGTGGTTACTTTATGCATCGCAAAATTTCACATTAAATTTATTTATACAATTTATCTATATATTGTGTATTATTAAAACAAAGAGCGACAATTTACTTTAAATTTTAATCGATTTGTCTTTATAATGGAAGCACGGATTGTTCTTTGTGAGGTATAGTGTAGATTAATTTTAGTCTTCGAGCAGTTAATATTTATTTAATAATATTAATAATATTATTATTATAAACTTTCTCAATTTGTTTTCGTTTCTTCTACGAAGTTTTCAGTGTCTTATAACGTGCTGCTCCGATATGACGATGATTTGTGAACTGGAAGTAAGCTGTGTGAGCCTAACTGAGGTGTCGTCCAGACATATGCCGGGAAGGGCTGAGGAAATCCGCGAAAATACTCAGTCGGAATAGCCGGCCAGTAGACCGAGATTTGAAGTGGACCGATTTGCAAGGTTTTATATAATGCTTATTAATGGTAATTTTAGTACTTTGAAATGATGGGTGTTAAAGACAGGTGTTTTCCGTTTATGGCTGGCTGAATAAAGTAGGCCAACAAGATTACTGAGATGCGAGGCACCGAATTAGGACTAAGAATGCCAGTAAGTGATTACTGAAATGAGGTAAGCGACGTTGTTAAGAGTAGCACCTAAATTTGTCCCCTCTCCTGAACGCTCAGAATAGTCCCCTTCCCATCCTTTTATCTTTTTAATTCTCAACCCTTGACGTTGTTTCCAAGTTACCTTTGCCAGAAGGACGAGCGGGGTGTACCTGAAACCATTCCGCACGGGTTTTCGCCCTGTAATAAGTATTACATTCATTATCCTCTTCCCACCTACTTTCTTTCTTCTTTTCTGTCATTTATACATTCATTCGTGGTTCACATTCCATTATTTTTCCTGCGTCACTTTAAGAAGCTGTCCATTCCCGCCAGTTCACACTTACCAGAAGGAGGAGCGAGCACTAGATGGCAAAATTTGAAACTGCCAATTCTAAATTTAATTTTACTTTCCCCGAAACATATGTAGTGTGTCTCACCAGTTCCCCTTCCTGCCTCCCCCCCTCCCCCCATTTTAATCCTCTTCTTCTTGGTTCAGTATGTTGAAAGAAATAATGTATTCGACAAAACAGATTGGAGAAATAAAGCTCTTTGCTGGTGGACTAAACTCTTCGGTTTAAACCTTTCGGAAGTAACAACACCCGGTTTTAGTAATGTTATTATGTGATTCTGGTTGCGGAGAAATTATTTTACTTTATCTGCACTTCAGAACTGAACGGATGCTACACAAAGCGTATGCACATTTATATGACCGAATCACTAACGCTAAAATCTTGCGATATCATGTATACGTTACTTTGTTCGTAAAAACATTTCGTCCTTAGTGTCAACTTGATAAAAGTCGATTAAATGCAGTGTTCGCTAGTAAAGGTGTAATCACTTTAAGTGAAGTACGATATGATACAGTGTGTTGTGTAGTATCATTACTATGGGGGATAATCCGAGATTTCTGAATCATTAGACTGCTTGAAGTTTGGAAAGTCGGAGTTCAGTACATGCCAAGGACAAGCACAAAATATTCTTACCGTCATATTTTTCCAGACAGACCCCGGATTTATCAACCCTGATGTCAAATTGACACCGGGTTTTTAAAGTATTCGGAGAACAAAGCCAGAGCTTACCTTCAACAGCCTCCGACGCCTTTATGCTGTGTCTTCAGGATAGGTGATTCTTCTCTAAGTATTTGATTTTGTCTTGATTTAAATGTTCAGGTTTTCTGTCTGTTCCCCTGTCAATCTGCTGCCCTGCGCTATGTTTGTTACAGCAGTAATATTCGTTCCTGTCATTCTTCGTCGTGACTTAAATTTAGGCTGTATTATTGAGTCTTCGTAAAGGACACTTAGGCGCCGCGAATTTTTGCTCTAGAGTGTGGTTGGATTGTAAGTTATTGTGGCATCCCTGGTTGTGTGCTTTGCGTGTAGCCATATATTTATACAAATATGCATCTCTCTACGTGCTCATGTACTTTTCGCTGCCATAATCAAGAATTTTATTTTCTGCTGAAGTTCATTTGAAATTTTTTTGTTGAAAAGTTTCGAAGCTATCTGCGGTATCGTTTGCATTAATTGCTCCCGACATATATAGTGCACTCCTCTGAGAAATTATTCACTTTTAATTTTCCTTATAGGTTCCAGTTTTATTTCATAAAGGGCGATATCTACAGGCAGCTGAACCTGTTGTGTTAATTTAGATTCTTTTCCGAATTCGTATTTGCGGATTATATTATTGGTTTGGTTCGTTTGTGTTAATTTCGACTTCCATATTTTACGCAACCGTTATTATGAACCAGGTGGGCATTGCGACTTAAATTTTTAAAGCGACTCACAGAGCTTAAATATCCAACCCGAAAGCGCTATGTACAAAATGTTTTTTCTAAATGAATGTTACATATTCAATGTGCAAGTATATTGGTGTCAAGAAAGCTGAGTTTGATTTGCTGCACCTAATTTCGCCATGCATACCCATTATGTCATTTTAACTTCAAATCCACTTCAACAGAAGTTTCATTAGCGAAATGAAAGTTCATTGTTACGCCGAGTTTCATGACCCAATTCTGACAGGTAATTCGTGATAGCTGTCATATAACTCTAGTGAAGGCGGTCGCACTAGTTTGTAAGAATGAAGAAAGCACAAGTTCAAATAATTCGTAGGCATAAGCCATGTTGAGGACGGCTGGAGAATTCTGCCTACCTGCGTGTCACAGTAGATAGAGCGTTAGACGTACTGTTACAATTACTCTAATGACTTTTAAACAGTCATTAATACCGTTGCTTTTTAGATTTTCAATAAAATGGGGCATAATGGAAGCAAATTATTTGGGTAAGACAACAGCGCAGGATTACTCAGACAGTGAGGTAATATGACGCAATTTTCAGTAAAAGTGTTTAAAGAAGAAACAAACATGGATTCGGTATAAACCAACATCTTATGATCACAAGAGTTTCTATCCACATACTTATGCAGATTCTTCAGTTTGTCTTTACGTGACTTGTATTTTCTTCTCGCAGGTTCTCTTTTCTTTTTCGTCGTGAAGCATTTATTGATTCTCACGTCGTCTTCTGCTTTCCTTTCATTTCTCTTCTTTGCCCGAAATTTTAGTTTCTTACATGGTCGTTCCTACGAGATTTCGAAGTGTATTTTTTCAGATTTGTACTCGTTAGTCTTGCACGTGCTTCAGCTCGTAGCAGAGGAAGTTCTGTCCCGTTCACATTTCCTGATGATTTATTCCCTCTTCATATAGTATCAAAATATGTGTGTTGGCTTTTTCTGCCAAAAAATGTTTACTCATCTCATTATTCCACTTTAGTCACTTTCTTTATCTTTACATTACTTTAACCTTAATTTATGTGACTTTTAGACTATAAATATTAAAAACCTACAGTTCTGAATCTTGATAGAGTTTATTGAATTCTGCCAGTTCAACTTTTCTTGTACACATGCTTTCAGGCACAAATCTCATTGCCTGTTAATAGCAGCTTTCAGGATCTCATGAAACGTCGGATCATGTGATGTAAACGATGAGATTGTGAAGCAGAAGGGACACAAGAAGCGTTCCATTGTTACGACAGTAGGCTCATTCTCCAAAGTCTAGGTGATCGCTTAGTGTGAGAAGAACTGTGTAGTCATTGTACGGCAAGACACAGTTCTACCAACGCTGAAGCCAATGGAAGAAAATTTCTTTAATCCTTCATTACTGCAGTACGAATAATGGCTCGAGCAGGACCACCACTTCAAAGATTCGGAGTCATCTTAGATCTGGGACACACTAACAGGGGTGGAAAGATGTTAAACGATGCAGTTACTGGACTGTTAATTTCCCCCTGTCGGTGCCGAGTGATGACTGCAGAAAACCGGCTTTATATTTTCGGGCCTAGAACTTGCACGTGTTTATAAAGAGCAAAAAAGGTAAAGGTCATCCCATGACATGTCTATGCAGGCACAGAGGAAAGGCGGGGTATAGCAAGACTTACGCAACTTCGGCGTTAGAAGGGGATGGGGGGTCATCACCACACTGCGGCCGCTTTAGAACGGGACAGCCCCCGTAACCGTCGTAGAGAACGCCGGTCTGGACGGGCACAGGAAGATTTCCCTCCACCTGGATTTAATCCCCGGACCGTCCAACCCGTAGCAAGTCACTATACCGACTATATTATGCCGTTGCCTTCTATATAGTAGATAGTCCTATATTAAAATCAAATCCTGTTGATACTACACATACAAATATCAACAAACATATTTATTTACATAATTCTTCCAACATGTTTCGGATGACCTCGACCATCCTCAGAGAAAACATATGACATGGAGACGCACAAGTGGATCATTACTTGTTTTTCATGCTACGACTAATAAAAATATGGAATTATTCTTGTTAAAATTTGGAAATATGTTTTAAAACCAAGAATCTCCGAAGATACGGGGTGCAGAACGCAGGCATAATAAAGGGTTTAAAAACAATATTCCAGAGGAAAGTTTGTAAATTCCAGAGGTAAAATTGTAACATTTACAGCACTAACTAGGATTTCGTGAATAGAACCTTATAATAACACGTATCTATGTTGCAGTATTCAGTACGCTCTTGTCTTTGTTTACGTGTTAGGACTAAGTTCTAATGCGTAAACTCTGTTGAGCAGGTGGAATTACCAGCAAAGTAGATGGGCTGTGCCTGATATCACGCAGATATGTCCTTTGACGAGCAAATGCACTGCACAATAGCAGGAACAACACAAAGATTTTGGTACAGCCACATAAGCAATTATTTTTGGCGTTCATCATCATACATAAATAGATCCTTCCTGGAAATTCATTTTTACAGCCTCTACTACTTCTGTGCCCGCGTACTTCACGCATTCTCAGATAAACACATACAGCATTCCTCTTCCAACTTTCAATAACAGAGATTTGTATAACTCTGCCCGTTGGCAGAGACATATGCACATTGTAAATATCCGATAGAAATTTTGCACTTTACATCCAGTCGTCGTTGAAGGGTGTGTGAGGTCGCCCGACGTTGGTCAGAAACCTTAGGAGTGTAAATGCAAGGTTGCTAATATATTTGAGTTTGCAGTTGATTATGTTTGTTTTAAATGCCTTTCATTTTTTGGTTCACCTTTAATTGTGAGTGCATTTGAACGTATATAGCCTATTCCTGTTTTATCTAATTTGTAAGTAAGTAATTTACTTTCACCAATCTTGTGTTCCATCGTAACCAGTAAAACGTTTTTCATCACTGTGGCATGACGCAAATTGAAGATTCCAGTGAAGATTTTACGTGCTGATTTTCTTAGGGTAATTGCTAGATTTATTTTTAGAAACAAGCCTTAGGTACGCCCGTCTGTTTATTTTAAGGTGGTGGTAACATTGAACTTAATACCATCAACAACAACGAAATCTTACGCTAGGCGGCGAAGCTCATGTAGAGTTGAAACGCAGAACACATTCAGTAAATTCAAGGCATACTTTGCCCATCCTCTTTCCCTTTCCTCGCTAAATACAGCATTTCTACCTAGTGCAGAAGACTTTCTATTCCGTTTTAATCTGCAGTGGAACTGTAGATTTTGCGATGCTGAGGGCTAAACTTTCATCTGTGTTAGGTATTCCTGACTTCATTGCTGTAATTGTTGGCTGCGGCAATTCTTTCTTCTAATTTTCTCTTGTAATTTTCCATATAATGTCCTTGGCATCTAAGAAAACTGAGTAAATAAATAAACAAATACACAGATCTTTGCATATCATGGATTATAAAAATTTAATATTTTGTGGCTCCGTAGACGGAAAGCGAAACATTGTCACTGGCAAAACAGTTTATTTTTGTATCATTAAGATGTATCTAGCCGATCCCAGTGGCCGCGTGGTCTAAGGCATAGGTCTGCGGCCGAGCGCTTGCTGGGATGGTGGGTTCGAATCCCACCGGGGGCATGGATATTTGTCTTGTACAGTGTTTGTGTTGTCAGGTAGAGGTCTGTGCGACGGGCCGATCCCTCGTCCAGAGGAGTCCTACCAACTATAGTGTGTGTGTGTGTGTGTGTGTGTGTGTGTGTGAGTGTGATCAAGTAAAAAAACAAAAAAACAAAAACCTCGACACCTACTATGAGTAGGTAGAAGAGAGAAGGACTACGAAACGAAACGAAGATGTATCGAGCAAGTGTCGCCGAAAAGCTGGTAACTAGTCGCAATACTACATGGCATCACACCAGGACAGAGAAGCGATTTGCATATTATTTACGTTTAAATACGACACTGTAGTCCTTTTCGCTCCTTATTCGTTTAATACCGCCAAATAGTGCGCTGCGAAATATTGTCCGGGGTATTGTAACATGTCCATTCGACAAATTCAAATGTTGTATATGGTTAACTTTAGTAAATGAAAGATTTAAAGAAGCTTTGGGTTGCGAATGATTGCACCTTAATCAAAACAGCCTAAAGCGTAAAGAGTGGTGCACGTAACCTTGAATTATTTAAAGCATCAAATTCAGTAAAAATAAGGACGACACAAACATTCCTACTCCGCTACAAACAAACACCGCTGAAATGGTATCGGACATTCACGATGTACTTTATCATGCCTGTCGAAAGTTTACGGTTTATGCCGTGTAATTATATTACCTACCGGTTTCAAAATAAAATAATGCATGGAATTTATTATCGATACCAAATGGAAAAATAACGTAGGTTCTGAGCCGCCCTCTTGAAGCTGTTTTACTTTGTATTTACTGCAGTTGGTTTTGAAAAACTTCACTTATTCTTTTAAAATATGTCTCCACGTGAAAATTCTATCTCTGAGTCTGGTACGTTCTTCCTAATCTGTGCTGTGATAAGAAGTACGTTATTTAAAAACGAAAATATATTTATGCCTGTATAAAGTGAGGAAGGACTAATGAAAGCTGCGCCAGTATCCATACAAAAGCTGCATTGGAATTTGCAGTCCTAATCTTCCATATTTTCAAGGCTTTGCTCGTATATACATGTCCGAGTACACAAGTTTATCTTTCCTAACATCTGGTCATTATTGCACACCTAAGGGAACTGAAGAATTTCAACATTTCTGTAAAAACTAAAAGCATTTTTATAGAAAAACAAATGCCTTCAGGATTTCAGTTACTATAGCACAACGTTCGCAGATCCCGTGATCAAAAAAATTTTCCTTATCTTTTTTTTTGCCTTAGATAACGGCACTCTCTCTGTAATGACCTTTCGTTATTTAATTAATATTTATGGAACTTGAGTAGCCTGTATGGAGAATATTTTCAAAGACGAAAGAGGAAAGCAGGAAACTTGATTCTTGCTGGCTAAAAGAAAGCCCGTTAACTCTCAAGAAGAAAAAGTTTTTCCAAGTTACGAAATTCGCTTGAAGCGGTTTCTTGCATCCGCAGACCTTTCGCTTTAAATCTCTTTCATCAAAGTAATTATTGCTTCACTTTCTACCAAAAATTGTTAAACTGTGGTATCCCTAATGCTATCTTAATATTCTTTAAGATATATTACTTGTCTTTTGAAACATTTTAAAATCAGAATACCAAAAATGTCAATACAAAAATTACACAACCAAATTGAGTTTAATTTCAAATTAGTTCTTAAACCAGTTTTAAGCCTTATGTAACACAAAATTCGGTTTTTGCGCTGTCTTAGCTGTTATTGCGTTTCAGATTTCGCAATATTTTTTTCTCTATCCTGTAAAAGTTTTCTTTAGTGAGGCAACACGTTGTAAACGCACAGAGTATTAGATTATTTAAGAACCTAGTTTCAGATGTAGGGGTCTTGTAGTGTAAAATGATATAGGAAAATGATTATGAATGGTGAGAAGCTAACATTTTCATGTGGTGATCCTTGCTTATTTGAAGAATCCATCCTGGGAGACGGAAGACGATTCTCCTACCAAATACCCGTTTCGTGAGTGCATATAGCTGGGGGTACATTAATGATTCGGAAACAGGCTGCTATGTAGTAGTACTCAATGACGCTGCGTATGCCTGAATTCATGAACGTAATCAAAGCCGTCAACAAACTGAGTACATTATGAGCCACTTTCTTTCAGTGATATTAAGAAATAATTATATGTTTTTTAGCTTATTCACGAATCATTTAACGACATTTTCCCCTCTTTTGCTGTGTAATATCAAATAGTCTGATGCTATTAATTACCGATTTGGAAATAGGTAGAAGGTTAGTGCCGGGACGTGCCTTAAAAAATGAATCAAGAGGGCCATTGTCTGGGCCGAGATTTGAATAGGGAAAATTCTAGTTAGGGTTATAGGGTACGAAAACACGTTATCCTCGACTACAGGGTTCGTTGTAAGAGGTAAATTTGATTTTGTTTCTTTAATTCTTATTTCGCAAGGGAAAATGTTATTCTTATAAATTTACAAAATAATGAAGTTCTTAATTTAGGATATTGAACAAACGTGAATCTAACGAGGTTTATTTTAATACGTAAAATTAATGTAATGGCTTGCATCATGAAAGAATGGCTTTGCTTTAAACTTAATATTCTAGTGTATATTAAATAGGATTCTAGATACCAGAATGAAAAAAATGCGGATATTTTTCAGTTAGATATTTTCATGTTGCCAATGATGGATTGATTGACGGAAGAAGAATAAAGGATGGGTGGATGGGTCGGTAGATGACAGACGGAGAAGCAGGCAGGTAAAGAGTTATCATAGATATTTGAATAAAGGACGAGCGAGAGAAAAGATACACGCAGATAAACTCTCATGACTGAGATTCTATTCCAGGCCACGGTAGATGGTGGTAGCAGACAGGCCTATTTCAAGAAAAAATATGAATTCTCATTTTGAACTAAGAAATGTCAGGTGAAAGAGTGTTGGTCTGATCTTCTCTTTTTAATATGTGATAACGCTTGTCCACGATATCTACTTGGCTATACTTTTGTGTCGAATATACGAGTGAACACATACAATGATTCGTCTGTTCGAGGTTTCGTTTTATTGTCAGGCATCTCATATTCACAGCTCGTAGTCTCAAAGGAGTAGTGTCTTACACTTGATTTCGTAGAAGTGACGTATTCGAGTAGGTTGACTACGTCATCTCAGTCTCTCTCCTTCCTTTCTTCTCTGCCCGACATATTTATATTTGAAAGAGGGAATTGTGCGTTGTCTCTTATTAAATTTGATCCGTAAACAATTTTAAATGTTGTGAGGGACCGTTTATTATTTTAAGGACTCAAAATATGTTATGACTTAATCGAGCAGTATTTTCCAGTATGATTAATTGCATTATAATTATACTTAGTTCGGAATACATTAAAATTAGAGCTTTTTAATTTTTTACTTATTTTTAAAATTGTTATGACTTAAAACTAGTATGATTGGCATTGCCGATCCCAGTGTCCGCGCGGTTTAAGGCATGGGTCTTCGGTCGCTCGCTTCCTGGGAAGGGTGGGCTTGATTCCCGCCGGGGGCATGGTTGTGTCCCTTGTGAGTGTTGTGTGTTGTCTGGTAGAGGTCTCTGCGTCGGGCTAATCGCTTGTCCAGAAGACCCCTGCTGATTATGGTGTGTCTAACAGCTTGTGATCGTGAAGCCTGGAAAACGAGGAGCCCTGGCCACTAGGGGCTGTTGCGCCATGGGGAGAAAGAAAAAGAGAGAGGAGAGAGAGAGAGAGAGAGAAGACTGGCATTGAAGTTTCCTGCAATTTCATTTTCTTTACTAGGTTTTGATCCTGAGATTAATGTCCTTTAGATTTTTTTAAATTTCTGATAAAAACTATAGCTACCTTTGCGTGATTTCAGACTGTATTTAATTTTTTCATGCGTAGCTAGGTCATATTTTCAATAAAGTGTTACAATTTTCTATTTAATTCAGATTTGTGTAGAATTACTCCAGTATCGAATAATGTACCACTTGATCCTTATGTATATAGATGTGAGTTGTTCTGGTTTGCATATTGAAACTACAGACTGAAAAACGCACATGATGATTTGGACAAGTGCTGCACAGTAAGGTGGCATCTCTGTGTTTTAACTTTGTGTTTATTTTAACAACTGTTTTTCATAATTCGTGTGTACATTTTCGAGATCCTGTGAGCTAACTTTTAGTTTATGAGTTTAACATATGGGCGCCTGAATGGACTTATGCCCCAATGAATGACCCCTGATGATGGTGATATTCTCATCGAAATATATGTAGGGGTATGTACAGATCTTTCTATAAACTGTTCCAATATTTTTCACTTTTAACTCACCGTGCATTTTATATCAGATGAAAAAAGCAACCAACAAATGCACTGTACTTACTTATTCAACATTTTACTCTGCTTTTCCCCGACATGTTTCGGCGTAGCAAGACGCCATCCTCAGGGGGTCGTATATAATTAAGACATTATTTTCCTCAGGCGATGTTTTCCACACATGTGAAATTGTTAAAATATAGCATTTACACACATAACACACTGTTTTCCAATATTAATTTGATGACAGTTCTTGGATTACAACACATAACTNATGTGCTGTGTTACATTTTAATAATCTTGTAGACATTCTTATTATTTAATGGGGTGCCACTGCACTCACAGTTAATAATGTGCTATTCACATCGGACCATATAGTTATGTGTTGTAATCCAAGAACTGTCATCAAATTAATATTGGAAAACAGTGTGTTATGTGTGTAAATGCTATATTTTAACAATTTCACATGTGTGGAAAACATCGCCTGAGGAAAATAATGTCTTAATTATATACGACCCCCTGAGGATGGCGTCTTGCTACGCCGAAACATGTCGGGGAAAAGCAGAGTAAAAAGTTGAATAAGTAAGTACAGTGCATTTGTTGGTTGCTTTTTTCATCTGTTCCAATATTGTGCATTAGTTGTTGTTTATTAGTTCACGATGAAAGTGCACGGTGTGAATAATGTAAAGAACCTAACCTAAGTACTTGCAACTATTTCTAGAATTCGTGTTAGTAGAAGTAGTTAACAAATATCCGGTTTTCTACTTTCCATTTCATTATTAACTTCGAAGCCTTGAATAATATTCCAATTATGATGTTTTTGTTTCAGCCTGATTTAATTTCTTTTAACCATGCGTGGAAGATAGATTTTAGTTTTGGAGTTTAGTTTACAGCGCGGTCTGTGTCTCAGTTCATTAACTGGAGAGGATTTAGACGGAGCTGATCGTTGTTTAATCGATACACTTTCTCAAAATTTTTTTGGAAGGGATCAGTAAAACCACGGAAAACTGCCAGTAGAGGCTGTGTTCCGTTCGAAAATGAACTAGAGACTTTGCTTCTACACCAACCTGCTAGATCTGATAAAAGTGAAATGTGAACATCAGTAGGCATTTAATGTTAGAACTAATTCTAACGTATTTAGGTTTCTTTTCTTAGCGTGTTTTATTTAATGGCACTATCAGTTGCCAAGCTAATGTGTCGTCGGTGGTCGATAATGAACTTAGGGCACTGGTGGAATGATACTGACAGGGGAACTCGGGCTGCTAGGAGAATTACTTTTCCAATCGCATACTTACCCGCTACATTCTACCACATGAAATTCCTCTGTTTTTCTTACGATAATTAGCCACCAGAGACGACCTTCTTTTCAGCATGGAATACGAATGCTTGTACAACCTATCGCCGTACCTCATACTCAAAAGATCTTGTTACAAGTAATGAAGAATGTTGATCAGAAAAGTTGGGGCACCAACCCAGTGTCATAAATTAGAGGAAATCATTATTACAGTAATTTAAGGTGCACTTTATTAATCACAAAAAGTTAATGCTTTTTAATTGCTGTTACATATGGTGGTAAGTTTGTGTTCCGAAACAAAGCCGTAACACCCACTACACAGGAATGCAACACCCATAAATATTTAGCTCCTGCCTCATCTGTGGAAACAAGGAATAGCATTTGTTTTATGTGGCCTGTAGCCCAAGATCATAAATAATTAATGATACAGCACTGTTGCAGACTTTTGACTTTTAGAAAGGGGGACTGGCGGCTTAGCTTTCACGGATTTATGGCGATACGTAAACTGCAGTGCCGAACACCAGGTGACGTGGGCTGCTAAATTGCCTATTTGTATTGTGCCTATTGCACTTTCACGTTGTGAACTGTATCCTTTCAAAACCCTAATAAGGAGGTTCGAGCTTAAATTTTAAAGCCTGCTCACAACACTCAACCAAAAAATGCACATTTATTTTCTGTAGTATTTGTATTATAATATGACATTGAGTATTCCTATTTGTTTCAATCCAGAATTGCTCATCATCAGGGAACCAATATCAGATAATACTGCTATTAAACTAATTTGTGCAATATTGTTTAATTTGATGAGAAGATAATAGCTACTTACTTTCAGATCGTGTACGAGCTGATACTTGCCGGGCATAACGTCGTGGATCTGTACGTTTCAACTTTTGTAATTACTGACATAAAACTAATGTTTTATAAATAATTTTCATGCCTATTTATCTTCCAACTCCTTACACAATTTCAGCTTCCTAGACCACAATATTATCATTTCACCTTAACAAAAGTTTCATATTTTTCGAAGATTTGAACAATAGAGCATCTCATGATCCTGAAGTAAATGCCACTATTGTCCACCAGTGGAGTAATATGCAGACAAATGTCGGTAAATAAGTCCGCTGATCCAAACGCAACTTTATTCAGTTTTAATAAGTGCAGGTGGTTGGGATAAGTAGAGAAAGCGTGACTTGAAGAATATTAAATTTAAGAAAAGTAATACGAAATGAATGGAAGCGAAACCGAGGCTATTCTGTATCATGTTATGGTAAATAAGGTCGTATTATCTTATGATTGGTTGGATTATGTTAGGTTTTATTTGGTAATCTCCTGTTCAGTTATGAAAGATAACCGATTTTCTTGAGGTACCTGCAGGTACATAGAGAGTAAGATGATTATGGTAACAAGACTTAGGTTGGATTTATTTAGGTCACATAACTAACTCCACGGAGCAGAGTCCTGTTAGAGAAGCTAACAGATCCTAAGCTAATAAAGCTATTTCCCGCATTTTATGGAATGCGAAAGTTCATTACTGAATTCACAAGAGCCCGCCACGTTTCCCTATACTGAGCCAGATCAATCCAGTACATGCCCCCATCCCACATCTTGAATATCCATTTTAATATTATCCTCCTCTCTACGCGTATTTAGGTCACATACTGCTGTTAGTCTCCATATGCTTTGGAACTTGCGATTGACTTGTCATCCACTTATTAGAGGTTAGAGGCTAAACATGTGCATTTTGGGTACCTGCATTTTTTAATAGCGCCAGTTATGGAAACTTTTAGTACCGTGTAAAAGACAACTAATTGTACAGTATCGTACAATAAATGAAGACCTGCCACTGAATAGGATAGATGTGCCCTGAAACTTAGGCAGTTGGAACGGAGTCGTTGAATAAACTAAAGTTCTGTATTGCAGGATAGTTACGGGCGTGGTTATTTTGTAAGTCTGAATGCCATAACATATACAGTATATTTACTTAAAGGGAGAAGTTTTTGAAACAATTACTAATCCGATTTTGAAGTAAATGGCGGAAGAAACGCTTCAGTACACAAAATTATGCTTCTGTCAGCAGACTTGACACTGAAAGTTGTGCCTCTGTCAGCAAATCTGCCACTGAATGATGGCACACAGTCTTAACACATAGAAGGAGCAGTCTAGTGTCACTGCTACAACTACCATTGCTACTGCTTGTCTGTCGGATCGGAAATCGTTACACGAGCTGCGAGCCAGCTCCGGACGATTCGAACTTCGGACGTCAGCTGTTTTCCCGCCTCGTTAAGCTTGCCAGTCCGCTGGCCGGTTACCCCTTCCATCCAATCCATTCCGCTGTGGCGGCCTATCTTCCTGCAGAATTCCGAAACATAGCAGCCGATATACTGGGTCATCTACGTCATTTAACTAAAGTGTAATGTAATGTACCTTGCTGTAGATAGTGAGGTCCTGCAATGATTGCTTGGGTGCTTAAGAGATATCTTCACATTTGCGACTGAATGAGCAGAAATGTTTATAGGGTTTTGTTGATGTAAGGCAATTTTATTTCCGTGTGAGATGGCGTGAAGTGTGAGAGAAATTTAATCGCTCTGGAAGCTGACAGTTAAACCACTCGGTGATTTGTTTAACTTCGCCGATAAATCGATAATGAAGAGGGTGACTACGTTAGAGAACCTGGAAGAGGAATTAAACATTTACAAAGTTTTGTACAAGGCACATCCAACACATGACAATCTCTTTTAAAGCAACCACAGATATTTGCACGTGCTATACCTAACACAAATGACAACTCTGTCTGATCGTAGCATTATTTAAAACCTCAAAATATAAAACTAATCTACTCGTATATTACATACACAAATTCAAATCCTACATTTCAGAGAACACAACAGCCTCCGTTACAAAAACCAATCGCTCTTTATTTTGAGGTTCATACAAAACACACATATGCACTTTGTGAAAAAACAGAACGTTCCAATGTTGAACCAGATACGTAATAAGTTTTAGCCGCTGAACTCGGGATGTCTAATGATATATTATTTTCGTTTTTTATGGCTGGTAAAGACCAACGTTTTGGAGGAGTCTGCTGCCTATTCAGCGTGAAATGAAATGGATTGAGTAGGCTACAGAGAGATCCGCTACATAAAATATAGTAAAAATATTTACCTATTTTTTCAAAATAATATATTTTTGGGAATAAATAACCATAATGCTGACAGAGTGGACGTATACTTCCCTATGTCAGTGTCTCGAGAATGCCTAAGTATAAGACTTAAGCAACGATAAAACTTCTTATAGGTTCTGATTTGACTGGTTGTTTGATTAGGTGGGAGTTTTGTCCTTCTTTTGCCTTTAGGGAAGGAATGTTTAAAGAAGCGTTTAAAATGGGAACGAATGCATACATTCGATAATAAGAAAATCGGCTGTTTAATTACAAAATAATTCCATCGGTGACTTAGGAAATGGATTACTTTCATGTACTAGTAGTTAAAAGGAGTATACGGCGATTGAATCCCGATGGAGACAAGATTTTTCGCACCCGTCCATACCGGCCGTGGGGCCCACCCAGCCTCCTTTACAATGGGTACCGGGTCTTTCCCGGGGGTAAAGCGGCCGGGGCATGAGGCTAGCCACCACACCCCTTCTCGCGCCTAGGTTAACGAAAGGGTAGAGCTATACTTCTACTCCCGCTTGGGCCTTAATGGCCTGTACAGGGTCCCCTTTACTATGACCTTGACTAGTACTTAATAAATTAAAGAATGCCTTGTCACGGAACAGCAAACCAAACGCCAGATATATCGTTGTAAACAACTACAACTTTATCGGTCTGAAGGCGCAAAAAGTGTAGAATGAATATAGGAATTTTTTTCGTATAAATCGTTATTGAACATTTGTTGTTTTGTGCAGCGGTTGATTAAGAGCTGCTGCATGTGGCACGTGACTTCAGTAGACGAAAATTACAGACCGAGAAGCTCGATCACTTCTGTGGGGCAACTTCACCTACTGCCTCCCTCTGTGTACGGCGCTTTTACCATTACGTTACTGACAACAACTTATCTATACTTTCAGCGTCTTTAATCATTTAAAACTTACTGGTTAGCTTATGTATCGCAAGTTTAAGATAAGAGCTCTGCGTTTTGTTCGCTCGGTTTATTTGTGTATTTTTTATTCTATTTTCACAATAAACATCAATTTGTTCCTTATACAGAATTCAGTGACTGGTATTTCTAATGCAAGAAAACTGTGTTCTCTACGGGGTACGGGTTTAGTCTTCACATAACTTGTAATATATATTAACTTTTATCATCAAAGGGTTAAATATTACGAGCAAAAGATATGGTGTATGATGCCTCATAACGATTCACTTCTACCTGAATCCGCATCATGTCCTTCCAGTCAGCAGGAATCACTCAATCTTTGGACTTTGTCCATAATCCGTTTTTAAAATAAAAACCAAAACAACGTTTTGGGGAAGGAATACGTCCTAGTCCTCAGAATGCGACTTATCTGAGAAGGAAAAGGAAAGCTGCTGTAAACATTTTGGCCCGGAGGTTGTGTTTTGGTTTTTGTTTCAAGCACGAAACTCTATATAAATTGCAACGATTGAATGTTCGCGGTGTGATGTACTGTCGTCAGAATTCTACGTAGTGGACTGCACAGTAGGCCTACTGTGCCATTTTAAACATGGAAGACCATAAGCAAATTGTTGAGATTAAATTTCTGCTGTCGGTAGCAATATTGTGTTCTGGAACCTTGGTATGCAATTTTGAAGCCGGATTTAAACTAATGACATCTCATCCCAGTACAAACTAATACTGAATAAGTGCATCGTTACTTAATTCTGGTAGCATCTATGAACATATCTAGTAACTGACAAAGAGATATATGTTTTATTACGTACAAATGGCTCGTATAAAATATTAACAAGTAGAGAAAAATACGAATTATGGTTAAAGGTGCTAATACTCTGCGAATACACGCTAAAGACTAATAGTTATTTCGTCTAACCTGACTATAAAGAACTAATAGAAGAACATAATGAAAAAATTTGACGTACACGTAGTGACTACTGCAATGGGCCATGTTCCTTTGGAAGCAGACAGTCGTTCAGATGTTCAAGAAATTTCTGGAAATTTTTGAATCCGAGGGTTTCGCATCATTTTCACCGGAGTCCGTCATTAATTAGGCGTACTTAAATTTTTTGTTACTCCGTAACGAAAATGGTTTTAAAGAATAATGTAGTCTACTTAAAATAGAGGCTATGTAATTAATATCAAAACTGCCGAGTCGCAAAGAGATTCGCAATTTTCAGTTACGCCGGCTTTCAGAATTTCAAACAAGCTGAATGTAATTATGACACGACACAAAATACGCTAAGTGGAACGTAATTACTTTCTGCACTTTTAATGTGGTTACTCTGTTACCACATTTTTATTTTACGTTCCGGTCGTAAACACCTGTATTTATATATCGTGTATTTCGCTTTTGCATTTTCACTGTGCACTTCAGTACGACTGTACCATATTCATAGAAAATGTTTTCAGCCTTTTACAAATTATTATTGATAAAATATATTCCAGTTTTATTTATAATGTAAATGGACATTTAAATAAAGGGTAATAGTAAATTACAACGTAAAAGTATAAAATTTTCTTGCGGTTAAATCACATTTAGACTAATTTTCTCGTTTTTGCTGCGTTTTTATCGCTTACTTTGTGTGAAATTGTCAATATTGAAGTCCTTCCAGATTTAATTGGATCACACTGAGGCCGAGTATCGCCGATGAGTGTTGGGGATGAACTGTTAGATCACACTGTTCGCCTTGTCATGTGTATTGCAGAATTTTATACGTACAATTGATAATACCAGTGATAATTGTCGACGATGGTGATCACTGGAGTTACTCTGACGTTATTTGTTGCTTCCATTGGTCCTGAGAATCGTTGTTTTGTGGTTATAGAACATCTAATAATACGGCCTGTATTATTTTTTATCAGGTCGATTACCAGTGGTGTGTCGTGCAGTAGTGTGCTTGGTTCGAACCACCTGTTATGTTTTTAAATATTAAAATAAGACTAGCTTTGTTCATTGAGATCGATGTCCCACGATTTATTATTTGTGTTAACAATGACTGAAGTATCTCCGTCTTCCACACCTGCCATGGTAGATATTCACGGACACGTAAAATTAATGTAAAATATCTGTTCCACCTTTTCACACGCACACGCACACACATGCACACAAACACACTACAGTCTTGGCTATATAATAACATCAGTTTTTTTTCTTTAAACACCTTCTCTTTGTAGACAACATTTGACCATAGAGAGCGCACTCATATTCAGTTCCTAATTTTTCACCTTCTTTTGTTAAACAAAGACAACTCTTTATTGCAGCAATATAATGTCTTCATTATAACTCAGTTACACGAAAACTGAGCCATACCTGTTATACACAAGTCATGTCAAGACAGTAGTCTCCGTACCGAGCTAGTTTTTGCATTAGCCGGTACAAATATTCAGCATTTCATTTTTAGGTCTTTGAAAGTAACTGCTTGCTACACAAGCCTCAGTAAAATGATAAGTTACCGTTCTACTGGTTGTCTCATTTAACACTGTTATGTTTTGAGCATAAATATCCTACGAATAATGTCCGCTTGTAACATACGTGTACTGAAATTTATATTTCTGTATTCCAATTTTACCTGCAGTAATTTTTTTCGTCGAATCATTCAGCTTTGTCGCAAAAATAAAAATCTATATAACTCACAGGTTTCATATTTCAAAGGACTGTACAAATAGGACGTAAAATCTGCTGTGTGATTTGTTATATTACATATGGCGAGACGTGTTAAAAGTCGAAAATTTAAAATGTTTGTTGGAGCTTGCAATGTTTGTGCAGATATTTAAACTTCTCTTCCTGTATCGTCAGTTCCAAATCATCAATTTCATGAGGCTTATTGCTGAACTTTTTATCCGTTTAGAGATATACTTGTAGGAAAGAGCTTTGGGCGTTTAAATCCGCTGACAAAGGTTTGATGAAAAAGAAATTACTATAAATTCTTGTGCTTTCTGTCAAGATATATTGAAGTGTAGGAAACAATAGCCTTCGTGTTCCAAATTTCCAATTAAGAAATCTGATTAAACTATTTCTGACACAATTTTTCACTAAATGCTACAGTGTTCCTCACGAGTCTGTAGAAGGTTAAGAAATATTAGATAAGCTAGTAATCGTACAATTTATGATACATAGCTGTGTGTACTTGGCATTGGTACAAACATTTAAGTACGTAAATTTTGCTGGATATAAGTGTAAAGACTGAGACCGTAACCACGTTCTTAAGTTTTAATATATGGAAATTCTTGATGTGTATCCTCGTTGATTACTTTTCTGTTTGTCAGATCAAGAAGGGACGGAGAGGCGTGGGGCACGTATGGGACAGCATATAAATGAATAGGAGTTTTTTTGTAAAACGATAAAAGAAGACTGCATTTAAGTCTAGGCTTCGATGGGATGGTAACATTAAAATGAAAATATATGCGAAACTTGTTTTTGAAAAACGAGAAGGAAGAGTGCTGTTTTGAACATAGGTTTCGATTGGTGGATAATACTAAAATATTTCGTACAGTAAAAGATGGGACTCCTCTGTTGCGGTATTCCTTTGTTAGCCGTGAAATTATTGAGTTTTTAAGGACATCAATCAATGGATGTAGTTATTTCTTTAATATACAAGAACTGCAGCGTAAGGAATTTGTAGTAGATGATTTTTACCTCATTTGATAAAAATATTTGTTGGTGTGAATCCACCAGTTCATTAGGCATTGAACTAAAACGTGAAGCTTCCGTAGTGTTGTTGTACATTTTACAAAACTTTTACTTCAGTACGTTACAAATATATGTGGAAGCTGAACTGTCCTACAGATCATTCAGGACGTTAATTTAAGCGCGATTGTATAGAGGCCACCTCAGGATTTAAGTACAGCATACACTCCCCGAATTACGTACGGGTTCCGTTCATCTAACCTTTACCTAACACGAGAATTACATATGTCGAATTTCCACCTCCTCTCAACCAAACGAATATATAATATTTATTTATGTAGTATACGTGCGTGTACTGTTAACTCTATAACTCTCTACTGAGATACCAAATAAAATACAGTTGCCTTAAACTTTCCAAGTAATTATGGGTACACTAAATAACTCGATAGGAAAATTAAATACATATATGAAAAAGTATACGTGTGTGTGACTTCATATAACTGTAGGGCTTATGTAACCCGGAGAGGCAGTGCCTGTATTTCTTCGCCATCTCCAACTTACTGCACTTTGATTACATTAAGGAAAAATTTGTCCTGCGTTTCAAGGATCTTATTATTCTTAGTAGGTATTACTTCTTGGACAATCGCATGAGTTAGAAGCTGCAGTTAAAACTGCGCAAGTATCGAAGTGTCTGTATGACATTATAAATCCCACTTGTGGCATGATGTTCTTAATTCCATTTACTTTAAATGTTGCGTAACTAATTTTGTTTATTCATTTGTTTGTTTTTAGAAACCCAGGCTATAAAACTTCGAATGGCATGATAATAAGTCTTAGTGAATAATAAATTGCAAAATGTTGTGAAGGACCCCAGCCTTATCCTAATTTGGTGTACTTGAATTGGAATGAGAAAATTCACGAAAGCCCTGTTTAGAATTCAGATTTCTGACCGATTTTTAGTTTTGATGTATCTGGAATATGAAACAGGAGAACCCCTTGATGGAGGCATACATTGGTCAAAAGGTTAGCAGAAGCCAGTGCCTTTCGACAGACAGGTCTAATGATATCATTAAATATTATTGCTTACAAAAGGAACAAAGCAGACTGTGAATATGTATAAAGTGACATCGGGATCAGTTCAGACATTCGTGTGATCATTTCCAAGTACGGTCCTATTTATCTTGTTGCACATTATCAAATGAAAAGAGAAACGTAAAAATTTCCTGTCCACTGGACAGAAAGACCAGCGATTCAGTACGAGAACATTTCTCCGTACATTATAAAATGTCGCGTGCAAATAAAAGGGAAGGATGATGCCATAAAGGAAAATACACGCGCTGCACAACAAATTTTGTCAGACATGGCTGTTAACCGTGTATTTCCTATAAATTTACAGAGAACTTTCATATAGGTAACTCTCCAGTCTGTAGTTGTGATATTTTGTATTTTATGTCTACTTTTCCCCTTTGTCATGAATGAGATACATGAAGCTTATTAATGTATAATTATTAACACAATAGATAACAAGACATCACTTGTTGTGATTGAGATGTTAGCATTATAATTTTGCGTTTGGGAAGTTTTCTTATTTTCTAAGGCGGAAATTTAAAAAAGATTGGATTAGTCGTCACGTTTAGGAAGTTGAGCCTTTGATCAAAATCTGCAGTTACATTCAAGGTTTCTGGTGACGAAATGCAAGTGTAGCAGATGAAATTTAATCCCAAACCTAAAAGTGCACCTTCTTTCTTTCTCAGGCTGTGGTACCTGTGTCCACGAACATAATTGGACAACCTAAGCTAGAACACACGAAATGTAAACACTGTCTTTCTCCACATTCTGCCCGTGCGGGCCACAAAATAAGTTTATATGGTAATTTCCACTCTCACACATTCAACCATAACCATTTTTGCTTCTTTAATTAATTCCATTAAAATGCAAAAATACAAAATCCTACGTTGCTTTGGAAGAGAGAGTGGGTTTAAGGCCCAGTTTCAAATTCTAGATTAAAATGGCCATAATACGTTCCACAAAGAAGAGAACTATAATTTTAATTGAAGTTCCATGTAGTATAAGATGAGGTTTTATAATTTTGTTAGCAAGCTTGCTCGTACCTCACTTACATGTTAGAAAACACACTGTAATATCTGTTTCAAGAAACATTAGTTGTCTGATGGCTGATTGGCAGTGCGTTTGTGGTATAATCCAATTGCTTTAAGGATGTAAGTCCGTTGGTAAGAATATGTTTATGAGCATTGAAAACAAAATCACAAATTTGTGTTTAATTATGCCCATAGCTATCAGAAAATAAGGAAAATATACATAAAATATGAAATTAATTATCTTGTCTCTAAAATGCAAGTTTTGAGACAAACGATTTTTACATTATGACTGTATAAAACCTTTGTAAAATGAATCGTTATCGCGAGGCATTCTTTTTCCTGAAAAATGATGTCACGTATTTTGAACGTATAGCATAGAGTATTCAAGTATGCTAAAAAGTCAGGCCTGCAGGATAGAAAATACAAAATGTAGCCCCGTTGTTTTTATATATTTTGTAAATATGCTGTTTCCGATTTTATATTCCTGCAGATACTAATCTTAGTTTATTGTGGATACATACTTCGCATTTCAAAGCTATTTTCTGATAAAATATTGAACGTGCATAGTAGCTGCTTGCACATTTACCTGCCAGCGACTCTAAACCATTCGAAATTTCAAAACCTCCTTCTTAGCCGCCATCCGTCCTCGGTACTCAATCATACAGGATTGACGTTAGCTTTTTAAGAATGATTCTTCTCCACTGAGTGCAGTAAACCCATTAAAGCCATGGGTATGATATTGTATTCAAACACAAATTAATTTTACTCGTATTTAATTAAATGCTTCATTCTGTGTCGAAAATATTACGAATGAAATTTTATATGTAAATGTAATTTCCATTTTACACTATGTACCAATTTTTAAAGACAAATTTCTTTTAGAACGTATGTAAATTTCCCTTGACCTTCAGACGGAATTGTTCGCAGATCAAAATCAAATTGCCTCCACAACTTTGGCACATAAAGCCCCATATCAAATTCGATCGAAATCGTTTGAGTAGTTTCTGACTTTAATGATTATATCAAATGAATACGATCTTCTCAATACGCACTCAGTTTCAAACGTGCGAACACAGAAACGTGTAGGCTGAAAAGATAGGTGTAAGTTAGAAACGTTCATCACATTTAGTGCTATTTCACAGCAAACAACAAGTTAATTTTCTGATCACTGTAGAAATAATTTTCAGTTGAATCGACTACGTGCTTCTGATGTGGTCCTTATTTTCATTTATGAATTAGATAAGACTCTATTGAATACGACTAGACAAATTGTACAGCAATAGATTGTGTGTGTTAGAAATAGGTAGTGCTAATATTCTTAGGCGTTAAGGTACAGTTATTGATGCATGTACCACGTGCTTTTTCACATAAACTCGCAATTTTGTAGAGCTTGTTTGTAAGTTGGTAAGCTTTATAGAATAAACAGATACGTATTCTCTAACACCATTAAACTATTTGTTTTTTAATGAAGCAGCAGCGTGTTTTTGTGAAGAACGAACGTGATTTTTAATATTATTTGGTAAAATTTGAACTTCACAAAATTATATATCGATTAGAAATCCGCAGTCAAGTAAAACCAAATTTAAAAATTTCCTGAATATACATATCCTAAAGTAGCTGTTCTACAAAATTCTGTTAAACTTAGCTACTTGTAGCGATGGCATATTTATGCGCTCTGGATCACGTTACTTTGCGTAAAGCCAAGAATTAGGACCTTCAGGTTTTCATATTAAAAACTTGCTGAAATTTTTAATGAAGTAAAATTTATATATTAAGTGTAATTTATAAAATATTTGTGCTTTTATATTGATATTATATCTCAACACCTCACTCTTCTGCTACTAGAGAAAGCCTGTATGAAACCGCGGTGTGACTGTGCTAACTCTGATCTGTGTGGGACTATGTAATTTTCTTAATCATTGTAATCTGGGGATTAAGTGTGACAGAACTTATATTTATAAGTTTTAGACAAGGCACTAATCTTGTCTGCCCTTATGCTGCTCTAACACAAATTTGAAATGTTAACCCCCCGTTATTCAAGTGTTCTGAGATATGATGCCTTGTGTATTGGTAAATAGTTACCGACGTTTCGATAGAGCTCACCGTCTCCATCTTTATAGTCCCAGAAGAGTCCATTACTTATTGTGTGGCCTATATAGAGCCTTCGATTTCTTCAGCAATCGTATCTGTCTCCTTTGCATGAAATTCCTATAGTTTGTCTTTTGCTTGAAATATTCCCTGTCTTTATCAAAGCCGCTCTGTGCGCTTTTTCAACAGCCTTTTTCTTTTCAAAATAAAATTGTTGTTCTTATTTTTTCACGATGTATTCTGTTGCAAGTTATCAGCATTCCTAATTTTTGTTCGACATAAAAGCTTGTTGTTTGAAGATAGCGTTAATCAGTAGTATTTTTCAATTGCCGCCAGACGAGGTTATGGATTCTGAGACGGAGTGCTTTTGTGTCTAGAATAGAGGTGTTGTTACTAGAAACAGTAAATGCATTTTCTGATCTCTCCGTCATGTGGCATGGAAGTTATATTTAAACTGTTATTTAGAGAGAGAATTGGATTCTGTACACAGTAACAATATAAGCACATAAGTTTTGTGCAGCTAAACTTAACTGACAATGATATAGTAAAGTAGATTTATGTGTCACGTCTAAGGTTAGCGTCATTTATCAATGCCAGTTCTCTTCATCAAAGTCAGCAAGCTGATACCACGGTCCCTTGTAAAGAGGCAAACCAAAGAGCAAGGTTCTGCAAGACGAATTAATCACAAACAGTGAAACACGACTGCATCTGCAAGAGGTGTACAGGATCACTGCTGCATTTATTTCAGGACAGGGGGTAACCCTTTTGTGCTTAACTAACAAAACAGGGTCCTTCTGCAGGAACGGGCTATGATCGAGTTTCTGAAGGAATTACTTACCTTCTACGTCAACCGATGGCTTTCTGCTAAGCACACAAGAGCCTGCTACAGAACTCTGTCCTCAGCCAGTTTAATCCAGTCCAGTATTTCGAAATGGATTAAAAAGATAACAAATTGTTTTCAAAGCTTTTGGTGCTAATAGTCAAATAGATGTTTTACGATAGGAGAATGTGGGGTTTTATCAGTTAGCACGAAGTAAATTTATTTAAAGCCTGTGATACTGGAAACCACACATATAAATAGATAAGTGAAGGGGTAGAGAAAAATTTGTTTAGTCCTTTTAAGTTGGAAGCAGATCCTCAAGTAACTTCGTCTTGACAATTGGATTTGCTGCACATTGTGAAGAGTAAGAATAGGGAACATGGTGTCTTTCGTAGTTTCAATAGCGTGCTCAGTGTCTACAGAGCCCCTTAATTTGCTTTCTACATCACTCTCTCGTTCTGCTCCAACAGTGGAAAATGTATGGAAATTAATGGGAAATAAATGGGCTCCGTCACACTTCCCGTTCCGCTACTGTTTGAATTTCGAAGGCCGTTTTAATTTTCACAGATTTACATCAATACGGGCTTAATTAAAGCTGTTATTATCCAACTATTGTACTTACGTGAATGGAACATGGGGGGGGGGGAGGGTGGGTGGGACAATTTCCTTGTAATTGCAGTTACACGGCCGTAGAACGAGAACCGTTAGGCCAATTTCAATTTTCTCCCTAATCTGCCCTTTTAGAATTTTAGTATCAATGTATTTGAGTTCTTGTGCTTTTCTAAACGAATTAGAACACTATGTACGTTTTGGAGCTGAGGTTGCAAAGATGTTACATAATCGTTGACAATTTTCGCTGTAAGTGTCACGTTATTATTCAATAAGCGGCAGCAGAACTCAGACGTTCAATACCACAAAAATTAAACTCCTGAACATTCGACATAATCAAAGTCGCATTCGTTTATCCACCATCTCAATAACCTGTTTTCCTAAGATCCATTTTAACGTGTAACTCTGATATCCTTCTTGTTCCTGCAAGTGTCTTTTTTGCAAAATATTTATAAAATTCTGTGCGCCTTTCTTTTGGCCGATACCATGTATATGCACAACCCATCGTACCAACATATATCTCACTGCACTAAATGTAATAGCTGAAAATGTATATTGTGAAACACTCTTTGTTTTTAAAGTGATTCATCCCCGTTGTGCTGTTGGTCTAATTAAAGGTAAAAAAAAAAGGTAAAGCAGTCCCACTACAGGCCTGGACAGGCCCACAGGGTTCCAGGAGGTCGAGTCTCCCAGATTTCTAGACAGTCGGCACTTGAAGGTGCTAAGGTTGTCAGCCCTACGCACCGGCCGCGTTTACCCCCCAGGAAATATTCCTGGTACTCATTTCTGTTAGAGGCTGAGTCGACCCCAGGGCCATAGTGCGACCGACAGGATTATGTCAATGAAAAAGCCACTGACACCATCGGGAATCGAACCCGCGACCTGCCGGTTTGTAGGGCAGTGCCTCAACCAACTGCGCCACCGCGGCCCCTTGTTGTGGTGTTGTGTGTGGCTGTATATTGGGAAATACATATATTTGAATACTTTGTTAAAGATCCAGAATTTTCCACTTACTTCTGCCGCCTCTGATTTAAATGTTTCTTGAACTCGTTTCAAGGAATGTTTTTCTCTCAGAGTTAACAGACTTCGTTTTGTGTAACTTCAACACAAGTCTAAAATTGGTTATTATTATTATTATTATTATTATTATTATGGGAAAAGGATTACAAAAATATGATTCTTAATTCATCAGTTATTAACTTATTATTTAAGACTGCCGTTTGCTATCCTAGATGTAGTTTGCGCCTGGAAATACGTACCATTTTTGCTGTGCTGTTAATTGACTAGTAGCAAGGGTAGAGGGTGTTATTGTCGCAATTACGTCACAGGGATTCATCACCGACGTCATTATTGTTGTCAGTATGGGCTATTAATCATCTCGAGTCATTGTTCAAGCCGCTTATTGCCCTGCTTTACGACTGGCGCTGAGTAATGGGTATGTGTGCAAGACGAACTGTTGGACTTCTTCCAGGGAGTAGACCTTTTGCTATCTATGTTTCAGGCAACTGCAGTGCTTCCCAGTCGTGCTTTTAACTGCTACATTACCTAAAAGCGGGTTTTTATATCTGTATTGCAAGAAGGATACCTTTGTAATCACGATATCTGTCACATCACTTAGTATTATATTAGTCGATTTTAATACTTATCTTGGAATTTGTCTCGTCCAGCAGCAGCAGCAGCAGCAGCAGTAGTAGTAGTAGTAGTAGTAATGAGTTACAGCATATAAATTCCAATACAAAGTTACTGGAAGTTTTTCCTTATAAACATATGAAGTTACTCTCATGTTTTGTTTCTTTTTTCTGTTTGAAGATATTATTTTTTCTGAACCAAGCACTCATGGGGAAATGGTGTATGACTAATGAGAAAGTTTATAATTTTCACTCTGCCCTTGCTATTTTTATGATGATTGAATTAAAATAATACGTACTTGATACAAATATATGTAGGTATAAAGAATTTTGGTCCGACGAAAGAGAGAATGGAATTATGCTAGAAAAATCAGTAGGAGAAAAGGAGGATGTGGCGGTGTGTGCTGGACTCTGGGGCTCAGGATAGGATCCATTGCTTATCTTTATTGAATATATTAATTGATAATCTTCCGACGCAACAATTTCTTGATGAATCAACTAACAGAAAAATTTCAAGTGTTAGTTACCTAGAATGCAAAATTTACCTTGAAATTTTGTGTTTATAACATTCGAGCTGTGAACCTGTTAATAGACTCAGATAATTTTATTTTTAAGAAATTAATCTATTATTTTCCAAAACCCTAATACAGAGTCTGGATAGGCGTCTTACAGTCAAAGTTGTATAAAAATGAAAGACAAAGCTTTCCCTATCCACGCCTTGAAGGAATAAAGGCAGAAAAGAGGTATAACTCCACTGACTCTTAATCTCGGCCCTAGAGGGGGGAGGGTGTTTAACGTCATGCCTCGGTTCCTTTCCCCGCGGGAAAGTCTAAGTTGTGTAAAAATACAAATGTATTCAATTTTAATCCACATAATAATGACAATAGTGTCAGTATCAACATTTCCATTTATCAAGCTTCTTTTACTGAGTTGACTCTAAAACCGCGAACTCACTTACGGACACAACACAATAAATTGAAAGTAAAACTAATAACCACTAAGAAAGTACACGAAAATAAATTTTATTAACAAAAGACTAATTTAATTCAGTCAGAAACCAGATGAAAAAATGAATGAAGAGAAGATTATACAGAATTGTATCAAATATGTTTAAATCGAAGCTACGGCGCTTTAATACACAATAAACTACTATAATCCTGACAAATTATTAAGGAAAAAATTTGTCGTCTTAATATATCAGTGGTCACATATACAGCCTGTGCAGCTGATCCGTGCCTAGTAGGAAACTTTATGCATACACACACGATTTTTAACGTAAAAAGTCTTTGAGATTCAGAATAGAAACTCGACAACTAATAGTACGAAATAAGGGCGGAGATAATAAAAAACCACAGTCAATGGTAATAAAATAAGCCGTCCTTAAATGTAATGTCTCCTCCCACATAAAGTGCACACTTTTATGTACTCCAATGCGTTAGCATAACTCTAAGGGGTGTGAGAAAAAGAACGGTTTTAACAGAGAGGTGCGAATTCCACTGGATGCTCTCCAGGTCGTTTGCATCACATGACGTAATACGAATTGCCGATAACTGAGGCGCACACAAATTGAAGTCTATCTCAAGTAAAACATAACATTAGTAAAGGCCAAGCGAAGAATAAGAAGTTACAGTGCACACTAGAACAAACAGCTTAATGGATTCAGAGAATGTGGGATAAACATGATAATGAGAATTAAATTTCTAATCATTAGATATTCCCGCGTTTTGAGTAGAGTGAATGTGGGTTGTACAGCATTCATGAAGTTCATGCTCATGAAATAAAACTGTAGTTTCTCTTGAGAAATAAGTAGTTATATATACTTCTCCTAATACTGGTTTTTATAAAATTAACACTACGACAACCTAGTATAAAATCATTATGGGGTTTTAGTACGTTAGGGCCTACCACCTTTACAAGGTTTGACGGTAAGAAGTATTATCAGCGATAAGAACATATTTAGACTACTTGAATTAATTTACATCAGACATTTATGAAAGTACTGGAAAGCAGAAGCCCAGCAACCGATCTCTGTGGAATAACAGGGAGCTTTGTAAAAGGCGAGGAAGGAATCACGCAAGTTGCAACATGAAATTGTTGCTACATTATGTACGAATCGGTTTCGTGTAAACAGTCACTTAACGGATAATTTTAAAAAACACGAATTTTACAAATCAGGTAGGAGGAACAAGATCAAAAGTGTCGTCAATAATAATAACAATAATAATTATTATTATTATTCATAAAATTGTTGGGCAATTTTGTAATCTGATTTAACGAACGAGCAGCTTCCTGAAGAATAAATATTTTTAGACGCAAAAAATGGCAGTTCTGGCATGAACCAGAAACGAGACAGGTTATCGAAACATGCAAGCAAGTAGAAACACAAATATGAGGAAAACA
Source organism: Coptotermes formosanus (assembly GCA_013340265.1). Lineage (NCBI taxonomy): Eukaryota > Metazoa > Arthropoda > Insecta > Blattodea > Rhinotermitidae > Coptotermes > Coptotermes formosanus. The sequence continues at coordinate 2,625,295 of BLKM01001619.1, read as the reverse complement.
ATGTGAAAATGTAAAGAAGAAAATATCAATTACATGATGAGTGCCTAAATGCGAACAAACCGTTATCGAACGAAATAAGTTGTATAAAATTTCAGGACTCCAGCAGTTTACGTTAACTGATAATGATAATACAATAACAATAAGAGCACTGCTGCTGCTGCTGTTGTTGCCGCTGCTGCTACTACTACTACCACCACCACCACCACCACCACCACCACCACTGCTACTGTTACTACTAGTACCATAATACCACTCTTCTGTTACTAAAGGAGTATTACTACAAGTACTACATGGTGCCGGTGATAATAACATTAAACATAAAAAATTATTACGATTAAAGCTGCTGCAAAATGTATTCTTGATATGAAATACGATCACCTTGCTTAACCCCTGCTGTTACTTAACCTACTTTTCATTCTTCGCAGAAAGGAAAAGACATCTCGGTGCTCTGTGTGTGTGCGTGCGTGCGCGTGCGTGCGTGCGCGCGCGCGCGCGCGCATGTCGATTCTAACTTTTTAAATAGTGTATCTATGTGCACAAAACATCTTACGGAGCCCACCTCAACGCCGTACTTTCGATTTCCTAGTGTCAGTAATAAGAGCATGGAGACTTACATATTAAATTGGCAGGTGACGACGCGCAATTAATGAATTTTTCCGAGGAAAACCCGAACAGTTTTGCTCGAAAACATATTTAGGCTAAGCCCATAGAAATCATGGGTAGCTCGAGACAGACCAAGCGTTAAATTGTGCGGTAGTTAGTAGGACGTGGGAAATAGGGTGTTTGATTGTAACGCCCTTGTTGGGATGCATTAAACTGTCGCTCACCAGTCTGGATGCTAGAAACTACATTTTAAAGATTCGATTGCGAAGAGGAAGTAGGTGCAAACGTTCTAATTCAATAAAACAAAATAAATCTCTTATTATTTTTTACTCAAAACTGCATATTGGTAAATAGTCTTTATGAGTTCTGCTTGGATGTCTTTCATATACGTTTCGCTTAAAATACGGATATAATTCAATTTATCGCTCTGTCTGACAGCTTGTATACAGACTTTAATGCTTCTTTGCGGCGGGCTTCGTAACTACGCCTGTGTAATTCGAGAGACTGTCAGGTATGATAGGTTACGTGTTAATGGAGGAGTGTTAAGAGCCATATTGTCTTCATTTCTTTCTTTTTCCATTGCTCTTCTTTTCCAGAATGCTTATTGTAGACACACCTTGTCCTTTAATTGAATATTTCTTTCGCGTTTGGATGAAGATAGTTAATTCTTTTAGGAAATAGATGATTTGAGTGCGTGTTAATGCGGAATTTCAGGATTTTTACCAGGCATATAAGTACTTCCATCTCACATACGACTTTACACGTATACATAAACATATCGGGTGATTCACTAATCTTTTACAAGCTTGCAGGCTTGTGATACTCCAAGAATTGCTTACGCTACGACCGCAATAGAAAATGCTTCGCCGAGATATTTGAAAGCGTGCGTTAGAGTAACGGAGTAAAAATAGCAGTAGGAGTGACGTAGTATGAATGAAGACGGAATGTTCACACGTGCATGTGGGGCCATTATTTCTGTGCTCGTGCTTTCCTCCCTGATGAGTCATGGTTCTCAAAAGTTGTGTGAATTTGGAGTTTAATAATGGCACTAATAATGCGTCTGATATTGTTCATCGCTTGGCTTACACAGTGTGTAATATGCAAGTGGTTAATGGACTGTCTTGCAACTAGCTCCACGGAACAGAATCCTTCTGGAAGAATAACAGCAAAATAATAATAATAATAATAATAATAATAATAAATTACTAACAGAAGCAGACAACAAATGCAGACTGTGTCAAAAATGCGATGAGATAGTAGACCATATTATATCAGCATGCCAAATACTTGCAAAAGAACAATACATTAAGAGACGTGGTAGAGCGTACTCAACTGTACTTCATCATATTCAAGGACATAGAGTAATATTAGACGAGGAACGCTCATATGAGCATTACCAAAACCAGTATAAGCAAAGCATAAATGCAAGAGAACCATATCATGTAACCATAAAATGAAAAATGACAAATATCTCCCTAACAATAAAGCGGATATCATAATCCTTGATACTGAAAAAGAAGCATTTCTCTTAATAGACATTGCAATTTGTGGAGATATAAATGTGACCAAGAAAGAAGCCAAAAACGTTTTAAAATGTAAAGACCGTAAAACAGAAATACAGTGTATGTGGAATGTAAAAAGTGATGCCAGTAATAATAAGGGAAATTCGAACCACCTCAGAGTCATTCAGAAAATGTCTGAAAAACATACCTGGCAATCACGACATTAACCTTTTAAAGCCTAGCGGTAACTTTACATACGACCAGGCTTAACATTAACAAATTCTACGTGATGCCCGCATTGCGTTTATGTGTTTTGTACGGATCTCAGAACAAACAGCAACTTTTGCCTTATAAAACATTAAGAGACTGGTTTTTATAACCGAAGTGAGAGTGTTTACAGCGCGGTACGCACTGAGTCCTTATATAAAACAGATACGCTTCGTCTTTAAAGGGTTAAACTAAGGGCTACCAACCCTCAGGTTAAGCACAGCACATTTTGTTTTCAGTGTACGCCGTTGTTTGAACGGTTTTTACTGTACACATAAATTTCCCATAGACAAAGCTGGCATCGAACCCATGATTTCGGTGGCAAGGGTTAAGTTTCAAGCACTCAGTAAAAGCGAAAATCAGCGAATAATTACCGCCCCCCCAAAAAAAGTTTTAGTATTTTTGCAATGTTTTTCTTTTGTTTACAGAAACATTGTGATGATATCTGCTTATATTTTCCTCCAAATCCTTGAACATCATGCGGTTTGGCTCGAAAACCTGTTGCAGTTTACGAACAGTTTTGATGCTCCTATCCATTTAGGGGTCCGGGTGATACATTTTTGTTCTTGGACCGATATCCTGAATTTGCGAAACCCGGAAGCACACACCCGTGAAAAGCGAGAGGCGAGCATATCCTTTATCGACGCCACAGCCCAAGATATTTTTGCAAGAAAATACTTTGACTGTGGAATTCTTTACCGATTGCTTATCGAGGATAATTTTTACTGAGGAATTCTCTGCATGGGGTATTAGATAAAACCAAGAAGAGTTTAATGCCATGACACACACCTTTCACCAAGCTACATATTTAGGGCTTAGGGGCGTCATACTAGCTGTGCCTAATCGGAAAATACGTAAATCTTGCCGGAAGCAAGGTACTGCGAAATTATATGACTCGAATTTTAGTTGCGCTATGCCCGAGAGGCAAAATCTTCCGACAATAAGAAAAATGGAAAGAAGTAACACCAACACTATAAATAAGTACAATATATGACAAACTTATATTGAACATTCCAAGACAAATATTTGTATACTAAAGTACACGAAGGCAAAGCTGTCCCTGTGGGGGAAGTGGAAGTATTGCTGTACTCATTCTTAACTGTGGCAGTAGGCGCAGATGAGTGTCCGGGCAATTTATCAACTAGCAAACAACCCTCGGTAGCCACTGATTAAGAGGGCAGGTGAACCCCAGTCCCGGTGTGAAAGTTTTGGAGAAGAAACAACCTTGCTTTGTATGGGGAACCGAACCCCGTGTCACCCAGCCTTGAATCTAGACACTAAAACAACTACGCTCTCCTGACTGTAAACAGACGTTTCTAATTTGGCACTGTCGAGAAACTGGCATTGCGTGTAAGAAGGTTCTGCTGATATTTGTGGCATCCGTGCGCATGCGCGATGTATGGGACTATAAGGCCTGTGAATGAAGGAGTAAAATAGCAGACAGAATGGCAACAGGAACAGTATCAATAGTAACTAATTACACTGTATTGCTGCATAGAATCGTATGCAATCAGGACAGCCGTCTTTTAAGCAGACTGGTTTGACATATGCCGTGGATATTTCAGATACGTAGGCGATATTTTTGTTGCGTATTATACAACATTTACACGTATGGACACTTGCTTCTAGAATTCAGCCAAATCCAGCTGCAACTACAATTTATTTTAGAATTGGAGTCTACTGAAAGTAAACTCCTTCAGTCTCACTGTAACAAAGAACAATAAAAATTTACATTTCATCTTACACAGGAAACCCACCAACACAGACAGCACAATTCCTAAGGTCTTCTGCCGTTCTTTACAACAGAAACAAGCTGCCTTATGATACTTTTTGAACCGTCTTCGCAAGTACAACTTTAAAGACTCCTAGAAACCAAGGAATGGGCAATAAGACAAAACCCCTGTTCAAAAGATGGTTTTCCCGTGACAGATAAATTCGATCAAGGCAGAGGTAAATAATGAAAAACAAGACTGTATACTGTGGACAGCAACGACACAATAATTAGAAGAAAATGGTTCATCTTTATCTACATAGACAAAGAAACCACATATATTACGAACCTCTTTAAGCAATCTAGTGTGGAAGTAGCTTTTAGAACTAATGGCACGCCAGATCGCAACTTATGAATAAAAAGACCACAAAAGAACAACGAATGTTCCACCAGTGGATTACATCAATTAACTTGCCAGAATGTGGAAAAATATAGCCTCACAAATTGGTAGACTTTGCGTCATACGATACAAAGAACAGTTACATTTATTCGAAAGTAACGGTAACGCGTCCAAATTCGACCCAAATGCGTTAGACAGTTCTCATCTCTGGGCAAAATTTAGTATGTAATGAATATTACACAACTTAGGAAGAAAGGACGGCATTTTAACACTGTCGAATGCTTTACCTGTATAGGGAGGCTACTAGTAACAACTAATTGCAAAATGAATTTACTCTAGGTTCTAATAAAGGTTTTGAGACAACAGTAAGAAAAACAATGCGCATGTCTGACCGCACTGTTCCCATAGAAAACACACTTGATGCTACAGTTGGCAAGGATGCGCACGATACGGCCTAGTGTAATGCATAGAACTCAGTTTCCAATCAGCAGGCTAAACCATATAACGGTGAAAGTGAAAGCTCCTTACATGTGTGCAAATCTTACACAAGTAGGACTCGTTTGTCTAGTAAGGCCACCTCTTTCCAACTACTATCTAAATATCCACATATTATCACAGCATCAATATTTATGTTACAGTTAGGCACCACCATAATTACCAGTGGTCAACATGATAAGAAAAAAAACGCCTCATACGCAAGAATTGTACTTTAGAACGTGCGGATTAGGTTCAGCGCACAACTTAATAACAACACTGTATCTAAAGCTAGTTTATTTTAATTTGAATTTTAAAATATTTTAAACATAAAATTGTCAATAAGGAAACGGTTACATCAAGACATTCTACTTAAAATGTTACGTTTCTTACGTAAAAATATTTAGCTTAATCTTGGTTTTACCCGACAATGTAATTTAGTGTATATATATTTTGTATCATCATCTACTTGCATATGGTATGAGGAAGGCATATAGTTACCTAAACATGCAGCTACATCAACTGTGTTAATAAATAAAATATAAATATGGATGAGTATCACCATTCAAAGTGTTAATGGAAAAGTTCTATTGATCAAAATCGGGTTATTGGGAAACAACGAAGTCTGCAGGCACCTCCTTGAACATACTGCATAAAACTGAATGACTATCAAACATGTGATAGCTACCCTAGATCCACCTATGAAAATAACACGTTCCCAGTTTTGTGTTCAGATTTCGCTTGAGTATAGGCATAATAAAAGAATGCACGCTTGCCCAATCATATACACACGTATACACACAGAAACACATGACCTAATGATCGATGTCCGAATCCACTCTGTCACCAACTATTGAAATGCATCGTCGGTTTTGTCATCACTCAACATTACAATCATCGCTGCACTTACCGAAATGACAAATAACTGGTGGAACACAATAATTGTAGAGTGCTGTTGGCAGTTTATATCTAGAGTATCCCAATGAAGCCTACAGATCTTCAAATGTAATATCATCAGCAAATATTCGTGAACCCAATATTCTCTACACTGATTTGTTTCGTCTGGGTTCAGCAGATATCAACACATCAACATTCATAATGTTACTCGGGTACTGTGACAATGGTGGTGTGAGAGGTCTCTTGGAAGTTCAAGGCTTCTGAAATGACACAATGTCTAGAGTGGCCAATAGTTACAGATATTTCCAAGGGTATGTATGCCTTCATCTTCAGAGCATATCAGGCGCCTAAACATGAGGAAAATAAATATTTCCGTGACTCAAACTTTCCTGAGAAAGAGTTCACATTTGCTTGCTGACGATGTGGCACTTATATAACCCAAAATTCCATTCTTCGTCACCGAGTAAAGAAAAGTATATGTGTTGTCTACAATCGCAGTCCACTTCAATGCAGTCGTCACGTTCATATTACATTTGTCTGAGCTCACGGCCTCTTACGCGCCATCGGACTTCGACAAAAGAGTTAACTAAGGGCGTTTACTTGTCCCTTTTTTTTCGTTTAGCCATACGTGCGTCATGAAGGCGAAGCTGGGTTTGTGGCATGGAAGCTTTAGAACTGTAGCTGGGATTCAGCTCACACTAACACGTTTTCTGTCCTGGACTGATACTAAGGACTTGTGCTGCAAATGGTTTTACGTATATATACGTATATATGCCTATACATGCACACATACACACACACGCACACACACACACATATATGTACACACACATGTCTGTGAATCCTTTTGGGTGGGCGGGGGAGAAATTTAATTGGATGGCTTTCTGGGGCTTGAACCCAGAATGGCTAAAGGCGTGTGCGACCAGGATGGAGTCACTTTAGTCAGGCCTGCGTGACGGTTGGGTGCACACTTCCCCAATTTTCGGAGCGGCAATTCCCCGGAGGTCCGGGAGTGGGAGGACTTGAGTTGCCGCACCGTATTTTGGTCGTTTTATTAATCAAATTATAACTACGACGTAATGTGCTAACATTTTTTGAACTGATAAGTATGTAGGGAAGTATGTGGAAAAATGATTTTAAGTCTTTTGTAAAGTACCCGATAATTTTATTCGATTATAACCCAAATTTAAGTAATCAACAATTTTTTAGCCCCACGATTTCAGAAGTCATGAATATGCGGTTTGCGATTCGCGAGTTGCTTCTCGCCTGCGGACGGACGGACAGACGAACGGATGGAGCAATTTAGCAGTTGCTTCTCAGGTGTGTAAAAGCACCTAAATTAATTGATTCAGACGGTAGCATCATTCTTTAATAGTTTTACCTCGATAACATCGTGGTCTTGTGCGTGGACATATTTACCAGGCCACAAACTTTATTAATTTTTAGTTAAAGTATTTCTAGTGGTGACAAAAGCAGTCACAGGAAGGCGTACAATTTGCATTAATCATTAAGAAATTACAAGATTCAAACAAGTAATGACAGGGAGTTCTTTAAACCTCCCTAAGGCTGACAGGCATCCACGTATAAAGCAGCTTGTGTGTAAATCAGAATTCAAGGAGTTGAAACCACTCGTCATATACAGCTGTGCTTTCGGTATGCAATTTCATCCTTTCGCAGTTTTTTAGGCTAATTGCGGTGTCATAATACTAATACTTTAGACGGTTGCTAGAACAAATTTTCGAAAATTTTCTGCGTTGTGGAAAGTGGTAGGATCATTACCGTGTTTTCGGAAGTCTGCTGAACCTTTTCCGGACATGCAGAAGCCAGCCTATTTTACAAGAATTTATCTTTCTGAGATAAAAATTTTAATAATATTGGAGATGTTTATGGCAATGTACGTAGAATGGTACTGTGACTTCTAATATATTGCGAATTGTAGTGTGGTATATAGGTACCAAAATTTCAGAGGAGCCTTTTTTCTTAAATTTGGAGGCAGTACATTTCTTCGAAACAGTTTTGCTCGTCTAACAGTCTACACGTTTTTCCCAGAATGCCAAAATATAACTTTCTCCATTATTCTACAAACAACGTCTAACTACCTAGATTGGCTTTTTCTTTCAGATATTCTGTATAGACTTCTGTACGATTTAGCCCCTTTCGTACATTGCATTTCCCTCTTCACCTTCTTTATAATCATGCGAGCATTATTACTACAAATATCACGTGTTTTCTACATTCCTCTGATACTTTCACTATCTGTTGTCAGATTTTATCTCCCTCCAATTCTTTCTCCATACCGTCACGTTTTTCACGATATCAGTTCTTTTCTCTCTTTGGCTTGTGAAATTCGGAACACAATATTAGCAGACAGCCGTGGGCAAGTAAGAGGGATATGTGAAATTCTAGGGTGAATAGTCGTATTTCAAGTGCCAGCTGTGCGTATTATCTCTATGTATAAACAGGGATTTCTATTTTTACGTGATATGCATGTAAGGACAAGTGTGGAATTACTTTACGAATAGCCTACTGAATAACAAATTATTTGACCCAACGGCGTAGGCTTCTCTCTGAGCTTAAAATTGTTCGTATGTGGTATGGATTTTCCACGTCTACAAAATTCAGGGAGGGAGAATTTTGAAGTCAATTTTTGAACCACAGCGTAATCAGGGAAACAAGTAATGAATCCAGTTAAAGAGACTTGGCCACTTTAGGCCAGGAAGTTTAAAAGACCGTTAAACGTCTCGGCAGCCATGGCTTGATTCTGTACAGTATGTAATGACGATGATGATAATGACAATGATTATTGTGATTCGTCAGGAAATCTTGTTGAAAAATTACTTGGGCCTATTAAGAATCTAGTCCCATGCTGCAGATGTGCACCACAATAGCCTTGTATTACCGAAGACGTAGAAACTGGGATCGGACTCCGGTAACTGAACGAAAAAACGCCATTTGTGATATTACATCAACCGGCAGCACCAACAACTGCGTGAATGATTAGGGTGGATATTTTCAATACGGATAACATTAAAATTGCGAGTAAAAATGAAGTCCAGAACTGCATAAAATTACGGTATGGAATTAACCCTTTAAAGGCGAAAGGCATCTGTCTCATATAAGGACTCAGTGCGTACGACGCAGTAAACACTTTCCACCTCAGTTATGAAAACCACTGTGTTAGTGATATGTAGGGTGAAAGTCGCTGTTTATTAGGAGATCCGTACACACCACACAAACGTAATGCCAGCATCATGTAGAATGTTTTAATGTTAAACATGGTGGTACGTAAGGTTACCGCTAGACTTCAAGAGGTTAAACAACGACAGCTTACGAAACGGACGACGGTTGTTACGTAGTCTTATTAGCACCTGTTGTGGGGTCGAAAACTCTGCACCAGTTTTTTAATTTGTATTCCTGCAAGAAGGCATGACCAGTAATATCCAAATAGTAGCAATGCTTGGAACATGCCACGTTGTCCACCCGGTTTTTAGTCTTCAAAAACAACTGATGATATTCTCTTATTACTTTGATAAAACACGCACGTAATTATGAGTTTACCAATACAACATGACGAAAAAATATAATGATGATATTGTGATAAAAATAACAGTTCAAATATCTATTTCTTTATGTTGTGAGTTCAACAGTCTAATTGTTTGTGACATAGACTATATTATGCGGTTGCGCTTTTCTGTACAGACCGATGGGAACTGCTAAAAACCTCGACCAAAGCGAGTGGCCTTTGTGACCAGAGTCCTACACGGGTTTCCTGGAGCGTGAGGCAGGAATTCTGGTCACTCAACAGCAAAGCTCAGCGTTGAAACACGGCTCGTATGGTGTGTGTTCGCTTGACACGTGACGGTCACAGATTCCAACTCCGTGCCATAGGAGCGCTAATAAAGGGACCTAATGATACAGCACATTTAGACTAATATAACTGCGGGGTTTCAACATACGGGAGTGGGTATCTGAGTTCCAAGCTTTTTGAAAATATCTACAGATTTACATGGACATAGCTAGTAGCTTAGGAATATAGTGAATATGACTTACAGAATATGAAAGGATATTGGTGGTGAATCAGACAAAATTGTCTACAAGAACTCCATGGATAAAAGTACAGTAAATATTCAGTAGGGCGTTTTTAGAGTGCTGAGGTTGAACGCTGTGTTATAAAGGACTGGCGGTCAGGTTCCACCAGCTTATCACGATTTGTCATACAGAATAAAAGTTGTAACTAGGGATCCGTAGCCTCCATGGAGAATCATAAAACGTTTGAACAGAAATGTGGTAGTGATACACGTGTCTAATGGGTTATGCGTATACTATCCAGCCTGTACCAGAATTTGCCTTTATTGTTTCAATTTAGCCGTGACCATTATCTGTGGTTCGTTATAATCACGAACCACTCTAGATGCTCTGTCCTTTGATACATCGATTTTTTCGTGGTGTGACCTCATTCAATGAGCTCCTATAAATCGGGTATTTGCGTGATAAACTCCAGCTGCTACCAAAATGCGACCATTCAAATTCTGCATCCACAAGTAATGTGAGTCACAAATTTATACCTACGATTTATTCCCGCCTTTCTTGAGCAATTTTGAACACAAAAAATTGATGCTGGTATGAGAACTTGATTTTTTTTATTGAGTCCGTGGATCATTATTTGTTCTACAGTTGTGGGAGGCCAGTTCTCTGGATTCTAGAAATGTGGTTCAGGAACAAAGGAAAAGAATATGGATGAAAATTCTATTGCGTGTAACAAAATGTTTTCCGGTATTTGAGGTGGTCAGATTGTCACATTCTGGCGCGATGTTGCTGCCGGTGAAGCTGTTAGGCGATGGTCGAAGGCTGATAGCTGCACATTGGAGGAACTTTTCATCAGAACGCCATGCTTGGAAAAGAAAAAAACAAGAAAAGGTGGAGGATGAAGTGACAGACACTGCGTTTAATATTGGAAAACTGAAACTTCTTACGCCCTGAATGTTCCTACAAAATGCCTGTTTTCTTTGCATTGAATGTAGGTTGGAAGTAACGTCAAGCTTTGGAAAGTGAAGAAGTTAACGTTACGGGAAGTAACATGTGTTTGAGTATGCAGAAAACAAGGAAATTTTAGCACAGAGGCTACTGTTTTGGATTTAAAACGGAAGGTTTGGTGAAAATTTTTACATAATTTTTCACAGCATTCTTATGTTCTTAGAGACCCAACGTAATATACTTTGCCAACCCTGCTTATGTTTCGGACCCAGTGTTGTGTACATTATTTACTTTGCTTTCTTTAAGGGCTTAAAGAGCTTATGTGTGGAAGCCAACCTTAATATGCATTAATGAGCCTGTTTTGTGTCTTCAAAATGTTATTGAATCTGATTTTGTTTACAGCCACAAAGAAGATACTTTGCTGAGCCTGGTTTTGTTTAGGGCCACAAAATACGATGAATTAGTATCTGATTTTTATTAATGGCCACAAAATAAGATACATTACTGAGCCTGGTTTTGTTTAGGATCCAACACAGCTTATATTATTCAGCTTTTCTAAGTTTACAGCCATGACTCAGTATAATAATTTTATTAATGACTATTCATGAAAACGAACATCTTGGATCAGCTGTTCATATTTTACCTCTGGAAGTACGCCCTACCTGATACTTACCCCGGAGCTGCACCTGTGCTGAATTTCCGTAATTTCTGCAGCCGTTCCAGAACATGTGCTGATTCCCTGCAATTAACACAAAACGCTCCGACCATCATGTTTGTCAGTGCATCATATTTTGTCGTGTAATTTGTAATCCGACGCCCATAACCTGCATGACACTTTGCTTAGATTGAAATAAGTGTTAGTGAGCGACGGTGAGGGATTTATTTCTTTGATGGCGGCGCATCACTTTGGCCACACGTCAGCAGTTCCAACAGTGTAAATTGCTTGGTGTGTTTATTAACAATATCGACGGAACTCTGGTTGCACTGCGGCCAGCGCCCTTGTCAATACAGTTTTGATTAAAGTTGGGAACCATATTTTACGGTTGGTAAACACGCATTAATTTTATAGTACAAATACATTGGAGTAGTTCAGAACTATTCTGTGCGTCATCTCACACAAAATAAATGCTGAAGTTGTTAAACGTATGTTCAATATATTATGAGTGAAATAAAATGCAGTTTTATCTTTTTCCTCAACACAAATAAATTTTATATAAATTTACGTAATTCTGATACTTGCTGAGAAAAGTATTTCTTTTCTACAGAATCCTGACGGTCGTATATCATTTTTAGAGCCACTTAACTTTTCGACGTTTTCCATCGTCCGACCTTTGAACTGGGTATGAAAACAAGTCCAACGGCGTTGCGTTTAAATTTCAGTGTTCCTGAAAAACTGGGTGATAAATGAAGTCCAAAATCACAGCAGGTCTAAACCATTTTCTGTATCTTTTGAACCATTACAATATCTCTTTATTAGAAACCTTAATTTGCTCTTGTTTCCTGAATTATTTTCCGACTAACAAAATCCCTTTAAAATTTTAACGGGAAATTTGTTGCTGTTTTGAAAATAATTATTGCATTATGAGCCTAAAATATAACTTGAAAATAACTTCTGTGCACGTGTAATATCATTGGCACATAAAAACTATGTCTGCTGAAAATATTTAACCTCAATAACAATCCCATTAAATGGTATAAAGAATGTTCAACAGCGTTGGTAATAAATACAAACACCAATTGTCAATCGCATGAAAGGCTTCCAATTTGTTTTCGTGGCTCTTTCATGTGTAATTGAAGCTAAACGAGTCAAATAACACTGTGAAATACAGTTCCGTATCACTGGAACCAAACGTTTTGTTAATTCGAGACTCGCGATGTATTATCTATAGTTTACATCTACACTCGTAGCCCTAACAAGGCTGTGGCGTTATTCGGAAGAAATGTTCTCTAATAATAATACTGGAAAGCATTGTGTTACTACAAAACAAGGATATTATATAATATAGATTATTTGAATGAGCGAGGTACTAATGCCCTAAATTAATGACCATGAATAAATCTAGAAGAGTGAAAGGATCGGACACGTTGCGTGCGTGTTAAGACGAGAAATTTGTAATATTCTGGTTAACAAATTCATGGTAAGAGACTTGGGGGCTTGTAAACAAAGTAACATGCACACAAATTTTGGATCTGCTCTATTCTGCATCACATCCTGCATAACTGTTTTGCTAGCAGCGGTTTTCCATTTTTCCATGTAAATACGTCTCGGAAAAGTCACCTTTTTCAGACAAGCCCGTACGCATGCTCCAAGCTAAGCCATGGTGTCTTAAGAAAAGGGTAGGATAGAACACATAGTTTATGCACAATTGTACACGTTGTGTGTAAAGGAAAGGCATAATAATGTAGTTGGTGTTATGCCCGAAACCATATAACGAATTTAGATTACATTTGTTACGAGGTTCTCCAATGACTCCAATGGAAAGACTTGTTTTGCGCGGGGCTGGTGTAATTCCTAGTTTGCAAGCTTTTCAAAAAGGATTTCTCAGTTTGCATAAACAGCGCTTATTGTATGGTACACAAAGGTGTAACATCGCTAAATACAGAAATCGTGTTTAAAATATAAGCCGTACCATATACAGTCTGCTTAATGTAATAAAAGGGACAGTGCAGTATGCCTATGTGAATTAACAATCTTGTATACCTGCAGTAATATAGCCATTTGTAGCCCATGGTAACTATATCCATTACCTGCTGTGCCATTCACAAATTCTGCATTTTTCCCAAGCAGAGTGTCTATGTGTTTTCAAAATGAGGAAGATGAGTTTGGTTTAACAAAGTCGTTAATCACTAAGATTTTAGAACATCAGTCTAGATGAACGAACGATACAGAGCACTGACGAAATGACACTGACAGAGGAATATCGAATTACTCGTAAAATAACCTGTTCCATTGTCACTTTTTCCACCCCAAATTCCAAACGGTTTGGCAAGGATCGAAACCGGGCCTCAGCAGTGAGAAATTTCCAAATAGCCACCAGTGCCACGTCGTGGCTAATTATCGAAATAAAGAGGGATCATATCCCTAATCGGCATTAACCAACTGGCCTTTGGAACGGAAATCGACTGTTCTCTTTGAGACAAAAACTGAAGTTTTATTTGCAAGGTAGATAAATGTCAGGAATGAGTTTATCAAATATGTAGCATGTCTTAGACTGTGTAACATAAACTGAAGTATGTGTCATACGTTGAAGTATGTGTCATATAATAAAGTAGGTATCGTATACTACATTATATGTATACTAATGTCTGTATCGTATATTAATTACGCATCATCTACTAAAGTATGTATCATAAATTGGAGTATTATCATATACTAAAGTACGTATCCATATTAAAGTATGTATCATATACTAATGTATGTATCATAAACTAAGGTATTGTCGTATACTATAGTGTGTATCACATACTGAAGTGCGTGTCATATATTATGTATGGTATACTAATGTATCATATACTAAAACATTATGCGCGGTAGGACTGTAATAAGAAGACGTGCCACTCTCCAGGGGGCTAGAGTTACACTATTGGTTAAAACATCGTTTGAAGGCGTAACATATTTTACTTGTTTATCAATGAACTGTCAAAAATTATTTTATTTTTGTGTATACCATTATAAGTGTACGGCTTCTCTACTTGACGGGTAGGTAAATTATTTACTAAACCAAAGAAGACTGCATTTAAACGAAAAACTCTTCAAATTTTCAACATTTCTATGGCTTAGCCCGTACAGTACAGTACATGCGCATGTACGTATCCGTGGTCTTTGCAGAAAGTTTTAGCGGGGAAGCCCTTCTCTTTGGCCATCCAAGGGTCCGTTTCAACTTCGAATGTGCTGAGAAAGTTTCGTTCAATTTTATAAGTGGTAAACATACAACGCTCTACAGAAAATTAAATTCTGGTCTTATATTTCTAGTTACTCACGACCGTTGCGGTATTGCAACCAAATTGCAGGTTTGCCAGACATTGAGGATTCAAGTATGCTCGAATATTCTGCTATGTCTCCTGGTAAACAGTTACCGACATTCCGAAGGAGCGTTGTGCATAGAGCTTTAGGGTAAAACAGCCTAAGAATTCCACTGCTTACAGTGACTGATGTTGAAGATGAAAGCAGAACGTACCATAGAAACACCTGATAAATATTTACCATTTGCCACAGTTTTTCGTTCCGGAAAAATTACACCTTCACCAACACCGCTGTGAGAACGTGAGATGTCACACTGTCAGCACTTGCTTAAAATTGAGATATCACAGATATTTAAAGTGTGTTTGGAGATGGTTGCCACTTAGCCATATCCTAACAAATGAATGTATTCCTCTCGTCCTAATCGTATTTAAGCATGACACATTGTTTCAGACTTTGTTTCTGCCACAAGAATTCAGTAAAGTGTGTATAAGCCCAAGCAAACAAAGACTGTTTTCCTGCACAGCACTAAATAAACGTAAAGGTCGAATACAAACACAAATTCGTGAATAACCTTTTTGTTGCCAAAGTTGTCGCATTCAGTATAAAGCTTCGCAATGCGCTTCTCAAATCGTATCCTTTTCTCCCCCATTCTTTTGAATAAAAGGCCACTACCGTTATGACCATCGTCGCTATCAGAAACGGAAAGTCAAGTTTGTCGCCCGTTCAGACAATCAGAATCTGCATCTTTCTTTCTGTGTTTGGGCCATATTTTCCTCAAATATAAAGTCGAGCTTGTGGTCAAATATTCTGTATGTGATAAATTTTGTTGCGTGCCTTATGCAACTAAGCGTGAAATTTGTAAAGTTGTAAAGTTGGCAGCCGTACGAATTTCTGAGGTGGAGGACTCACTAACAACCTTTAACCACTTTTAATTTGTATGTTTCAAAAACAAACAAAAACTAGGCTTATAATAATGAACTGAAAGGCGAATCTTTTGTAATTATTTCCTTTATCCATATTTTATCCTTATTTTTAACATTTCTTACGAAAGTTAAGAATATATATTATACTAGCGTCGAATGAGAGTGTTATTAGTAAATTATTAATGGGACAAGAAATAGAAGGAACTTTTCGTGGCCTAAAACAAGTTGCTATACCAGAATTGCCCTTGACACGTTGTGTAAAGCCAGGCAGACCCTCTGTCAGCTTTGCAAGTCTGCGATTTCGGAATTGAATCCGGGACCTCCTGAAAACGAAGCCGCAGTTGTAGTCAATCATTGAAACACTCGGTCATTTAATTTTTATATTGGAGGTTATGTCTCCATGTCTCCTGTTCCTCTCACAAGACGTAACTACACTCTGAAAATGGCCCTGGCCACGCGCGGAACTTTCAGATTGCTTATCTTGTTGCATTTCTTCTCCGTGTAAGCTAGATACCGTGTTCTGCTTCTTTTTCGAGACGTAAAGAATAAAATTATAGGTGATTAATGTATTCTGGGACATGTCGTTATATGTGTTGGTATAAAGGTACGAGCCTTTAAGAGGAACTTTCTGCCTCAATTGTCATTGTAGTCCTTGACCTCCTTGTTACCAGCGTGCATGGAATTCTGTTCCAGAAGTCGAATCTTCATCATCAGAGGTGTGCGAACCTCAAATCTCACAACAAAATTACACTTTAAGTTAAATCTATGTATGTGAGTAGTTGTTCTCTGCATTGCTTTATATCTCCGATACCTTTTGGACCCTTTGCAGATCGAGCTAATTTGTGCAGGAGTACACTGTCCATTATTGATACAAGCCCCTAAAGGCATTTTGTATGGATCTGCGTGCGTACTAATGTTCCATGCAACTTTAATGGCAAGCTGTAATGGCCACGTCCTGTATTAAGTTACATAGGATACTGTGTACAGCGCGATCGTCAGACAGAAGACGTAGTTGACTGATGATACTAGTGAAGTACCGTAGGCGAAGCATATACTTGGAATGGCGTTACTGTAAGTTGCTGTGCTATCAGCAAGTTGAGATTATCATTCAAGTCTGTTGGGTTTCCTTTCATGTTTGCAAGAAGGCTTGAAACACTTCAGGAAAACTAACAACGTACCAAACAAAAGCACAACAAATAAATTCAAAAATGGAAGTGAGTGTAGGTCGCCACGTCTAGCAAAGAAAATCTTCTTCGCGAACAGGAGGCAAATAGAACAGTTCTCTTAAGATTCCTCATTTTTAGGCGCGGCCGCAAAATTGCAAAAAGCA
Organism: Coptotermes formosanus; assembly: GCA_013340265.1. Classification (NCBI taxonomy): domain Eukaryota; kingdom Metazoa; phylum Arthropoda; class Insecta; order Blattodea; family Rhinotermitidae; genus Coptotermes; species Coptotermes formosanus. The sequence goes on along the minus strand of BLKM01001619.1, from coordinate 2,608,250 downwards.
GCATTAGTTTCGCCATGTCTGTCTGTGCGTCCGACCTCAGGGAACAAACTGGCTTCCACTGAAAAGGATTTTCATAAAACTTGATATTTGAGGATTTTTCGAAAATCTGTCGCGATAATTCAACTTTCACTAAGCAAGAGTAACGGGTATTTTACATGAAGACCAGTGTACATGTATGACAGTATCTCGCTGAAATCTTCTTACAATGAGAAATGTTTCAGGCAAATGTGTAGAGAAACTCAAAACACACATTTGTTATTCAGTAACTTTTTTTTTTCGAAAATCGTGCCGTTTATCAGATAATGTGGAAAAACATGGCAGAACCAGACGGGCCACATATGACAGTATATTACGGCGCATGCACGTGGCGTGCTGGATAACTAAGGCTACAGACACGCATTTAGAGTATATACTATGCTACTTATTGTTTTCCACGGCAGTAATGGTTACGCTAACGCGAGTCAACGTTACTTATACGTACATAGCTTATATTTTTTGTTTAATTATATCGAACGCTCTAAAGCGCAAGGAAAAAATGCAAGCACGTCTTGTTCCAAGTAGACCTATCTCGCGCTGTTTTATTTACTGAGTGATACTCGAGACGTGGACTGAAACGTGCACACGCTACCTTATTTACACGGTATATTATTGTTTTTCAATTTTAATCAACGTTGGAATGTGTGATCAAATTTTATTAACCACAAGTACCAAGTTTCATGAATATCAGTTGTTACATGTGGATAGACGTACCCGCGTAACGAAGTCAGTAGGTGCATTTTTGAAACTTTTGGCTTCCAAAATGCCAACAGCTGACTCACACATTTTACCTTTACATTTAACTTTCATCTTTCCTGGGTACTGTTGATAGGTCTAGAGGTCTGGTATGCTGCATGTCACACATAGTGGGACAGGAACAAGTAATTATATAAATTTAAATTAAGTGAAATATTTTGTGAAATAAACACGTGATATAGTGGTGCATAAAGTGAGTGTGCGTGTATATATATGAGTACTGTAACTACAATATACGCGAGAATCATGTTACGTGATACATTTCTCACATCTCTTTATTATAGGAGTTACTCTTAGCAGTGTGGGAATTACAAGATTTGTAAGAAACATCCCTTAGCCTCCAATTAAAGGCAAAAAGTTTTGCTCATGAAGTAATGAGACTTCAGTGCGTTGCCGATATTGATCTATTGGGTTGAGTCCGTTACTGAATGTTATTTAGCCTGCACATGGGAATCTCATTTCTGGATACAGTGCTGCACGTAAACAAATATTCCACATTTTACCACTTTATCAAGCGGTCTCTGCACTTACATTACCATCACGATATAATTATCACAGGACGTGCAAGCATGTGACATGGCTCGTGTAAATGAAACTAACGCTGTTGTCAAATTTTGATATAAATTCCGAACGTCAAGTGTGCAGTTGCAAATTTCCAGTGGCCGCTTATCGTGCCTGAATATTTAGCGGCATAAATAGTCATGTAATTCACTCGCAAAACATACAGCTGTCAACGCAAATGGCAAAGGAATGACTGTGCTTTAAACCTGATCCGAGGCAAGCAGCACACGAGCACTAGTACGACTTATAACATAATCGCGTTGGTAATAAATATAAATAAGAAATTATTACCTAATGATCCTGTTGGTCGCATGGCTAGAAGGTTATCTGTCACCCAAAACTGAAACGTTGTTCACTGCCGTCCATGCTGTTTCGTGTTTAGTGAGATGTTCCAATAATTCAGTGTCGTTTGATTTGTAGGGCAGAATGTTTAATAATACTGAGAATTGCAGTTGTTAATATATGTAGCTTAAAGGCTAGTAACGACGAAAATCATTTTTAACAATCTCCGGATTTATGTCTGGTTTTTTATTAAAATAGGCAATGGCGTTAATCTCCTAAATCTTTCTAACTGAACAGGATAGTATAGTTTGCCACTTTAGACTTTTATTCCACAGATACCTCTTTCACATCTCTGTCTGTCTGCCAGCTAACCTGACTAAGGTTTGTTGTGTGTCTCTTCAATTTCACAGAGCAAATTTCGGACGAACACGTTTCCTTCCCTCTCCGAAATCTTATCTATTTATATTAACGAGACGTTAATATCTCATAATATCTTGCTAGAAACAAAATTAGAAATATGAATAATAGTTTGTTAAGGTATGTACTTCCGACAAAATTGATTACATCTTAAAGAAAAAATTGTTTTTTTTATAAATACACGAAGACCAGTTTGAAGAATTGACAGTAACAAATAAATAATAACTCTTTATTATTATTCTTGCTGTTTGAAGACAGGTATCACGCCGGTAACCTTAACTTTCGAGGGCTGTCTTTGTGTATCAAAAATTCAACCCTTTTATGCATATCTATTTTACTGATAATACTGCCCAAGTCATTCCCACGCTGAAAACATAATGTAGAAGTCTTTGAACATTCGGTGTAGCAGTTTTAACTCCATTCCAGTACTTGCGTACGAAGGCTACCTTTTGTTGTATAGTTTCTTGTCCCCTTCGGCTCCATTCGCATTCCGAGAAGGTGAATGGTCGCGTTTAGAGCAAGCCTACTGTACGCGGTTTGTGACATGAAATATTTTGCCTGTGCTAAAAGGCACCACGACACGTCGCTAATCTTTACTCCTGTTCTCACTTTGAACTAATGTAGCAGTTAGTACCTCTGTGATAAAGGACCGCTACGTATCGACTCTTTGCGGGCCGGACGGTTCGCAGTTCGAACCCCTGTCTTGAGGCTGACCCAGCCTCCTGTACAATAGGTAACGGTTCTCTTTTTCCGGGAGAGAACTATATATCTACCCCTCGGCCCCCCCCCCCCCCGCGCTCCGCTTTCTACCCTAATGGCATGTTATAGGGTGAAATTTAATTTATTTTACATTTCGTGTTTGTGTAGCTCAAAAGAGCTGATAATTTTTGTGGTCATATCACACATACAAACTTAAAGTGATAAACAACTAACGTTTACTAAATATTTGGCGTATACCGGACACTTCACCAACGAGAAAAGAACCGGTATTTTAAACATTCTTACTTCACGGATTCCTTTAAAATTTTCTATAGGCCTGTACCCTTTAACGTTACATGTAACTCTATCACTCACATATTTAATTCGATTATTTCAAAATCTGCAAATTTCAGGAAATTCTTTTGATTGCCAATCAAGTTACAATCCCTTTTCCTGGCTTCAGAGATTAAACATGTACCGGCCACTAATCGCGCCAAAATCTATCTTTATACTACGTATGAATTTCCAACACGTACATTTCATTTCATGGTTATTATGTGTCTGTGGCGAAACCCTATGTAGTTCGGAATCACATCTTCCGAAGTACAACAGCCGTGTAAAACGTAATCCAGCGTTGAAATAATTACGCAAATGGAAACAACTGTTACAAATTTTATAATTACTTTTAATAGTCCGGGAAATTCAAAAGGAAATCAAATATCTCTGTTCTAAACCTGAAATTGATCGGTTTCGATTAAACGGGACTATAGATTTGTTCAAAATTAGGTTGGTGACATTTCTGTCCCATAAGAAGCTTCTCTGCAGACTTTTGTGTATGAATATGTTGTTTGTTTTCACTAAAGATTACACTTTAGTGTCACTTCGCCTAAAAATTGGATTTGTAAACATAAAATACTCATATAATGTAGCTGTTGGCATTAGTATTTCTCGCATGCTATTTTACTGTATTAATCGAAGTTCAGGTAGTTGAAGAGTCATCATTTGAAATTTTTGAGGTTAAAAATGGTCGTTTAAGTTTTTATAGCATATAGCTTTAATGGATAGAAAACAAACCGCATGAGAAATACTGTTCTTTTCCAAAGCGAAGGGCCTCTGTTCAAAGGAACTCCCACTCTTGTAAATGCACGCAATATAACCACCTACCGACTGAGTAAATCGTAAAAATTATTCAACTTGGTGCATTTATTAAACCAGAAACTTTATCGCCAGGTATTCAAAGCTTTACTTATTTATAATTACATTAAGGGACTTAATATTACACTTACATACCCGAAGCTAAGGGTTCTTTAACTGTTTAAGGAAAAAAAGTAATCTCTGTATACGCCTCGAGGGCTGCACGAGGGTTAGGCTCCCAGACTTCAAGACAGTCGGCACACGAATACGGTAAGGTTGTTCGCCCTGAGCACTGGCCGCCTTTACCCCCAGGAAATATACCTGGTACTCATTTCTCTTTGAGGCTGAGTGGACACCAGGGCCATAGTGCCGCTGGAAGGCCGAATGACACCATCGGGAGTCGAAGCCACGACCTTCAGGCTGTAACACAGTGTCTTAACTTATTACAAAACCTCTTGCCTTTAACTGTTTGGAGCCAGTTGGTAATTATGTGTATCATATGTCGTAATCATCAAAGCTTCTACATTTCGCCCATAAAATCTCTTTGTTTTTTCTTATGGTTCCGAAAATGAATAGCGTTTATTTAACGCATTAGCGCATTAAACAGTTTGTTTATCTTAATATAGAAGCTGACTCCGTTGTCAGTGAAATAACAAGTGTACTTCATAGCTCTGGTATTCTTATCTTGGACTAATTTGCTCTTGAAGATGGTAAACGGTAAAGCTATCCCTGTGCAGGCCTGGACAGGCCCTGAGGGTTCCAGGAGGCTGAGGCCCCCAGATTTCAAGACGGCCGGCACATGAAGGTGGGAAGGTTGTCAGCCCTACGCACCGGCCGCCTTTACCCCCCAGGAAATATTCTGTTAGAGGCTTAGTCGACTCCAGGGCCACAGTGCGGCAGGAAGGATTATGTGAATGCAAAATTCCAGTGACACCGTCGGGCTTCCGGCTTGTAGCGCCGTGCCTCAAAAAACTGCGGCCCCGCATGCCCACTTGAGGATGGCACCGATACATTTTGCCAACACTTGAGTAACACACTATCGACAAACCCTTCACTATATCCCAGAGGAAGATGTCGACTACACCGCCTGCTGAAGCCTAAAATCTTGAATGTCTCAATTTTTGTTTAGTCTAATATGACGCCATTTCAGTGAGAGGCAGAATGATTTCCTAACCCATAGAAAATATATTATTTCGTTTGTCGGTTTCCTGACAGAAACACTGTTATTCCTGTGGTGAAGAATAATGTATTTGTACTATGAATGGTTGTCAGAAATGAAAATGAAGTAATACATATTTAGAGAGTGCTGTTAGATTTTAATTAAAGTTATACTAATGTAAAATTTCGAAACAGCAAGCTGCAAAAAATAGTGTATAAAGCAGATAACTTGAATGGAAATGGAAACAGGAGTAATTAAACTCGGAAAGGCGTTTCAGTTTGATTTGCCTTCTCCGATGGGTGTCCAAAATGTGCTCAATGCAACGCTAAATAACCTATGAACACTCAGGAATCGCAACCATACGCGCGTCTTTAATCAGTTTGACATGTAGACCTATAACGGAACATATAATTTTTAACATACTGTAAGAAATTCAATAAAGAAAAGATAAATATATATAAAAAACTAATTTATTAGCAATGAGTTCTGGTCCAGTTATTGACATTCCTCATATACGTTGACACACGCACGTATGGCGCAAGGTCTTATGTTTCCTGGACTTCTGACTCTTGTGTTCAGACTGGCATAGGCCCCCATGGTTGATGAGTCTGCCCGTCGCAAGGTTTCTTTCTGCACGGCATAACACACACACAGAAACAAAACAGCTGTGCTCAGAATGGTGTGTGAATCAGCGATTCCAATATTTAAGTTGTAGAAGACAGAAGACGTGTTAGACCGCTTTATTCAGTGTTCGACCTCTTTATTCAGTGCGAGCTCCAATTTCTTCCGCACTACATGAATCCTAGGCTTGCCGCCTCCTCCACACAGGCTTCAATCTTATGATCCAATGTTTGTAATTTAAAATAATAGTTATGATAGATTTTCTTGTTAGTGTTGTGAAATGCAGTTCTGAAACTCCTTTATTCTTGCTTTCTGATCATGTGCTCTAGAATTTGTTGCCCTAGAAGATCGTATAGTTCGCCTAGTATTTGAAGCGGCTGTGTCTCTACTGGCCCCGTATGATTAAGTTTCTCTCTGAGGCGCGCCTCATTAGAGACAATCGAAAAACCGACCTTTTAATGCTCGCAGTTTGAATGAACGTTACGTTTGTGTAACTGATTCAGTTTCTGAAACGATCCACTTTGTTTAGAAATTAAGACAAAAATGTTTAAAGTTATAATATAACAGGTATGAAATTTTGTGCTTTCCTTTCAATTTTATTGTCGGTATATATCGGTTTGAAGAAGGCGTTTCTTCCCTGAATATCTTGCGTACATGGAACTATCAGAAACAAGAAAAGTGTTGTTTAATCTCTCACATTTTAAGGAAGCCATTTTCAAAAAGGTGAAAGATTAATGTTTAAGATCATGAAAATCTCTGTATATAAAGAGTCAATATTTGTAACAGTTCTTCCGACATTTGTAGGTTTGTTCGAACGCCTTTCATCACTTTTTGTGGGAGGGTCATTTGCGAAATGGCTGTAACAAATGAAGTTACGTTCGTTTTGTGCGTGTTGCATTATGTTCACTGCTGATAACAATAAACACTCCCTGCAAGTGTTCAGATAACACTGTTCCATTACAGTTCAGATTCTGGTCAATAAGATATTGCGTAGACAACACATAGAAATTGCCACCAGACTGGGGTACTAATGTTCTGTTTTAGTTTGATGAATGTAGAATGTGCGGTTTTATTGATTAAAATGTTTGTTTCAGTTCTGGCAGTTATCTATTAGTGTTTTACTACAGTGATGGTAAAATGTAAGCCAGCAGCCATTACTCTAACATTTTAAGTTGAAACAATAATAGCCATGAATACTAGATTTAATGGTACTGAGAGTGCAAAACATGATCTCGGACCTATCCTTGCGTGTTTTAATTTATTCGTCATTCTAAATACGTGCGACAGCGAATTTGGACTACACATAAGAGAGATGCCCTAAAACCAGAAACAACACTGATGAGAGTTTTAAGGCTATTTTTAGGCTGTACAGTACTGGACCGCCAAATAAATATTGATGTCCGGGATAGGGTAAAAGTGGAGAGCATAGTAAATTCAAAGATATGATATCCCATCGGAAGAACCGCAAAGATTGCGTGCAAAAAACGGAGGGAAGCATTCTGCCGAAATTTGCTTTTCGGTACTAGTATCGGAGACAGTGGGGCATGGGGTGATGTAGACAAAGATGGAAATATCAAGACCAGCTTGAACTTTAAAGAAACAAGTTTGCAGATCTAAGTGTTGATTATCTTGATGACGATGATGACGATGATGATGATGTAGATAATTCTAAATCACTTAATGTTTGTAGATATCATGTGTAACAATTTTACATTCTTTTTCAGAATCCTGTTGTATGCCTTTACGTACATGCATGTACTTCACGGCATACCAAAGTGTTTCGTGTTATTTTTAAACTGCAAAATAATTGAGAGTAGAAAATCATATTCTTACATATTTCATTCAAAGACAAATACTTTTAGCCTGTCATTACTTAGCAAAAAAGGAGTTAGCTTTTAGATATTGCATGCTATGTGAGTATCTCTGTGTTTGGCGTGTACGTACGTGTTTCGCTCGTTCAACATCTCAATCAGATGCGAATCTTTATGTAACTTGGTGTGACCCCGTTGCCGTGTCATATTAATACAGCATCGTCCTTTTAACTTTAAATAGTAAGTAATAACTTCGCTGGAGATGTGTAAACTCCTGAATGGGGAATGACAATAACGCCACTTAATTTAGGATTCTGCAATTTTGTATGTTAATATCTCATGAAAAATTGCAACGCTGATTGAAATAATTATTTGTTTGTACTGTATAAATTAGTATGTAAAATAACAATATGGGCTTCGTGCGAAAACTTTCTCCAGCTATGATTTGTATGACCCATAACTAACGACTGGTTTGGCCTAAGCAAGTGAAGTTTGGTACGGAGATAAACTCAGATGATAGATATAGCTAAATACTTCGTATGAAAAATTTCTTATAAGACAGTTACAAATACGGCGATGGAGGATAACTTTGAGATTTTTTCCGACTAGCCTAATGTATAATCAGCGCTAAGTAATAAGGCTTTCAGAAGAACGAAATAATAGTAACTCAGTTCAGTTCAATTCAGTGGGTATTTATTAACGTGCAGGATGAACAGCACAAGTGCCAATTTTAAAGCCAGCAGAAGGACACAAGTACAACACAAAACAGTACGAATACGAAAAGAACAAAACACTAAACAGAGAAAACAAAAACACTGTTGCAGGAAAAAAGTAATATAAAAATACTGGGGCAGACTCCTATATCCTGGACACTAGTAAAAAATCATTAATCAAAACAGACCTACAATTAAGTATACAGCTATCCCTAAAAGGAAATATAATAGATCGATTATTCATAACACAAACGGGATATGTCATCTTAAAAAATAATAGGTGTGTGGGACCAAAACTGCATGCAATAGATAAGTACACTTACGAGTTCTGCTTGGGATTTCTTGTTTCAAAAATATTCCTTGCGATTTTGGTTTTTCAGTTTGCCCTGATTTCCATATATTGCACTAAATCTGTATATTACCGGTGGTCATAATCGTGGGTAGCACACCGCGTAAGTGTTGACAGTTTCGAACCGTTCTTCAAATAACAGGTTTACATTTTTTGATAACTGTATATTATGCCATGACAACGTTTTCTGCGAAGACTATATTTCATTTAAGAAATTTGTTAATTTTCTATTTCAGAACAACATAATGTAGTTTAATCCAATATATCTTTAGGTTTCCAGGGAGGAAATTTGCAGAATTCTTTTGGGCTTTAACACTTGTAGTATTGTAGATGGGTACCGACGTTTTTGACGCGTATGTTTCCTCCATCTTCAGACTGGAAGATTAGATCCACTTCCATTGACAAAGTAACGCATTCGTTTAACCCTGAAAATGGAGGCAGCGTGTTCCTCCGTTACGTCGGTATCCACCACCAAGACTACACGTTGTCCACGTCCGGTAAACCGTAACCCGAATATTATATCTACTCTTAAAAACAATTAGGTGTAGTATAACCATCACACGCTAATTAAAAATTTTTATTGTTTCCTGCAGTTAACCTGACATTTTTCTATCCTATACGACCAGTTTCAAGAACTCTATATACTACACACCCGTGGCGTTTTACATTGTACTACGCGCATGCCGTTCTGTGACGTAAAGGTGATAACTAAATTAACTTCGCATGTTGCAGTGTAATCAAGTAGAAAATGTATCGAAGTTCGTTCAGACGTTTGCAAGAAAGAAATATGGAGTGACAGAAAAATTTGACTATATCATAACCATGTTTTTATTTTCGTGTAAAGAAAGCGTAGAAATCTGTGGCAGCCTATCTTATACGAAATAAAACTGTCACGATTGCACATTAAAAAATGTTCTTATGGAATTTGAAAACGTGACTGTCAAATTAAAATTACGGTTTTCTGGGCCATGACGCTGTAAAATTTTGTAAGTAGATATTTTTACCTAGTTATTCATATACAAAATTACAGTATGTTATGTTTCTGGAGAATTTAATTTACACATCTGACATAATACCAATATCGTATCTAGTTTACAAAAAACGTATTTCTGAAAAGTGTTTTCCTTCTAACAACTGGATATGTTTAACATAGTAGTAATAATTTGACTAAAGTAGCTAATGTGATATGCTAATATGCTGTTACATACTGTGATGCTGATGCTCCAGAACTCAATTAAGAAGTGTCTAAAACAAAGTGAAGAGAGTCATATTCTTGTTTTGAGAATGTACGTCATTCATGGCAAAAGTTGAGAAAAGTGAAATAGAAACTTAAATCTGAGATCCATCCGTTTGAAGTATCGGTATAATTTCAAGAGACGTTTTACGGAAGGAATAGGAACTGCAAATGAAATTAGAACAACGTATGCGACAAGAAAGCAGTTGTTTGTTAAATGGGAAATGATAGAATTAGTAAAATTTCGTAATGGTATTCATATTCTTTTAGAAGAGAAAGATCATGGCAAGGCATGAAAATGGGAGGATAACTTTTGAATATGTGAATGGACAGGTCTGCTGTGGATAAAGAAAGAACCAGTGTAATTTTGGGTACGACATGAGATTTGCCTTTCACACTTCGTCCTGGTGATACAGCAGTTGGAGTGTGATAGGTTTTATTGATAGGCTGGGTTTGAAGCGACTTTGCGACGTACACAAAGCAGTATTGTACTGTCGTACTGTCACTGTCAGCACTTGATTTATATTAGCGATAAATGCCCCGACGCCATGAATCAAATAATCGATAAACTTGATTGACCTCTTGTATAAACACTGCATAACTTGCAAATCTGTGTGTAAACTTTATACTGGGATATATGGGCCTCTCGCAGCCGCTGGCGTGAACGACATTTCGCCGGCACTGAGACGCCATGTGTCTTGGTACATACATAAAAAAGACGGCCTTGAACCCACATTTTGAACTATGTAACATTTTCTCTTAATGTAATTTTGTATTATAATGGAGATTATTTTGCACACGTCGAAATTAAAGAAATTAGTGTAATTCAATCTCGAGTAGCACAAAGATTACAGAATATCTCCAAGTGTAATGTGTCTTTAATAAATGTGGGACGCATTTTCCTTCAGCTAACTCGCAATAGGTCTTGCAGTAATGGAAGCGAACTAACAACTCTAGTGTCGATCGACAGTTATCGCGGATTTTTACTCTCCACTGTACTGGACTACCCGGCGGATGCAGGGCCTTTTTGAGATGGAAGGAGGACACGTCGATCCTTCGCTCTTAAGGGATGAAGTCGAATACAAAAGTAGCACAGGACACGAAAATTACTAATGAAATCTAAATACCAGGACTATGGACATGTTTTTAATGAGTTTAATTTTAGGAATGTCTTCTCCAGTGCAAAGTAAATAAAACAAAGGAATTGAATTTGGGTCACATAATTAAGAACCTTGGAATATTGAGTATTGTTTCCTAAGTATAAACTAATTGAGTAAATGAGACTGGTGGAACATGTGGCATGCGTTAATTTTCTGTTTATATCGTAATGCTTTTAGCTTGCATGGAGGGGTAGGATTTACATTCAAAACGTTTGTCGTGCAGCCATTGTATTATTGACCATGTTTGAGACCTAGTATATAAACGAGGCTAATATTAAAATGGATTTTAACGTAGGATATCATGATTATGACCGTGCAGAAGGAGGCCAGCTTTGAGTCCAGTTGCGAATTTTTTTCAGTAGGTTAACAAACTTAGAGCTGCAATTCATTATTGAATAACTGTGGTAACATAATTGGGTCCTGGGAGCTTCGTGGTTAAACAGAACACTCAGTAACTTGGTAACACAATTTCTTTCTTGGAATTACATGGTTAGCTTGAAAATTGAAGGGAATTTTTGTAAAATTTCCCAAATATCTGGAAAAACTCTAAAAATAAGTGTTTTAATAAATAAATAATTTTTATGTTTATTATTTCTTTCAGAAGACGATTTTAACTTTCTTAAAGTTAAATGTAAGACCCTCGTATATTATTTACTGGAAATGCGTAAGAGAAAGCGACAATGTGCTGTTTCTTTTCATATTTTCAGTACTTTTTATAGACAATGGTGAAATAATATGGTAGGTTAGCTGGCCAAAAAAATGCTCTTTTTGAGTTAGAAAAATGGATTCCGAAAAGAACCGTTACAACTTGACTTAAAAAGGGAACGTACCTCATATTATTCTCGCTTCTTTTATTAAGGGATATTGCATGAAATAATATACTTGTATAAAACTTGGCAGTCAGCTGCAAAGTGAATCTTACTAAAATACACGTTACCATGAACAGCGCACGTAGAACAAATAAGCGATAGGAAGTTCTTCCACATTTAATAAGTTCTACCCATGGATATGTTTTTACATTTCAAAGAAACTAAGTGTTCAGTCCCATTACAATTTCTCGTTGTCGGTGTGTTCTACCGAGTATGATAATTGAGGTAAAAAATATGATTTGAAGTAAGGTTTTATCTAATACCTTATTCGGGTTGAAATAATCTCTGATATTAAAATAACTGTTATTTAACTAATTAAGAGTACTTGTTATCTCACACTCGCTCATGTTGCTCGCAGTCCTGTAATGGAGTGCAGGCGTCAACGGGCGTAAGCCTTTATTTACGGAAGTAAATAGGAAAATCAAGTTAAGGTAAATCCCGGCTAACACAACCCAGACTTTTATTAATGATACAACTTTGTCAGTGATACACTACACGTTTCGGTCCTAGAAAGGACCATCTTCGGGTGTGTTTATACACAGAACAGAGTACCGGGCTTGATAGGAAGTAAACAGGCTCACTGTATGCCATGTACCACAAAATATTTACGCAGCAGCGCATTAGGCATGTTGAAAACACGTCTGTTTTAACAGGCTCCTCGTCTCATGCACTTAAACCATTCAGTAGTGCGAATATACTTGCAAATCTTCACATATCTCTGTTGGAGTTTTTATTTACGGTGGACTAATCCGGACTCCATTACTAGCAATTATTTAGCTCATATCTGAATCTGATAATCTTACGAAATCTGTTCCCATTTGAAATGAACTCAATCCGAAACTACCTGATTGGATAAAGCTTTCCTAACGAGCTTTACGTTCGATCCAGCCATTATCCACGAGATGAGTACTGGTTAATACGATCTGCACCAAATCTGATTTCCTAACTGGCAATGACAGTGCAACGTGTTTAAATTTACTACAGCGTCAGGTATCTTGTTTTGTCTAGTTATTATGGATATTAGTGTAGCAAATGGCCTTGTGTGTAATATCCGGAAATGACCTCGCTAGTAGGATTCCGTATTGAAACAACCTGTCAGTTGTATGCTATTTTACTCTTGATGATCAATACAAATTGTAGCAGATGGCTGTACAACAGTAAGAGAATAATATTTGGAGAACTATAATAAAATAAATAATTATATAGCAAAGGATAATGTCGTTCCCTGGAACGCGGCTACCCGTTTAATCTTTTTAGAGCACATGAAATATAACTATAAGGAATTACAAGTAAGTGCTGAATTATGAGGTAAATATAAACGAATTTACGTAAGAGAAAAGAAAAGGGCTTTTTCTTCTATCGCCTAGGAAATGTAGTGAAATGAACTATTTTCTGAAGTTATAAAGGATATTAAAAATAGTACTGTTGACATCTGTGCTGACACAGATAAAGACTAAATGAGAAACATACAGCAGCAGAAATTTTCGAATGCGTTCCTGCATGATCTGAGTCTAGGTAGAGTTTGATTCCTTTTGATGAGTTAAATTCAGTACCCAGATACCTTACGTTTCAAACGCCTTTTCTAAACGCCTATTCTTCTGGATTGCGATGCATTTCACGCGTTTGTGAATACCGAAGATTTTAACGTGTGGGTGGTTGCATCCCCTTTGTACATTCCCAGATGATATGGCCATATGGTACTCTGTACTTTACTTTCATCTTCCTAGTTATATTCTGGCTTAAAAATATATTGACTTCGTCACCATTGCCAAAATTGAAATACACATATAGAAGTAGTACTAAAATGTATGCACTCATGAATTGTATTCCCTGTCGTCTTACGCTTGTCATTGTCTTCATTGCAATTATAATCTGCTAAGGACGCAGCAAATCAGAAAACCGCATTTATTGTGGCTTCGAGCTTCATATTTCTTCTTCTTTCACTGATCCCTGACAGGATTCAACAGCTAATGCAAGTATTAAAAGTAAATGCATTACGCTGCTCTTATGTTACCTAATAGTGAATACTGCATACCTAATTTCAACGCATTATTTTCGTGTAATGCATAAAATTTACACACATTCGGAAGAATGTCTACTAATCTCGCCAATTTTAATTTCTAAAATTTAGTATTGGGGATCTGCATTTGAAGATAGCGGCCACATGTATTTTCATTTCTGTCGATTCAGTAAAATTCATACTTCACGTGACCTTCAGAAAAAATAACGTGACAAATTTTCCTCCTTCGGATCTTTGCCGTGGCAACTAACGTGTATGCTATCATCTTGTACTTTCTGCTTTCCTCTTCGTTTATGAAGGCTTGCACGACAAGTTTATCTTTATTTTATTTCTACTTGTATTTATCTTCTTCTTTGTTGCTCGTCAGTGCGACCACATCATACATCTGATACTCTTGGAAACACGAAATGTTTCTAAGTAATATGTAAATATATATTTCCTGCGAGAGAAAACACTGCCTCGCTATTGCAATGTTGAACATCGGTTAGTGTTGTTTAGGTATAGAATAGGATTTTTTTCTGAGAACCGTACGAAACACAGAAACACGGTGCATGAGGAAAATGTAAGCATTTTTTTAACAGTTAAGTAGGTGATAGGTACAGTAACTGCTCTGCTGTTATAGTATAATTCAAGCATGGCTGTTTTTGCTGTTGTAAATGTCATTCTTTTTCCATTACGCTACCGCGTCACCCATGACTAAGAGCATGACAGTTTTTTTCCTCAAGAATGCTCTGAAGTTGTTTTCCTAAAACTGACTAGAATGTACATTGAAATCTAATGTTTAGAATAAATACAGATCGTGCCTATAAGACTCCAAGAAATCCATCTAATTTCTAACTCGTTTTGCCTTCATGCAAATATAGTACCAGGCTTCCATGAGAGACGAAAGAAATGGGGTTTACAGCCTTGCACTTATCGTCATTGTCATATCTGAAAGGATATAAATTTCACAAAATAAAACACAAGACGTTCATAGGAAACAAAATTTAATTTAAATTGCCTTCAGCATAACAAATGGAATAGTATAATAGAGAAAGCTTCCTTGACACAAACTTCCAGTTTTCTTTGTTTTTATGACGGTTCTGTCGACTAAAATGTGAACATCTTACATGCTGGGGGGGTTATAATTCGGGTCATTTCTGTTTTATGTACACACACACACACACACACACACACACACACACACACACACACACACAGTGAGACTCAATCTAAATTTCAAAGCCGAAGCCAGAATTTAATGGTTTAATCTAGATTAGCTGCTGCGAGAGACAGTGTTTCATACATTGGCGTGAAGTATGCAGCGGCATGTTGCTTATTTATGTCCGAATATTAAGTGAGGCTGCAGAGACAGGACATGTTTAGAGGCTGTTTTAAGCAATAATTTATGGTTTTTGTGATTCAGTGATTTAAAAACTTTCTGAATGATAGCGTCGTATATTGGACGCTTTCATTGATTTGCCAATCACATTTCAGTTACAGTGTTTAATATTTTTAAGATTTTGAACAATAATCTGTGACTGACACAGAGAATGTACCGTAGTACCATTACAATTTATCCGTGAAAAGCCTGACGGACTCAGGGTGCTGCTCACGACGTGTTGTCTTTGTGCGCGGATTTTAACGTTATAACTGCAGTCCACGGTTGTCGTTCAGTTTTAATAGAAGGCTTACTTCTACGCAACTAATAAACTGTGGGGTTAGTATGATGTAGTGACATTTTAGTGATTTGCTTAGCTTTATCTTTGAGGAATATTTGCCATTGGGCTGAGGGCTTCAAATCCCAGAAAACAGCGCGGTGTGGGTGTCAAGAGCTTTGTGGAACATAACGTCATACTTTGACCTACCTGTGCCATCCCGGCTTGTCTGTTTTCAGGTAATTCTGGTGAGCTGCATCCGTAGCATGCGTTGAGGTATGAAATGTTCATACACATTTATTTTGAAAGTATGAAAGGCTATATTGACCAATTGAAACGCATAGATTCAATTAATTTGGTCCTTACAATTTTTGAAAAATTGTTCACTACTAGTTCATTAGATGGTTGTCCTTGTTGCTTACTAACAGCTCTGCTGTAAGAACGCTTCCAGAAAATGTCAAAATATTTCTTTGGTAAATAAGTGCAAAGCACCTGTACCTATCCTGTCATTATACAAGATTCTGACCCAGGTCCATTCACTTCCCACCTCACCACTTGCCTCGGATATATTTGGCCTTTAAAACGTTTTCTTCTTGGTCTTAACAAATGACACTTTACAAGCGCTTCCCATGCGAAAGTCGTGTATAGGATTCTTATCTCCCCAAATACAGAAACGTAACGAACCCACGGTGTCGTACAGTTCCTACCCTGACTATATCAGGGGAATCTTACAGTTGACGTAATTCTTCATGTAATCGCCATATTGTTTAATTCTTGGGAGCAGATTTGAAATAATTTTCTGATCACTTTGTGTTCAAGCATTTTTATCGGTATTACTCTCGCAAAGAGGCCATAACAGTTCTACAGAGTGGAATTATTAAAATTATGTAAGAGATTGCAACAAAATACACTGTAAGCCATATATACACTTTGTTATTTTACATTACCAAATGTAATTTAGGCCATATATACACTCTGTTATTTTACATCGCTAAATGTAATTTAGGCCATATATACACTCTGTTATTTTACATTACCAAATGTAATTTAGGCCATATATACACCTTGTTATTTTACATTACCAAATATAATTTAGGCCATATGTACACCTTGTTATTTTACATTAGCAAATATAATTTAGGCCATATATACACCTTGTTATTTTACATTACAAAATGAAATTTGAAGTAATGTAAATAACGTAAAACTTATAACATAGTAAGGAGCACGTATCGCACAACAGTGCATTTTGGCAATATCTAACAAACAGCGTAGTAATACAAGGAAGATACCCAATACTGAGATGACATTTTCTTTAATTTCAAGGTTCCGCCGCGATGTTGATTAGATCTGCGCTCTTCTGGGATATTACGCGACGTCCTGTGGTAATTTTTATCGACGTTCTTGACCCTTAAGAATGGGACCGATACGATGTCCCGAAACGTCAGTAAAAAATTACCACACGAAGCCGTGTAATGTTCCAGAAGAGCACAGATTTGATATTTTCTTCATCTAAACCCTTCATTTAAGGATAAGATTAAAGAAAAGTCTGTCATCAAAATTTTTAATTTAACTTATACGTATAAACTGCAGCTTTGTACGTTAAGTATGGTCAGTGGGTCCTCGTGCCTGTGAAGTGGCGTGTTGAAAAAATGAAAGGTCCTAATTCTCGTAAAATGTGCAAAGTCTATGAAGAGACTGACAACTCATCTTCATTACAAATTGTCTTCCATATTATCAATTGCAAGTGAGTTAGCTTTGCTGTTTCGATATATACCAATGGGAGAAAGTAACACGAGTCTGAATGAGGGGTTAGCTTGTTAAATATAACCACATGCTTTTCCTCATATTCTGACGGGTGCTCGGGGAAAATCTGATACATCATCATTCTGACAGTAGTGGGAGTAGTTTGTTCCGCTTGTGTTTGTGAGGCTGGAGACACTGTGGTCGTCTTTACTAATTGGTTAATTTGAATGAGATGTTCCCATTTCACGATCCATTGACTCTGCCGTCCCAGCGCGTTGTGAGTGAATGATGCAGGCGTCAGTCCCAGACGATAAGCGCTAATTGACTTCCCGGGTGCAGCTGATCGAGAAATATCGACTGCTCAATTTACTTTTCATATTCACTTCACGCATGCGCATGTACAAACAGATTTTGCGATTTGTCAGTAACGAGGTTTTGTAGGAGCGCTGAGTCTGTTTCGTCAGCCTGATTCAAAATATGGTAATCTGACGACGCCCAATAAAATTAATACAGTAATTGTGTAATGTGATACAATAAGTTTTGTGAATTCATATAACGTTCTGTGTGGAACTAAGTGATGGATGACTCTTACATTCATGAATCATAATCGGCAAATGATCTACCTAAATTTAGGATTTACTCAGTGTCATGAAAATGGAATTTGTCATGGACTTCTTTGTAATATAGTGGAACTCTGAGCGGGTGAACTTCTAAAAGGACCAATGTATAACGGAGATGAAACCACAAAGATATTTTAACGAAGTGTAGCATTCTACAAATATACCTTGGGGGAAATACGGGGACCTTTCTATTATTTTACATGAAAACATATACTTTTTTAACATTTGGCCTGAAAGAGACCACAGTTTACATAAATTTATGGTTCAGTGCCATCAAATAAAACGCTTAACTTTGCTGGTCTACAAAAATTAATGATTGGAAACTGACGTCGGGTAGACTGTAGAAACAAGAAATCCTGTAGAATATGTGACTAAGGCTGTCTTGTTGCAACAATGTTAAATTTGTTCTTTTTGATTCTTTGAAAAATGTTTCATATTCACACCGTTTCCAAAGGTACGTACGTTTGTCCTCAGATGCTTGTCGTTACACTAAGAGATAAAAATAGTTTATTTATACATTCAACTTAACGTCTTTTACAATGAAGAGAAATGTAGGCTTATGACGTCACGATGCTGTCTGTATTTCTGCGCCCTTCAAATTCTGACGTAACTGAGGGACTAAAACTTGCTACGAATGAACGCGATGTTATTACAGTGTACTTCGGCAACATGAATTTTAATTACCTATAAACAGCAATGCCGATCCCAATGGCCGCGAGGTCTGAGTCGTGGGTCTGCGGCCGCTCGCTGGCTGGGATTATGGGTTCGAATCCCGCCGGGAGCATGTATGTGTGTCTCTTGCGAGTGTTGTGTGTTGTCAGGTAGAGGTCTTCGCGTCGGCCTGATCAATCGTCCAGAGGAGTCCTACAGATTGTGGTGTGTCTGCGTGTGTTCCTGAAGCTTCAATACTGTGGAGGCCGTGGCACAATAGGGGCTGTTGCACCATTCGAAAAACAAACGGTATTAACAACGTGGCCAAAATATTAACTTCTTATGCGGAAAGGTCCTGCCCGTACTTACTTCAGGGTCCCTTAGTGGCGTACTGTAGTAGAAGCTGGAGAAATGTTTATGTGTTAAAGTAATATTTCTGTAAAATGTAGACTAACGCAAGAGGGCTATAAAAATATTTCATCTTCCATTTGGTGGGGATAACAAAGAAATTATTTGACGTCGGTGTGTACAATTTTATTGCCGAGATAAACACAATATTAGCTACACACAAAATGTTATTTAGAAGGCGACATTTTCAGATATGGCGACATAAACATTTTTGTGTTTTAGACTAACAAAAATATCCAACAGAATATTTCCACTGAAGCAATAACTTATTCACAAATATAAAACACGAGCAATAATACTAACAAATGTGTAGGACTATAGAATTATATATTATGAAAATAGCCCCCAGTATTTATACTTAGATGTTATTTGTATTTATTTTGAGTTTAGTGGTGGCGGTTCTAGTCGAATTTGCGGCCGATTCTATACAAAGGGGGTAAGATAACGTCGGGGTTAGTGGTTGGCGTAGGTCCGTGACCCAGATTACCTCTTTATGTGGAAATTAAGTAAGGTTGAATATAGCCTGTATCTTCTTAATCATCTTAAGAGCGGAGACGAAACAACTGCCAAGAAGTCGCATACATCAGACGTAAGTCAAACAAGTCAAAATTTAGGCCTTCAGCATAATATTTGCATACTGTGAAGATATAACTGGAACTGCAAAGAAGACCCTCTTTTCACAGACGCATATTCTGAGATCCTTCCATGCAGTAACGAAGCATAAAATTCGAAGAATGGTTCGATTAAGCGAGGAGTTGAATGGAAGCCCACAAGCAGCGAGAAGGAGACGACGAAATATTTGAATATCTGAAGTAGAATCTATGAGTTCATTTGAATTACATTAGACCCACCGCCGGCATATTGGAGTTTTTGAAGGATACTGCCCCATTTATGTGTTTGTACAACACAGAATGTGTTGCTTTTTGAAAAGTTTCACACGTGTTTAAATTTGTATTTTTTTTACATATCTGTGTTATTTATTCTGATTTATTAAAATTCACTTCAAAATATTTAATATATAGCCCGTGATATCCTTTCAATAATTTTAAAATAGGCACAATTAATTAAACTAAGCGCATTTTAATCTGCTTTATATCTGTGTGGGGAAGAAGAAATACATGCCTTTACAAGATATTTAAAGTTGATTAAATTCTTCTGGGTTGTTATGCTGCGTCGGCGGTTGGTAGTTATGTTACCCTCCAAGAAGATTCATTTTGGACTACGTGACACTGAAAATGAAGGCTCTACAATCTATCGAAACGTCCGTAATTATACCCTATTTATCACGGCTTAATATTCAAGAAGAACTGAATCTGAAGCAACAAGGCAGTGAACATTTCAAGTCTCACATATTAAGCAGTTATCATGAATTACGTCTGTCTTAGAACTAATTTATTGTTGCCATTTAAAACTTTACTTTTACTAACCATTTTTCTGTCATCAAAGTACCAAAAAAAGCAAGATGTATTTTGTATATTTTTATGATTCACTGGCAATTAAAATTCTTACTTCATTGCAAGAAATACATTGTACTTCATAATACACCTTGAGTCACATTCATCGTTACAGCAGACCGCCACCTCTCTCCATGCATATTTTAAATCTGTGAAGATATGTATTTCAAAGTGATGCAAAAAAAAAAGATTACAACCCAAATCTTGGTTGTAGGCTTAGACCATTATGTTGTCATTATGTTTCTGATCTATACAGTCAGCCTGAATAGATGTTAGTAAAGGGTAACTGCTTTCATAAATTTTTTTACCGAAGCGTGGAAGAAGTATTCTGAGTATCCTGCCAAGTTTTGAGTACTTGGCTCCGTGGTTTATAGCTGCATTATTTGGTATTGAGAACCTCAATGATGCGTGCTGCCTGGCTACAGAGTGCCGTTACACATGCCTGAACGTACCTTTACTTCCGATTATACAGACGGGGGGGGGGGGGGGGACGTCTTAGTGATTGGAATTCCAGATCAGTGTATATGATGTTCTTGGTTGTAATATTGTTGTTGCACACCGGCCGCATTGCATGGCATTTTGAGGATATATTAATGGGTCCAGGGAACTTCTGAGAGAGGTATCATTACAAATTTGTGTTTGATTTTGGTCATGTGATCTTTCGCTCTTCGTTGTGTATGTAGTTTAATCTTATTATTCTCATCGTTCTTCTCTTTCAGATTCAAGTATGATGTACAGCAAGTAAGTTATGATCCTAAAATGTTTTTAAACTAATCATGTCATTTACTTCTAGGTCTTCCAAACTCTTCGTTTCCTTTAATATTACATAAGCGGCTGCTGATTTTGATATTTGCTTCTTTATTTCATTTTTCACCTTGTTTGCAGTTTAATTTACATTTATTCCTACTAAATTGACAGATTTTATCATTGGCAGATCCGTTCTGCATAAGTTTCTCCTTGTAGTAGCAGTCAGCAAGGTTTTCAAATCATCGAAAACAGAATCCACATACTGTGCAAGAACTCCAAAACACAATCCTCAATATCACCGCCACCGCCGCTTCCGCCGCCGCCACCACCACCGCCACCACCATCACCATCATGGCCGCCGCCGCCGACGTCAACAACCGTTTCAGTTCGTTGTTTATTTACACACTGACTTGATAGCATAATGGCCGATTACAAATCAGTACAATTATCAATATTAAAAATAATTATAATTGTTTTCGTTAAATTGAAAACTTGCGTTTATTAAGGCAGTTCGTTGATAGTGTCATTAGTCAGGCATTTATAAGTGGTGGATTATGTGAGGCGGCTACGTAGAACACAATGAAATGAGGAGCCGCTTTTTACCGTAACTACACGTTTTGGGCTGCAGCAACTGTAGCCTGTTTCGAGGTAGCTTCAGTATTCTTGTGCAGCTACTCGGAAAATCGAAGCCAGACTTCAGCCATGATATCCGGTGGCCCAGTCGAAAGACAAAACTCTTAATTCTGGTCTTGTTAGCCGTATTCCTATCTATTCGATGTGTCAGAAAGAGGAAAGTTTTGAGTTATTGTCAACGAAATGCTGACGGAGTGTGCATTTGAAACTAATGAAGCGGTTCCCATTGGCGTATCCCACTTTAAAAAGGACGGCAGAGATTTTAAAATTTCACCTTTTCAGATTACTTCGAAGTCTGTGACGATCATGAAGTCTATCTGAGTGTGTGCCAGGACCGTCAGGTCTTGGAGACACATTTCTAAGCTCTCAGCTTATTACTTGAGATCAAGTTCTTAAGTACTCATTAACCTAGTTGGATAAGGGGAGGAGGGAAGGCGTGTAATGAAGCAACGTGGGAGGGATAGATTTTCTTAACCTTAAGGTTGGATCGTACAGGGGTAACTTATTCTCGATCTCATCACCATTAAGCCCGATTCCTCCCCCGTTCCTCTTCAAGGCAAGAGGTAAACACTTCACAACAGCTGGTTTTGCTTCCCTGCCTCTTTGATGTGCGGAGAGACTAACTGTCATAGCGCACTACTTTGCTGTGTGTAGGATATGAATAGGCGTGCTTGAAATATATAATTAAATTTTTGAGTCTTTTATCCTTTCGTCTTCTACCCGGAATGTACTTAGCATAGTTGTGTGTTTAGGAAATTCAGGTTGAGGTTAAGAGAAATAAAGTTGTGTTAAATACTTCGGGAAGTTAGTTTTCAAGTATGCGATCCATAAACCTCGAATAGATTTACACAGACTGTGCCACGTTGCTATAGTAACCTTGTTGATGGGATTAAAAGCTCGACACACTCTATTCTACGAGCAATGCTTTCAAATTTTCCAACTAAGTGAACAAATCAGCTCTTTTAAATTGCGGAATGTCTAACTGAAATCGTAGAACTACGAACAAGTTACTACATGGCGTCCATGTTTTTCGTGGTAATTACGTGTTCTACGAAACAAGAATTAGAGGAGCGTTTATATTATTATTATTATTATTATTATTATTATTATTATTATTATTTAATAGAAGCGGGAAGAGAGAACGTGAGTTCATATCATACGTACAGCCTATCACGTTAGTAATGGGCTTTAAATAATTCTGTTATATTTTAACAGTGGACTCGGATAAGTTGTATAATATTTATCGACTCAGGCATAGAATTCCACAGTGTTTCGAAGCCTGGATTTGTCTCCGTCTTCAGGCGAAAAGGGGAGATGAAGTAACTACTCTGGTTTCACCCTTGGCAAGCCTACTCTGTACCCCAAAGCAGTGATACAGAATAACACTTCCTAACAGGCCAAACATTGTAACTTCTGCCCGGTTTCCAGATCTAGTCTCTGAAACGCTGTGTGCCTTGAAGCCTGAGGCACTGGTTGATAAGAAACTTTTTGTCACTTCTCTTAATACTGGAAAATTTTACCACCAGGATGTAAGGGTATAGGAAATCAGTATAAAAGAACTGAATGCCGGGTAGGCCAAGGTGCTTCGGGACAGTAAGGGCTCGACTCACACTAATTCATATTCGTATTCATAGGCCTAGGTTTAAATCAGTTGATAAAAGGATGAAATGTAAAAGTATCTATGGACATGCTGTTAAAGATACACAAGATAGTTGTCATTGTCTCATTAATGACCAGATGCAAAACGTGGGCCCTGGGAGGAAATCAGAAGAAGAATTGATGCAAGTGGAGTAAATTTCTTGAGCAGAGTTGCTGGTTACGAATTTGTAACACGGAGACAAAGTGAAGAAATCAGTGGAGTACTGAAGTCTGCAGCATCTGTGAAACAGTTTAACTTCATACAACAGACTGGAAAAATCATATATTAAGAAAGCTTGACAAACGCTCGGCTGAAACTTAGTGGAACCTCAAGCCAAAAGGGGTACCGTGTAGGTGGCACACAGAGGATGAGATGAGGAAGTAAATTTTAAACTTTTGGAGCTCATTGGTTACTGTGTGTGCCCCACCTGCTTCGACGTAATTGAATTCTGTATTTTGCCAAGAGTGTACATTTATGCGTTTCTTTCGATTCTTAAAACACACAGCGGATTTTTTAAAATATTAATCTATTTCTCTTCATTGTAGTTAATAACCTTCCCTTTGAACGCAATGTGGATGAACATTTGTCTTTAGAGGTCTAAAAAGTTCGGGATAGTAAAAAAAATGGACGTAGCTCTTATAGCTGTTTATGTGTTTTATTGTCTCAAGAATCTTACAGAGCGGCCCTCAAACCAAGTTCCGTAAAAACCTCAAACTTACAAACTAGAGCCTGAAATTTTACTACCAAGCTCACTTTTTTTAGTTAAACGTCAGTCAGTCAGCCATATATGGAAATGTGCTAAATAAACTAAAATGTTAGTGTTTTACTACAATGTAGTTTTTGGTTGTGGTACTGTAGCTTGTGGTAATATGTGGTCTGGTTGCATACGGTTACTAACGTTTTAAGGAAACTACTACTTCGCAAATTTAATGTGTTCCATGTCCATGCGCTATATTATACAAAAACACAAATCACCAACAAATGCACAAAGAGAGTTTTGTCATCAATCGTAACACACTGCTACATGTTTTGACCCTGCTGGGTCATCTTCAGGGAGAATTTTTTGTTATCGTTACGCTAAGGTTGCACTTTATAGTTGAGTGAGAATGTGCTGTTGACTGTACTGCGTTGTTTTTGGAGGCGTGAAACCTCTGCGGTCCCGGCCTGCACTGCAGTTCTCCCTGAAGATGGCCCAGCAGGGTCGAAACATGTAGGAGTGTGTTACGATTGTTGATAAAACTCTGTGCATTTGTTGGTGATCAGTGTTTTTGCACTACTTCACCTTCAGAGCAAATTCACGGCACTTAATGTTTTATCAGCGGTGCTGCTAAAGACTGAAATCTTCTGATATATTACGCCTTATTGACTGTCAAATAGCCGCCGACCTTCCGAAGGGTCTTACTGACTTCTCTTTTAGAGTTAATTAGTTCAACAAGAGACTCTACCGGCTTCCGAAACGCGTACAACAACTGAAGAACTGACATGATGTAACATTCCAGAACACATGCGTGTTCAGTTTATGCCCTTTCTATTAATGCTTCTGAAAAAGTTCTGTTTTTATATTTATGTTTCGCTTTGGTTTCTTTGCTTACCCTGAAGAAGGGAACAATATGGGCCTTCGAGAGGTTTCTAACTACCCACCACACAACATGGTATATTAACCTATATATTCTTCTGTATACAGAGTGCTAATATTTAACAAAAAACCCTCTCTCACTTTCCTTGTATTTCTCCCGGCACTACTTATTACCAGCGTTCTTTCCTTTCACCCCATTCAGTTTACCTGTTATTGAAGGCAGTTGTAACAGTTTGGTGGAGCGGTGACAGTGCAGTTCTGTTTGTCAGGCCCAGTGTTTCAATCCCAGCAGCTTTACCGAATGCCTGGCTAGCATTATGTGTGGATGTCCTGAGCCCCACGAGGTAAATGCCACCAGTTTCCATGTACGGTATTGACACAATTCCAATATTATTCATTCTGCGATATTTGTCGTCGTTTGTTGCCATTAAACTCTGTGTAAACTTTACAACTGAAACAGCGTCCTTAAGTAGCGTGAACGTTAATAGCGAAGTAACAAGTAGTTTTGTATCCTCTTATATATATTACAAACGATGACAGATTCCCGGATATCAAATGCACTTTTTCGTCGAGCTAATTTAAGAATAATTTTTCATGAAGCCTGTTTTCATGATATTCGACGAAAGGAGCCAGAAGTGAATATTGCACAAAACAGACTACATTGATATAGCGGTATGTCATGTCGTTATTTGAGTCTTTGTCACATTGAAGTGGCTCGCCATTTATAGTGGGGAGCACAGAGTGGAAAGCAATATATCTTTCTCCTGTCAAAATGAAATTAATTGCTATAGATCAGTGTGAATTAAATTCATCCATATTTTCGTGTAGTTTATATGGTACAGCAGGATCATCATTTCATTGTTGTTACCTTTTTGGAAATGCACGACTTATGTGTAGATGTGAATTAGAAATGTTAACGAACAGACATCTGTACAAAAAACCCGCAGTATAGTATTTATTACCTTGTACTTCAGTGGCATGAACTATGGAATACTTAACCCTTGCTCTGCGAAGTAGCGTATAAAGTCTTAAGACTTAAAATACGGTTACTGCTGTATGTATCACTCCGTTTTATATTGAAATACAGTTGTTGCGCTATGTGTCGCTGTGTGTCTTACTAAAGTACAGTGGCTGCTCTATTTATCACTGCATTTAATATTAAAATAGCATAAATTTTTTCCATGCGGGTTTCATATGGGTCTCTGAACGAAAGATTATTTCCCTAAACGACATTAACACTTCAACTGCTGTTACCGAAACGCTTATTTTCTCTAAGGAAAGCATTTATAATACTATTTTGATTAATTCCATTTTTCACAGCGTTTATAGTAGAGATTTATTTCAAAATGCATCTCGTACTTATCCCTATTTGTGTCAAGTATTTGCTCCGAAAGGCGGCCGCGGTAGCGTAGTCGGTATAGCGACTCGCTAGGGGCTGGACAGTCCGGGGTCCGAAAGTAAGTGTGGGCGAGATTTTCCGCTACAGTCCAGACCGGCCTCGAGGCCGATCCAGCCTCTTGCATGTGCCATGAAGGTCGGGTCCCCTTCACGGGGGTAAAGCAGCCGAGGCGTGGGGTTGACCACCCACTCTTCTAATGCAGGGGTTGAGTGTGGGTAGAATTGTACCTCTACATCCCCTTAGTGCGTGCTTAGCATGTTAAGGGACAGCATTTTATGTACTCAGAAATAGTACGGAATGTATTAATAACATAATGGAACAACTTTATCAAGAAATATGCAGGGCAGAGTAAGTACCGTGAACACTGTCGTGTTTAGCGGAAGCCATCCAATGTGAACGACAGTGTCATTAGCACTTCATGCTATTCGCTGTACAGGGTGTATAGCTTGCACTTGTCTGATTTCTGGTGTGTTCGTGTAACGAGATTTGAATCTTATTATTTCAAACATAATTTATAAATTCTTCTGTCTTGAAAATTTTAATTACAAACATGTGTTCCATTAATTTCTTTCTTGTGTTCTTGAGATAGCTGTTTCTCTGAAGGTTTCTGTTAATGTATGAAACATTACATCACAATGCTTTTGACCATTTTCTTTGCCCGAAGTACATTTGGTATAGGCTGTTTGCTGTATTGGTGTTGTCCCTACTCCTGTATTTCGGTGATTAATATTTCTCCTGACGTAAATATTACAACTTCTATTTATTTTCATGATTAGTGACAAAGGCCAATGACGAAATTTTAAAGGCAGTAAACTTACTCTTAACCCCAACGATCTAGAGCTCAGTGTAGTCACAACTAATCATCTGAAGACGCGACTGAAGACGTACCCGGGACTGTAGTATATTGATTAATTAGCCGACCTCAAAACATTAAAACATTTGTGGAATAACGATCTTTGTCATTTTCCCTAAAGTTCACCTCGCCATACTTATTAATGCCTCTTTGCAAATAACGAGCAAGCCTTTAATATTAGATGCAGATTAACCCTTTAAAGACGAAGCGTATTTGTTTTATATAAGGACTCAGTGCGTACCGCGCTGTAAACACTCTCCACTTCGGTTTTAAAAACTAATCTGTTAATGTGTTATAAGGCAAAAGTTGCTGTTTTTTCTGAGATCCACACAGAAGAGATAAATGCAATGTGGGTACCACGTAGAATTTTTTAATGTTAAACCTGATGGTACGTAAAGTTACCGCTAGGCTTTAAAAGGTTAATGAAATTTCTCTGAACATACACCTACATTCCATATGGATTTCTTCAGCGAACCGCCTATGAGACGTTGTGGCAGGGTTCTGTCTTTTGTTTCAGCAGATCCCATTGCCTTACTTCCGGTGAAGATCTCCTTTCCTAAATATGAAACGGCTGTGTTAATATCCCAGCGTGTTTATATAGTGGTAGTGGAATGCTGGTTAAAAAGCTTAAAAAACATATCCCCCCTCTGTCTGCGTCGTTTACAGGTAACCTTTCATTTGATCTACTTTTACATGTTACGAGTACGTCTCCTCAGAGGCACTCTGGTATCACGATTTCATTATACTGCACCTGCAAGCTATGTAAATGGAGATACAGGGAAAGGCAGCTCGAAAGTACGATCATAAAGAGCACGTAAGTGTAATAATAAACACGTAGAGAATGCATGTCATCCTCGTGTATTGTGGTGCGGGCCACAGTGAACCAAGAGTTTTGAGGTTGGGCTGAAAGATTTGAGAGGAAATAAAACTTTGCTAGTGATATGGAAACAACACGATACCATAAACAAAATAATCTTTTGTTAGATCTGAATCAAAATCTAAAGAAATCTAAACTATAAGCCTGTCATCCAGTCCACTGTATTTCATGATACGTCACTTATATGCGGCACATTTCCGACATTATTGCGCTACTTTTTTTTTTTTGCAGGAGCAGAAAGAATCTCGTTATATGTAAAGTAGCCTCTAAGGTTTTGTCATAAAGAGGAAATAATATGTTCAGTAACTTCAGGGACTTAAGCATTTCAATTATTGCATACATAGAGTACAGCACATTGTCTTAAAGCTTTCCATGTGTCTTCTTTTTTCAAGTAAAACCCCTGCCTGAACTACGAGACAAAAAATTTTCATCTCTGGCTAAAGTTTTCACATATGTGTATGTCAACGATGCAAATATAATTCATCACAGATGCTATGCTTTGTTTGACCTATATTTTCGAGGCGACGCATTGAATTCCACAATCTTAGAACACCCCCAACATATATATATAGATACACAATAAATTTGCTTAGAGAATTGCCTGTTGGTCCATAATAATTTGTTACTTTTGTTAATTCTATTTATTTGCGGTATTACGTTTTTCTTCAAATTGTTCACTAGGAAGTGAAAAAAACTGCTGCCTTACACCCCGTTTTGTGAGTAAGTTCTTGTGGTGTTACAGTGATCAGCAATTTAAACTGTATTTTAGCTTAACCACTCAAGGAATTGAAGTCAAATTTTGGACTAAAATAAACCCTGAAATACGCTAAAATAGTATGCAGCAACCTCCTACTGGCTAGCATGAAATGAAGTTCATAATGTGTCAAACTAACACCTATGGTGTGGTCATACAGGAAAAAATTTTAGATCTCATTTTGAAGAAACTGATTTCGAACACAATTCAATTATAGAAAGATTAAAAGAACCGTTCACTTTGTGTACCCTGAGACTGACCTGCTTCTCGAAATAACTTCCCCAGAATACACGAACATGCTGTTATCGTCCGTGCTATACGCTACGTGCAGTTCAGTATTACCAGCTGAAAAAATTTAAGCCAGAGAACTGTAGGTTCTTGCGCAATCCCCTTTTATTTTATAGTGATAAAGCTTTGACTGACTCCTCTTTCTAATAACGGAATACTGTGCTCTCTGTTACGTATGAAATTAATCGTTACGTATAATGCAACACATCAGTCTCCAAAGGTTGTATCCAGGAAAATGTGTTTAGTCTCTAAAATCATTGATATATGAACGTGGGAATCCAAGGCTCGAATTTGTTTGTAGTGTCACAAAGCAGAAGACGAAGGACAGCAATTTTTTTTTCAGGTTTGGATTCTAGAAGGTGAATGCGGTTTCGGTAGGGTGAATATGGTTTTCCAAATGCTGTGTGGATGTCTTTTGTTAAATAACGTCACATGTTATATAGTGTTGAATATTATGCCTTCACGTTTTGGAAGCCAGTTATTCTGAATGACATGCGTAAAATAGACCTATTGTGTGCGCACAGTTCTCTTTATATATCACGACTCATATTTCAACTCCCAGTGAAAGAAATCAAGTGTTACTTGGCCCAAAAATTCGGTCTTGTGGGATGTTGAGACTTGTACACTAGCAAATGTGTACCGACGTTTCGAAAGACAATATTGACTTCATATTTAGGGTCAAGCTATCCAAGAAGAGCCTCTCGTGGACTGCTTAGCACTGAAGATGGAGACAGGTCTCTCCTCCGAAACGTCGGTAACTGGGTACCAGTCGACAAGGCGCAGCATTCCAGAAGACTTCTGTCCTCATCAACACTGCTGTCCGAACCTTCAATCTCGCATTATTTGATCATTTTATATTTACATTCTGCCATCTTGTTTGCTTGTACACTTTACTGACTGCTCCAGATGTTTAGTTTTGAAATTCAGAACTGAAATTCTTGCAATATTGAGGACAGCAGGTCAGACTTCTGGCTTAAATTTAACCACAACTTTGGTTATACAGTGAGAAAATTCCTTGCTAGTGTACTGTACCTTACTGCGTCTTCGGATATAGACAGTGGCACACGTGGAGGCCTTCAGCTGCACAAACACTCTCCGGAGCGAGTGACAGGGCGAGCGTCGTGGTTTAAACAGTAGACTGCTGGGTCCTTTCCAAGGATTACCGAACGCCGCTGGATACTGTTCGTCCTGAGGCAGTTGTTTTAATTAGCTCGTGTTTTCTCATCCACTCCCCTGCATCTTGCCGAGTGGGACGCCGTTGGGCAACTACACTCTGCTGGAGGTAGAGGGCTACCCGCAAGACCCAAACAGCTGAACAGCTGTAAATCTTACATTCCATGGTTAAAGAGGCTCCCACTACACAAGGCTCTTTTATTTGCAACAAACTGTACGATAACGAAACAATGAATTTTTCGTGTCATAATTATTCAAATTGTGTGTTTCCTTCCATAGGTTTCTATCTTAAGTATCAAGCACATAGGATGATTTAGTTGATTAAAATGGAAGAGCAGAACTGTGCATTATAAATACAGCAGAATTGACATTTCTGTCTAATAACCCATGTGGGTAATATTATATTACTCATAAATTAGAAGGCCTAAACTGAGAAAACGCTGCTTCGTGTCCCGGTATATATGTATAACAGGAAAGGAAAAGAAACGCTGCGCATACCGCATGTATTGTGGGGCACTGCTTCGTCTAAAAATATAATTTTTCCAAACATTTCTTGGTTGCATGCATCCTAGCAACAGCGATGGAATTAATGCGCGATTTCTAACACGCTTTACTGTAGTGCTGTTGTTAGGAAAAGTGGAAAAAATGAACTATTTGGAGCACAGGGTTTCCTTTGAAATCACAAGAAATTTAAATAATACAAAAATTTAATTTTTCTAATTTTGGTGTGGCTCCCAAGCGTTATAGGAATCGTGCGTGCGGATGGTCATTGCCCCTGAAATTCTTGCAGATCTTCACATAAATTGAGCATTAAAGCTCCTCTATTTTAATGAAAATCGAAAGGATCAACGGTTATTTGTAAAATTATTCCAATACCAGTTTTCATGAATATCTGTTCAGCTTTTCTTGACGTGGTGTAGAAGCACAGACGGACGGACAAAGCGCTATTAATATGTGATCCACAGGGATTAGAAAGGGTCTAGAAAGTGAACCGCGTTTCAACGATGGTTTGCGCTAGTGGAAATACGCGATCGTGTAATTTGATACTGCATCAAGAGCTTGGTGTTGGCTGTTCAATTGAGTAGGCTGAGGGTGTCAACCTTTAGTATTGCACAGCCGGGTTAAGCATTCAGAACGCCTACCTTCTGCCCACACAGTGCATCTGTGTGTTTTGTTTGGCTGTCAGAGCAAACACTGATTTTTTCCTTATGCGGCATTTACTGACTAGTTTTTGTAGATATGTTTACTGCACGGTATGACCTGAATCTTTAAATAAAATTCACGTTAATTTTTGTCTTTAAAAGGTTAGTGGGTGAAGTTTTGTTACTGTTCTAGCTGCGTTAGCACAAACGTGAACGTGCCTTTTAACTGTATTTCTGGCCCTAAAGTAAATTCAATAAATTGAATGTGAGAATAGAATTTCATACGATTTTGACAGATAAGGTTGAGGTCCTCTGAACTGTGACACTGTTTTGTCTTGTGCATCGCTACCAACATTTCGCAGGCAGAAGCCACCTCCATCTTCAGGGTTGGCGTGAGAAGGGGGATAATGCAATTAAGTGATACATGCACTTTGCTAGGAAGGTTCTTGTGGGCAAAGCCGGATCTTCAGTGTACTGACTTCGACTCCAAACGAAGGGAAAATATGCTGTTCCGAAACGTTGGGAACTACGTACCAGACTGCATGGTGTCAGCCCGAAGAACACAGCGTGAATTATAATCACTATGTGTGTACGGAAGCATTTTCTTCACATAACATTAGAGACGGCCATTATTTGCGTGATCTTATGGCGTGTCACGTGGTGAGAATGGAAGCAATCAGCCAGTCGTCGATATTCTACCCCCTTTATGTCGCAGCTTTCAGAAATTCAAGTCAAAAAAGATGAGATGTGTGCAGTATATACATTGCAAGGTATTTATAGCAAAGAATTCCAAGACCGAAACGTAAGCATACTTTGCTCTTAAACGGACTTTTAATCCTAGAAGCATTTTAGGCTGCGTCATGTTTGTAAACTAATAAAGAGACTGAATTCATTTTATGAGATTACTTGTAGGATTCATGCGTAAATGATCATATTTTTATCTAATGTAACAATTAAATGTACGTGTGCATTTAGTTGGTACATTAAATGATATTACTGATGTATAATACTAGGAGTAAATAATTCCAAAATTGTAAATAATCCTATGCAAAATCTGGTTTCTGTATGTGTATTATTATTTGCAATTTTTGTTACAAGATTTGTTTTTATTGTTAAATATTATTTCTATTATATATTATATTTATTATATATCATTTGTCTTATTTGTATTATATTTGCTATTAGGGATGCGGGTTGTTTCCATTATCACGTATTTTTGAGAGTGCTTATAATTCACATATTTAACTACATATGTGCAGATAAATTTAGTCTGGAAACTTGAATGGAAAAGACTTCTGTGGGAGGCATAGGTTGGAAAGTAATTCAAAAGGGACGTCAGTGAAGAAGGACCTGATATCGTGGCCTGGATTCATGTGGCGTAGAACAGAAACCAGTGGCATGCTTTTACAGAAATGATACTCAACAGTCATTTTTCATAAAAGGAGGTCGTCTTCTTCAATAATTCACGACCAAACGACGATGTAATTGCATAAAGATGTGTTCTGTTAATGGAATTTAAACTTCTTATAAAAGGTACGAACATAAGTTGGAAGTGGTTTTTCGTTTTTTCCCCAGACAATATTTTGAAAACTGCCATTATGGTGACCCAGATTTCCTCTAAATAATCACTTGCATTAATCCCATCATTTGATTTTTATAAGAATTGCAATTCATTAGAAAAAGGCATAAAATAATACTCAGTTTCACTGGCAGCCAAACACAATCTGAAGAGAGTGAAATTATGATGAAACAGTAGCTAATTACATTAATTTAGGGATTGCTGGCTCGCAAGAGAACCCACTCGTAATTTCGAAAAATTAAGGCAGACTAGTGGAAATGTCTTGGACTCGATTCCTTAAGCCTTTTGTCATTTACGAGTATTTTTTGTACACATCGTGAAGCTGAACGTTGAATTTTTGGTTGCATATACTATTGACGAATTCCGCAAATTCTTATAATAAACAAACATTATTTTCTTGTTCAGAATTCACCTGTTGGATTTTGATATGTCTACGGTTTTCTTTTCTTTTCGTTTCGTTTTGTTTTGTTTCGTATTCTTTACCCCTTCTACCTACTCAAAGTAGGTGTCGAGGTTGTTTATTTTCACTTGATCACACTCAGAAGTTGTCTATTTTCACTTGGTCAAACTCAGACACACACCACAGTCGGCAGAACTCCTCTGGACGAGGGATGGGCCCGTCTCAGAGACCTCTACCTGACAACACAAACACTCACAAGAGACAAACAACCATGCCCGCGGTGGGATTCAAACCCACGATCCCAGCAAGCGCTCGGCCGCAGACCTAGGCCTTAGACCGCGCGGCCGCTGGGATCGGCAGGTTTTCTTTTCAAGGTACGAAACTATTCTTTACATAGGCTACTGAATAATGTATGTCAGTAGTCCTCAAAGCCTTCATGTTGTGTCCAGCTGTCTTTCTTTATTTCTCCACAAATGCCGGACGGTAACAGCGTGGTTCAGCACAGCTTCGCTTGTGGAGAAATATCTGGCTGTTATTTTACGATGCTGTCATTTCTTCAAAATATAGCGTATTAAGGTAGACTGTTTGGTAGACTGGACAGGATTGGAAAGGAAGCAGTCATGATCTTATTCGGATATTATTGCAGCACTTGCCTGGAGGGACTGAAAATAGTCACTGAGAAAGTCGTTCAGTCGGCTATAACTCGTGTTCTGGCCCAGAATCGAAAGAGTACCTCACGGTTGTCGCTACGCCAAACAGTGATGGTCTTAGATTATATACGCTGACCCTTGGGTATTGCGTTATTACGCATGCGTAATACTTTTCACGCCTACATCCGTGCAGATCGCCCCACGTCTGCCCTTGGCATGGCGGTAGTTTTCCTGTGGACTGCCTACGTCAACGTGTGGATGTAGTAACCAAACACGATGTGTGGGCTTAATGTGTGTGTAATCTGTGAATTCATGTACCATCGATCATGTGTTTTCATTCTCCTGATGAACTCAGCGATATAAAGCAGATTAGTATGGATCGCAGATATTTATGGAGGAAGTCCCGCAGCGTATGTGGAATCCATCTGTGTATTATTGACGTATGTTTACGTCTGTTGCCTGCAGTGCAGATAAATTGAAGAGCTATTCTATTTTGAATCCAGGGAATTCTTGGGGGACTAGAAATATTTCAGCTGATTTGCCGCAGAAGGGTTAGTTTCCGGGAAAGCCGTCGTCAGGTTTAATTGCGCACTGCGCCGTGTAGGTATGCAGGGAAGACGATGTTCCCTTCCACGTACTCTTAACTTGTGTACGAGTATTCGGTGAAGGTGAGTGGTTAGCATGACATCCCACCCTTTCACCCTGGGTAAAGGGAACCTGGTGCTGACGGGGCAGCAGGCTGTGTGGATCCCAGAGGCGCTGTGTAGGCGATTGCATTTCCGTCGTCCATCCCGTAAGCTAGTCACTGTACTGATTCTCGCGTTGCTCATTTCTAGCTGTCTTTTACTGCACTTCAAACAAGTACTCTTGGGTTTAGAACTGCAAAAGGCCGTCTTCTTTGTCACTACAGGGCTCACATTAATTTCAGATTGGTACTTATACGGGCCTGAGAAAGATGTAAGATACTTTAAAGGTTTTAACTACAGTTTAACCTTTTAAAGCCTAGCGGTAACTTTACGTACCACCAGGTTTAACATTAAAAAATTCTACGTGGTGCCCACATTGCGTTTATGTGTTTTGTACGGATCTCAGAACAAACAGCAACTTTTGCCTTATAAAATATTAAGAGATAGGTTTTTATAACTGAAGTGGAGAGTGTTTACAGCGCGGTACGCACTGAGTCCGTATATAAAACAGATACTCTTCGTCTTTAAAGGGTTAACGAAACGTTTAAAACTATTTACAAAAATTTAAGTCACTGGTCCTGTGTATATTTGTATGAGCATTTATGCCCCACATCAGTAATCAGTACCGCATTATTAGCCCACTCTTACTTCTATAAGTTCTAATTCAGAAGCTTGTATGTCACTTCCACTTTCACTTGTCTTGCAGAATTTCTTTTGATGTCACATATTGCGGGTACTACTACAGGGCAGCAAATTAAACACCCTGCTAACCGACATTCCACACAGAAAGAGCGTCTTTACAACGTTGTTATCATATACAATAAATTGTGGTATTTCGTACAGACGATCCAATGTGAAAAAAATAGGGTAAATTAACCCTTATGCGTAGCATTATGAAATCTAGTTCTGCTTATACACGATGTCTGCAGGATGTCTAACTGCACGCAGCCATCTCACATTGAGAGCATGTTTAAAATCATAAAACAGTATGTACATGTTTTTTATGATTTTAAATCCACATATATAAGAATACATACTGCAGCATATGTATAGTTACCATTCTATGGCTTGATACGAGCTGCTTATTGTCTATAATTGGCTCCTTAATGATGACTGTATAACTCAGTCGAAACATGTTGGAGATTGTGTAAACAAATTGCAGTAGTTGGTGAAAAATAAAACGTGTGAATATGTTGTGCCCCCACAAGACGCTCTTTTTGAAAACCGTCACAGCGAAAACCTACTTTTTTGTGGGCGCAATTAGAATTAAGTTGACCCACCGTGAATCCATATGACATATCGATATTAAATGTTACCACTTTAACAGCGCAGTGTTCTATGTCTGTCCTGCTCGTACCTCCTCGTGTGTCGTAACACCCTGTGACACGTTCCGCTTTGCGTCACTTTGTTTGCATCGCGTCGGTTCGCTCTTGCCGCTTCCCGTCACGTTGCTGTGGTGTGTTATTTCCGAAGCTTATCATACGGCCTCACGTGTAGGCCACGTCCGTCCGTTCGTCCGTCCGTCCGTGTGTCTCTCTGAACCTAGTAACAGCGACTAAACCGTCTGTCAGATATTAATGAAATCCGATATAGGCGTTATTTACGTAATAGTTTCGAGGAAGACTAGGATTCATAAAAATTGGCATACTGACAGTCATGTTTTACGTAAGATCGTAAATAAATTTGTACCCGCAGATTCCACAAGTCCTGTCCGTCTTGCATAAATGTTGGCATGGGGATCTGAATGCAACTTCGTTGAGTATATATGAGTTAACGCCGATCCCAGTGGCCGCGCGGTCTAAGGCGTGAGTCCGCGGCCGCTCGCTTCCTAGGATTGTGGGTTCGAATCCCGCCGGAGTATGGAAGTCTGTCTCTTGTGAGTATTGCGTGTTGTCAGATAGAAGTCTCTGCGTCGGGCTGATCACTCGTCCAGAGGAGTCCTACCGAGTGTAGTGTGTCTGAGTGTGATGGTAGAACCTCGATAATTAGGAGGCCCTGGCTCACTAGGGGCTATTTCGCCGCGGAAAAAAAAGTGTGAGTTTCATGGTTACTGTTTGAGTGAAGTTTATGCATTCCCGTGGTAGTAAATGTCCTTCAGACCACAGTTTCTACACTGTTCGTCCGAATGGAATACTTTTGGACGACGGAGTTCCGTGATGGTAAGTTTCACGAAGGCTTGAGCACTTGAAGCCGTACTGCACGTAGATTTGTAAATTATTTCTGGCCGGTGTTTCCGACATTTTTCATCCAATTCGACTGAACGTGTGTACAGTTATCCACGGAATGTTGTTGAATGGTTATAATTATTGCGAACGTAGAAGTAGGAAACTCCTGAAAATAAGTTCGCTGAAATGTAATTGATTTTTTAGCTTCAAATCTTTGTCATCTGAACTCTACTGTTCGTATGAAATAAATTTTAGCGTATAATCGGCCGTTTTTTATTTAGGAATAACCAGATACGTGGCTTGAGGTCTTTTTGTGCAAAAGAGAAGTAACATTCAGGCTTCGTAAATTAACGAATGCTTACCCTACGCTTGTACACGGCATAGCCATTTCCGAGAGTTTGCCGAAACTGTGGGCCGTCAGATTAATATCATGTCACTCGTAGTACAGCCCTCAGTCTCTACGCTGTAGAAACTAAATATAGCAGGCAACCGAAGTGTAGGAAATGCTAGCTAGTACATGCAGGTGTTCGTAGATTACTGCACGTGTTGCCTTCACTCTTTGTTTAGTGCCCGCGGTGAGTAGTCACGTTACAGGGAGTTGAAGGCTGGGCGCTGTATTTTGACATTGCGATACAAGTTACATTAGCCAACATCCTTATTAGCACTTCCAATGATGCCGGGCGGAGACTGCGACCGCCGTCAAAACCACCCAGCGTATTTCTCGCATACTGTCCGAGATTAAGCGCTGCTGGGGACTGAATCATCGGGTCCCTAGAAAAGCTGCATCGTGTTCGGGCAAACCACCATCAAGGTAGACACAAAAGATTGTGTGGCATTTGCAAGCGACAGTGACATCAGGAAGCCATCCGTCTTCACGACTAACCTCCCACGTACCCTCTGTTAGCTGCAGTGTTTTTGTGCCAGGATGACTCTTCCTGAAAAATTTCATCTTCACATATATTCATGGCGAGACGTCATCCCCCATAATTGCGTGGTTATTAATACAAGCCATTCCACGGATATATATTTCGTAATTGCCGATCCCAGGAGCCGCGCGGCCTAAGGCGTAGGTCTGCGGCCGAGCGCTTTCTGGGATCGTGGGTTTGAATCCCACCGGGGGCATGGATTTTTGTCTCTTCGGAGTGTTTGTGTTGTCAGGCAGAGGTCTCTGCGACGGGCCGATCCCTTGTACAGAGGAGTCGTACCGACTGTGGTGTGTATTTGAGTGTGATAAAGTGAAAATAAAAACCCTCTACACCTGCTGTGAACAAGCAGGTAGAAGTGGGAAGGACTACGAATATTTCGTAATCAGTGTTTAACCCTTTAAAGACGAAGCGTGTCTGTTTTATATAAGGACCCAGTGCGTACCGCGCTGTAAACCCTCGACACTTCGGTTATAAAAACCAGTCTCTTAACGTTTTATAAGGCAGAAGTTGCTGTTTGTTCTGAGATCCGTACAAAACACATAAACGCAATGTGGGCACCACGTAGACTTTTTTAATGTTAAACCTGGTCGTACATAAAGTTACCGCTAGGCTTTGAAAGGTTAATTATATATTTTACAGATTCAGGCTTTATGTCATGAACACCAAAATGAATGCTGCATATATTCCATACGTAGAGTTTTACACGTTTTCTATCACGTGAAAATACAGAGCACTATGAAAAGGGGCTAACTGGAATTACCTTATGATTTCAGCATCAAATTATGTGCCGAAAACTCCATTAAGGGAATTACATGCATGTAAAGTATCTGAAAACAATATGTTGAAATGGATATTTGACCTATTGGGGTAAAATTTGCAGGAAGCTCCAAATATTTCGTAATGAAAAGCTTAATAATTTGTACTCCTGTCTAGATATTTTTAGGATGAACAAATCAGAAAGAATGAGATTGGCTTGGCATCTGGCGCATATGCAAAGAAGAGAAATTCTACGTGCTTTTATGCGAAAATGTGCGGGGAAGAATCTAAGTTGAAGATCGTGTCTAGATGGCCAGACATTGGAGGGTAATGTGTGGACTGACTCTTCTGATTCCGGTTAGTGTATAATAGAGGGCTTAAGACAGCCCTTACTTGGTTCGATCCCAAGAACAGGTGCCCTGAGATAGCAAGCTAACTAGACTTTTCGCATTTTTATCTGGTTATGCATACGAGACGTGTGATTAGGGCCGCTGTACAGCACGCGTCTCCCATTTTTAGTTAATTGTTTTTTTTTTAAATTTTAGTGTGCGGAAATTTTCATAGTTTTTGCGTGGGAACATCGGGCAGAGCTAACGGTGGGTGTCTCTTTGTCTGGCGGAGTTTGTCGCTCCAAAAAGGCAGGGAGGGTTAGCGGAGACCTGCACTGAGGAAGCCCTCATATTAGTTTTGTTTGGGTGTTTGAGAGAAACGATTTTGAGAATAATAGATTCGGGACAACAGTAGAAATTTAAGTTAGCCTTTTTCTGGGATAACATTCGATTCCGGCACCTTAGGCAGCTAATCACTTTCGATTCTGAAAGGGGTGTGGTTTTGGGGAAGGTGCTGGAGGTTGTTCAGGAACGCAAGGCTCTTGGCCTTTCCTTGTTCAAGAAGCAATGCGTAAATATAACGGACTTGACATACTTTTTTTTTAAGTGTGACTTGTGTTAGCTACTCGTGTTATATACTGCAGGTATTGTGATTTATCGTCACACACAATACATAGTCCATGTTCACTGGTGGTTGTCATTGACACGAACTCGTCCGGTGTTGTTTCTTTCCCTCAGCCGTACATATTCCCTGAGAGAGAGGGACTTATGTATCCCTGTTGAGAAGCTGATACCGGGACGAAAGTGATCGGGTACAAGCTCTTCCTGAACAGGATAATAAATTTTGGGGTGCGTTAAGTTCTTAAGAAAAACTGACCTCGTGGGCTAAAACAATTATGTAGTTACTTAGTTATACTCAAAATACTGTTACATTATTTTTTATTCTACTTTCATTGTTTATATCGATGTTATCGTTCCTTCTGTGTTTCAACCAGCGTTGATGATTTCTGCATTAGTTGACGTGATATTTATGAAACCTCTGAGCAGGCCCAACATGTTGCCAGAAAACACCACGTGTTTCAGCTTTTCAGTTCGTTATCATTATCAGTAGCTGCAAAGTGCAA
The DNA here is from genome assembly GCA_013340265.1 of Coptotermes formosanus. Taxonomy (NCBI): domain Eukaryota; kingdom Metazoa; phylum Arthropoda; class Insecta; order Blattodea; family Rhinotermitidae; genus Coptotermes; species Coptotermes formosanus. The sequence continues at coordinate 2,568,217 of BLKM01001619.1, read as the reverse complement.
GTGACTGAAGTGACAGCATAATGTCTTTTAGGGGAGACCGGGTTTAGTTGGCTACACGGGTAAGTTGGCACAACGTTAATATCTCGCCTCTCCTTCGTAAGAGCGCAGCACCTGTGGGGCAGTATGAAGAGCTACATCTTTCATTGGAGGGAAGTTAGTTGGCAATGTGCTGACAGCTGTATCGGAAGCAAAATTTCATTGTATGTGTTTTACACAACGCCGAGTAATTTTACAGCAGTTTGGTAAATCCGTATTATTGAGAAGGCTGCTAGGGATTTATCTGAACTAAAAGCGTGTAGTTACGTAGTATATATGTGGCAATATGACTGAGAAATAACAGCGTTCCTTGTGCATTTAATCTCAGAGGAAACTAACCTCAAAACTGAAAATTCGTGTTGGGTCTAGTTGGCACACTTGCTATGGGACAAGTTGGCTCACCGTGCCACCTTACTCCGCGGCCAACAGTGCAGTATTCTGTACGCTTCTTATTACTTTCATCATTTCAATGTTCTTTAAGGAAATATAATTATGCCAAGATCGTGCAAAAGGAAATCTGAAATGGCAAACATTGCCCCAGATACAGTTCTTCGAGCCGTTAGGGCGGCCAGAACAGAAAATAAGTCGATTGGAAGTTTGCAAGAGATTTTTGAATCCCGTTTTTCTCTCCAACGACATATTGCAGCACAGCTTTTGAGGATACACGAGGAATTTCACAGAATCCGACCTTCAGTATTGAGTAAAAGAAAACTCGCCAGTTGAGTTCACATGTATTTCTGCTGTGTGGTATAAGTGAACAGGGAAAATAAATCAAAAGTGCTCCGCAGTTTTATTTTTGATAAATGTGTTGCTACATAAAGTAAAATGTTCTTATATCTTTCACCATATTTCTCATTAATTTTTAAAAATAGGATAAGTGTAATTTCTGCGCATTTGTTCACTGATGGTGATTAAGAAAACTCAGAGAAATCATTGTAAATGGCATCAGACATCTACTGTGGCTTGTCTGCAAAGGAGGTGAGAAGGTTTTCTTTTGAGTACGCAGTGGCGTTAAATATAAATATCCTCGAAGGTTGGAGGGATACAAAAATGGCAGGCACAGAATGGTTTGCGAAATTCTTGAAAAGGCATAAGACTGATTCACTGCGCAAACCTGAGGCAACAAGCATCAGCAGAACTTAAACAAGACTGATGTTAATGCTTTTCTTTTATAAGTCTGAAAGAAGTGTTTGGTCGTCTGCGGCTTGGTTCGGGCGACATACGGACATGGACGAAACGGGTATAAAAACGGTGCAGATATATGACAGAGTTATTGCGCGCCGTGGTTGCAAATACGTAGAGAAACTGATGTCCGCTGAACCTGGAAAATTAGCAACTTCAGCCCTGGACGTTTCAGCGGCAGGAAACAAAGTGCCGCCGTGTTCTATTTTCCCTAGGGTGAAATTTCGTGCCCATTTCTTGAATGGTGTTCCTGCGGAGATTCAAGGTGATGGTAGTCATCCTGGAATTATTTGTGAAGTCTGTGAAATATTCCCGCCCCCCATGTGAAACCTTCAAGAGAACGACCAGTAGTTCTCATTTGGAGAGTCATTCGCATTGGTCAGTTGTTGCACTCGATTGCTGTAAGGAAGACGATGTGACAGTTCTCTCATTCCCACCTCATTTTAGTCACAAGCTGCGGCCCCTTGATAGGAGTGTCTGTGGGCCACTAAACCTGTGTCAGTCGTGCATGTGAAGCATGGATCACAAGCCACGCAGGAAAAACGATGACGATTTACGATTGACCTGAAATTATCAACATGTCTCTCAACTTTACAGCTACTCCTGCAAATATCGAGGCTGGATACCTGGCCACTGGAATTTTTCCCTACAAAAGAGATATCTTTGTTGATGAGGAGTTTCTGTTCTCCTGTGTAAGACAGACCAACTCCAGCCACAGACACTGCAGCATTGAGCTGCAGCAACGGAAACATTAAACATGATGGGTCTGCAGGACCAGACCCTTCAAGAATTCATTCTCCCGAAGCAGGTCCTTCCAAAATAACACATGCCAAAACAAGTCCTTCCTCAAGCACGTCCTTGACTCCCGAACTTGTCCGTACTTTTCCTAAAAGCAAACGCTACTAGAAAAAAAAAGATGTATAGCAATCCTGACTGATACGCCGGTGAAAGCAGCCTTCCGAGATGCGCAGAAATTGAGACAAGTGACAAAAGGAAAAAGAACATCAGAAGCGAAGCAAGAGGGGCCTTTTGATAACCCTGAAATAGATTCTAAGAAGAAGAAGAAAATAATGAGGAAAATTCAGACAGACTGCTCAGACGAAAATGGTGGGGAAACATTTTGTTTGGTTTCCATGGACACATACTGCAATAGTGTGGCGGGGGAAATATGGGTTCAATGCACCCAGTGCCAAATGGGGGCCCATGAAAAATGAACTTCTGGCGTTTCCTGGGGATATATTTGTCCCAACTGCAAGTCGGATGTATCGGCTGAAAATTTCTGCAGTTTTGTGGACGTATATATCTGTACCGCATTTCATTTTCCAGTGTAATTTGTAATTTTTGTCCTTAATTTTGTACGGACTGTAAATCAGTTTCATTATGTTGTTAACAGTTAAATATTTTAGCGTCATTCATGCTGCCCTGGAATATTTTTGACATTAATAATAAATCAGGCTCTACTATGTGCCAACCTACCCCATCATATGTGCCAACCTACCTCATATATGGGGCAAGTTGGCACGCTTGCAGAGGTTAGAAGAAGTTCATTCTTCTTGGATTAGTTGTTGATATAACTTCTTCATTATATTTTCTTGCATAGTCTAAGAATGACACGTGCCACCAGTACCATTTTCTTTTTTGTATCATTTGTATGAAAATTGTAAAAAATTAAGATGTTAAAAGGGTGCCAACTAAACCCGGTCTCCCCTACATCCTGAAATTTTGTACCGTAATATGTTGTCAACCGACTTGCAGACTTGAAACCGCTGCATTAAGCTTTCGTGTGCATAGCGCTAACTATCGGATTGCTGGTGAATCCTAAACAGTTCCGTGTAGGGATACCTTCTTGAGAAGCTAACAGTCGCTAATATGACCAAGACAATCCCCGCATTCCGTGGAAATTTTTTTCCATGTTAATGTGTTCAGAAAACACAGTTTCTGCTTCTTGCCCCCGCTTGAATTTATCCAACTCACACCCCGCATCCTGCTTCTTAAGGATTATATTTAATGTTACTCTTTAATATATGCCTACGAGAATGTCTTCGAGGTTGTCTCTTCCCTTCAGGTCGTCATAAAACATTTCGCACGTGTTTCTTTTCCATTACGCGTGTACTATGTACGCCAAAAATTTAACCATTGTTTCTTTGATCACATCATTCGAGCTGGGTTGATTTAAGTGAAGTCAAGCACTAGAAAATTTTAAGAAATATCCAGCCGTTTTTCAACAATTTTCCTTATTTTATTATGTCACCGGAAATAGTTAACTGTTGCGTGAGAGTAATATAAAAACCTGGCCAACAGAGGAACCTGAGTTAAGAATGATCGGAGCTATACCTCCAATGTCCCACATGCATTCATGGCTTGTATAGGGACAGCTTTACCTTTCACTGGTAATCAGAGAAAGTGCATGCTATAAAACCTGTCAGATAGCGGAGGGAGTAAATATTCTGAGCAATCATAAATTTACGTCGCAGGCGTCAGGGTAATTTGGAGCCTATTGAATTCAGTCAAAGACAAATACTGAGTTTGACGTGTTTGACGCACAAGAATAGTTAGGAACAGACTGTAGATTCTCTTGAAAAAAAGTTTCCTAGAAATTGAAGGGTAATGGAGTAGTTACCGTTTAATATCTCTTACAACAGATTTTAGTGTCCAGAATATCTCTTGTGGTATACCTGCTGGTTGCGTTCGAAAATGCATTTTAATTATTTGAAATAATATAATTTTGATGAGAGAATAAACACATTTGAAAAAGTGACGACGGAATTAATAGTTTTCTTCGCCATTAATACTTACGTCAAGCTTTGTTTAACTCTATCGGAATATATTGCTTTTAAATTAGTACTTATATTAGACATTTGTTATAGTTTTCTTCTGGTAAAAGAAACATAACTTTTTCGGAAGCTGCCTGTGTTACGTATTAGGTAAAAGCATGAAACAATCTCCTGGACCAATTAGACGGTAATATAAAGGTAACACAATCTTTTCTTCTGTGACAGAAATTATCTCTGTGTGCGGCCCGGTAGTGAAGAGGCATCTTTTGAAACTTCTTGCTTCTTTAGCTAAAGCGCTTGTCTAAAAATGCATGTATTTTAAAGAAACATTTTGTTACAAAGATGTGAGTAGGGTAGGTATTCAAAAACACTGTTAATTACTAATATTAAATAGGTGGAATTTAAGCGAATGACAAACTGTGAAATCCTACTGAATGGGGAAACGGCTGGAATCGAATCCGATCGTACGCAACGAAGGGCCAGGGAGTAACCGTCTAAACAATGATACGATCATTCATCCTGTAAGTTAACCTTTCTTTCTTTCTTTTTTCTTTCTTTCTTTCTTTCTTTCTTTTTTTCTTTCTTTCTTTCTTTCTTTCTTTCTTTCTTTCTTTCTTTCTTTCTTTACTCCCTAAATTCGAATGATTATACGACGAATATACAGCTTACTGCTCACTGTATGCAGGGATGCCCGTTGTGTGGTAAGAATATAGATACTAGGCCACTATTAATGTCAGTAATAAGTGAAAATATAAACTAGTGCAAGGTTAAAAATTTCAAATAAATTTGCTGAACGTGCACGCTATTTTAGAGTTCCCTTCATCTCATGTTTCACTCTCAGGGTTTGAGAACAAATATCGTATTTTCCCATTTTGGAATGTATACAACGTAATGCAATATTACAATCAGTACGGCATATAACGTTCAGTCTGTGTTCACATAAATTCGCTTTATCCAATCGATTGATATCACAGTGTGCTCGTTTCATGGATGTAGGTCATTGTTTGAACACGCTCTGATGGTTTAGGGCGGTTGTCAACACCCTAGACAAAAGATCCTGTTCAAAACTTCAAAAACGTACTTGCGTGTAAAGTCTACAGAATTGGCACTGCATTCCAATATGATTGTTAGCCTTCTCCTTGATGTACAGCTACAGTACAGTAAAGCTACACGTCACGCCTAGGCCGCTTTGCCCCTCGATACCCATTGAGTAAGCGTCTGGGTGGGCCCTACAAACGGTTTGAACTGACAAAAAAAGAGATCGCCCCGCTTCACTTGATTCTTATGCCATCAGGCCATAGCCTAGTCTTTGTTTGAATGAATCACCCCTGTAATACACAGTGGCGTTATTTTGTCTGACAGCTGTCGTAAGTCCCTTCCGGGTGGCTTGCACAATTGTAAATATTCGGTGTTCATAGAACAACGTACTTGTATGTACAGCGCGACTGCGCGCTTTAGGAGAATATCTCCAGCACCTTATTTAACCTTTTAAAGCCTAGCGGTAACTTTACGTACCGCCAGGTTTAACATTAAAAAATTCTATGTGGTGCCCACATTGCGTTTATGTGTTTTGTACGGATCTCAGAACAAGCACCAACTTTTGCCTTATAAAACATTAAGAGACCGGTTTTTATAACCGAAGTGGAGTGTGTTTACAGCGCGGTACGCACTGAGTCCTTACATAAAACAGATACGCTTCGTCTTTAAAGGGTTAAATACGGCGAGTCGAAACCTAACAGTAAGTGCCATGCCTTGAAGTAAACGCATGGAGCTTGACTCACGGGGAATTGGAATAGCGGCAATCGTTGCGCTACCTGCGGCCACGAGAAATGGCGTGTAAAGAATAGTGCGATTTGTCAGATCGATATAATTTGCATAACATACCTTGATTGCTCGTACAATACACGAGGTGGGAAAGAGTGGAATGTAGCTCTTTGTACGTAAAGTAACCGCAATGTAAATATGACTTTTCCCCTCCATCCAGCTTACAGTTTAATACGTGGGATATTAATCTGCTCCACCATACATCATCATGGCTTGGTGCCTAAGCATCCTAATTCCTGTTAGTGCCGTTTCCTGTGCCCTGGATATAATATTGTTATACGGTCATAATTCTGAAACCTAGACCGTGCTGGTAACGTGAGGCAGCAGTAATACGTGACTATTTACTATGCATTGGAGTTTCTACAACCCTCTGCTTTTATTAATTAATCCTTGGGTCATTTATTAATGCTGTTACAATTACTCATGACTCACAGCATATGATGTTGCTATTACTGTGAATGACGAAAATGGAAACTGGAAGAACCCACTGTGAATTTTTTAAAGGCACTAATTACAAGCCTCAAAGATGGTGATGGTAAAGGTTCTTCTTCACATGGGAAGTAAACCAACATCCCCACGATGACATTCTTAGAAAAGAACGTTTTCAACCGATACTGTAGTCGTTTGGCGTATGACGCCGTGTCGTTAGATAAGTAGATGCCAATGTTTCGGAGAAACCTGCTACCTCCACTTTCTGGGTAAAAGATTACTGTAAATTTGGGGACCTATTACAGTCCCTCCGGCACATTTAAAGGAATACTTATTTGCCAAACCGTACGGCGTCATATCGCGGAAGACGGTAATTTTATTATCGGCCTCTGAAATAAAATCCCAAATCCTCACAGGACGCGCCATATTTTGATTCTCTAAAGTACACAATTTAGTATACATACGTCCTGCTTCAAAATTAAGCCCATATAGCGTATGCGTTTCATATTATGCTCAAATTAGCAACAATTCTTTTCTTAAAATATTTGTGATGGAGGCGTTGTGTGTTCTCTGTGAAGTAGGAAGTGAGGCTGTAAATGGGATGTTCATTAAACGCGTGTTTCACAGTATGTGAACTCAGCATCAGTATTCCAAGCGTGACCCTACCGGATACGAAGCACAAATACGGCGCCGATCAGTGTCTATTCGTATCCCCTTGCGTCGAGCTCGAGATGACGTCACAGTCTGAGTGGGGGAGGGGGTCAACTGGAAATTCTAGGCATAAATGGGAAGGAGCTGTTAAAATGGGTCGTAACGGCAATGTAGGGGAGACCGGGGCACATTTAGACAGGGGTACGTTTGAACATTTTAAATCATACTGTTGTTTCGAAAAGTTTCGGAAACCCGTCGCTACTGCAATGGGGCAACAGTATAAGCCGGTCGTGTCACACACACAGGCTGCAGTTCTGTTGCGCCATTTGTCTGGTTGTGATGCGGTTGATGCTTATTTGGAGATATAAATATTAATTTTGTTGCTGTCAAGTAAGACGGCAGTATTATCTCGAAGTTGTAAGCATGTCCCATACAGTCCCGAAGAGGTACGTCTTGAAGTAATCATTCACCTACCAAAGGAAGATGATAATCATAACGACTGAGGAGTAATATCACGGAATATTATCTCGTTACGTGAGGAACACTTTTGGGTGCTATTCAAACCTGCCCGTTGCGTGTTCAGGAATGCCATTCTTCTGTTATGGATCATATTATATTTTTTCGATATATTATCTGTAAAGAAGGAAACCGGTGCTAAACAGAGAAGTCTATCTCCGTAAAACTGTAGCACAGTGGCAACTTATAAAATAAATTAGACTCACTTGTTGTAAGTAATGAATTTTGTCGATGTTGTCAACGAAAGGGTAGGCTATAGGTACCTGGAATATGTTTCCTGTTGGGTTCTTTCCCCCATTTTTGTAAAATATTCCGTGTGTATTAGCACAAATGTATTACGGTTTTTACAAATGTCGAAGATACTGGAGTTAAAGTATTTAGGGATTATTATGCATTTAAGGTGTCACAGAATGGTCAGGAAGTGCGCGGAAGGCGTTGTCATGGTCAATTTTTTTACCGAACTGCACACGTCGCCTACAGCCTCTTATGTTGCTGTAATGGGTCCTTTTGAGGCAAAGCGCACAATGTTGACCGAATGATGGCCAATTCTGGGGGGAAAACAAGTCGGTATGCTTGATCTCACAAGTATAATCGCCACTGCATATCCAGTCTTATTTACCATGAAGAATATTATGACTGAGTTTGCACATTATTGTATTTGGAAAGCTTTGAAAATGCTTTCGGTGGTGAAAATTGTAAAGCAGCATCTGTTATATGTGTTGGATGTAAAGAACCCTCTGTTCTAACAGCACGGTCAGGGGGCTGTCAGCATCCTCAATGGCACAAGTAGGCAGCTCCTTGGAAAAGAAAGTGATTCCAGAAGAAGTCTGTCCATGTCTAAGGGCTGCACCCGTCATAAGCAGCAGTGGTGGACTGCTGAAGCGAAAGTCAAGAATTCTGACTCTGACAACTGAGAAGGAAGGAATTAAGGATATTTTTACAAAGTGAAGACCAAATGTGACTCCAAATCCCAAACTTGTGACGAAAGCCAAAATGTGTGTTAGAAAACTGTGTTAACAGGCTTCGACATGTCTGATTCAGATTTTACTCCCCACGAAACCAACAAATGTACAGAGAACGATGACTGCAAAGATGTTGTGAACTGCATTACCCAGCCACTTGAGCCAACGATTTTGTAGTGTTAAAATTCGCAACACAGAGTATGGTGAACATTTTTGGACTGATCCAAACAAGGGAGCCTGATGGTTATGACATGAAATGCCTCGCATATTTAATATTTGTTACCCAGAGAGTGAAGACTTTGCAGTAATAGATCCCAGTGACATTGTTCTGAATTTACCACATCCAAAGGTTTCAAGAAGTAGTCGTAGAATAGTGACTACGATTTTTGGCATGGACTATCAAGTTACAATATTAATTAATGCCCATGTTTCTTGAGTGTAATCGTTTCTGCTGTTTGAGGTGAACTGAAAAACAATACACGTACTTTATGCTGACCTAATATCACATATAGTTGTCATAAAATTACCCTTAATAACATGTTTGCTCATGAGACACTTGCAGTTTATTGTGTAATACTGTTGACTTTTCTGCTGAAAACTGTGAACGTGCAAATATGTCCTTTACTGCTTCAAAGGTGCCTCCACGTTGGGTAACTTTTAACAAAGTACAGCAGAAACTAAAATGGGAATTGTATTTAAAATTAGCAAACACTGGAAGTTTTCACATTACTTAAAAGTAAGAGGAAATATCATAGTATATGTCGCTTTTTGTTTCAATCGCGTATCCCTTTATTTCATTCACAATACCAGGATTAAAAAAAAAGATGTTAAAACGTACCCTCCTCTTCCCTGCAAGACTGTGTGCGCCGTGTCCACCTGGCTGAGGAAATGCATGAGGAGCAGGTCCTTGTGAACCTTCTGTTTCCATTAAAATCGCGCTATTTCTTGACCAGTTGCTATCCAACAATGACTCATTTGTTTAGTTACTTATTTATGTCTGCTCTTTTAGTCTAATATCTGTGGTAACATCGTGATAAGTGACAGACCACTTACTGTAATGACTGTGATATTTCAGTAAAACACGAGGAAGTTCTTGACGAGCTTAATGACTGCTACACTCTCATAAATTCATTGGTTCAATTGGCTTTTAAATTTTTATGTTAATTTTGACAGTGTTTCAAAATCATTAGCTTAGCTTCTGGTATCAGAAGCACAACTGTGTGTACGAATTTCAGATCTGTGAAGATGGTTCGGTTGAAGCGGTAATAAAAAGTGCTGGAAGAAGTAATGTTCGTGACGTCATCAGCTATCGGTTCAGTACGCGTAAAAACTTGTCATCCATCTTGCTGCCGTGTCAGCCTAGAGATAAGGGCCTCGTGTGGACAGGGCAGCAAAGGGTCTGACATGACGTGTCTCTCGGTTCTTAGTGTCCCTTCCACGCAGGGGATTAAAGTCCACATTTCGCTCCTTCATACGGTGGGGGGGGGGGGGGGCAGATTATCATTATATCCGGCATGATAGATGAATTGAAGCACTGTTTTTTAAAGAAAGTGTTTCTTTACAGCCGATTCCAATGTCCGAGCCATGTAAGGCGAACAAAATCTTAGCTTGTACGTAACTGCCGTAAACATCATGTCTATTTTTCTGCCTCTGTTCTTGTTGCAGGTACAAACAGTGTGACCGGCCAAGTGGTGAGTAACTTTTTAATTAGCACATTTTGGTTTCCTTGGTTACGATGTCATGTACTTACGCAGATGAGTATCGTTATCAAATTAAGCCTTTAACGACGACATGTAATCTGTTTTATGTAAGGACTGAGTGCGTACCGCGCAGTACACACTCTTCACCTCGTTTATAAAAAGCCATTCACTTAATTTTCTGTAAGGTATAGATTTGCTGCTTGTTCTGAGATCCACACAAAACACAAACGCCGTGTGAGCACCATGTACCCTTTCGAATATTCAAGTTGGCGGTACGTAAAGTAACTGCTAGGCTTTAAAAGGTTAACATGGTATATCCGTCCGAAATATATGCATCCACCCACGTGTGCACCCTTTTATGCTACCACACGGAATCATGACCCAGAAGACCACAGTGTGAATATTCACACAGAATGTCGCGATAATGTGGTTACTTAGCACTCTTCTTTCTCATTTGGTACGTCCTGGGATAAAACTCGGATTCCAACGAGCCATATTTGTTATTTTCGTGGGTTTCCTCATTTCCTTCAGGCAGATGCCGGGGTATTATTTAAATAATCCCACAACTTCCTTGCGAGTTCAGTTCTTATTAATCAGTGAAGTACAAGTAAATTATTAAAGTAATATTAATATCGTGACAGCCCCTTATATAATATATGCTTACCTAGTGACAGTGTGCAGATGTTTAGTTTTGATATTAGATGAAAGCTTTTCGTTTTGAAACCATGACATTCATTTTTATATGCGTTCGCATTAATAACGAAATGTACCTATTAGCTTCGAGCTTCTTCACTTGGGTCCTTCCTTCTGTCCTATCTGTCTGTTCGTATATATCAGATCGGCTCACATTGGACGAATTTTCGCGAAATATTTTACGATACTCTGTCGAGAAACACCAGATTTGATGAAAATCGGGGAAAAATATTCTTAACTTTACATGAAGACATAGGTAGGTATGTTTATGTTGACAGCAGTACAAAGGGAACCCAGTGTTGCGTTTTCAAGGCAATACTCAACGGTTTTATATTGTTTATGGGTACGTGTTAGTCAACAGCAATACAAACCGTTTCCATTGCAAAGAATGTTTACACGAACGCGCCACAATGTTAGGCTGTACGTACGTTGTCTATGTTGTCTGTAGGAGAGAGGAGTGATATTTGTGTGTTATGGGTCCAGAGGCTGTTGTATATCGAAAATTAATGTACGATTTCTTGATTATATACCTGGCCACTGTAAGTGCTTTTGAGAAAGCCTGGTGCCACCAAGCTTAATAAGTTAAAAAAAAATTGCCCGTTCGCGAATGTATGTTTATTTAATTGTCAATGGCACAACTAAACGCAGTTTGTTCACGTTATACTGGCGACTAGTTTTGGCTCAAAACATGGGCCATCATCAGGCCACTAAGAAGAACAGTGAAAATGAGAAACTCTGGTATACACTTTTCCGGTATCAGCCGCTACTGAAATTCTACTGTCACATTGTAACGTAGGCCACAAGCATCAAATTTGTTCGAAATCTATCTAATGGTTTTGAAGATGAAACATAAGGACAGAAAGAGACTTATGCTCACACGACCTATCCATTAAAAGGCATTCTGTGAAAGATGAAAATAAAAAGTCTTTTTGCAGTAATGTTAGGTTGAAAACACAGTTCTTGTTGACAAAGAAGTAGTCACTCCTTCAGTCAAGAAATGTTCCACCTTTTACAGTAGCTGATAATTCGTGAAAAAAGGAGAGAGATTGTTTAATTGAAAACAGCCTCCTTAAGGATCTAATAAAGAATATGTAATTAATATATTTTCCTTGAAGTTTTCGAGGATATATATATAGTACTATCCAAAAATTATCAGAATTATAGATAGGCCTGCCAATAAGCAACGTCAACTTGAAGCATTCACATGAAGTTAAGATATGCAGGCAGACGTTCTTGAGAACAACCACGGTTACTTGGTATGTGGTGACCTACCCTCAGGTTTTGGACACTACACAAAACCGTGTGCATACTTATAGAGGTCTGTAACTGTAATTAAGTGTCAAATCGTCACAAAAACCGTAGAAAATCTTTCAGTAACATACAAAAAGCAATTGTGAATAAATGGATGAGTCACAGTGATCTAGACGTCTCAAAAAGCATCAGCGATTTGTTGTAGACACTGGCCCGACGGTAGTCGATCAGACGATGTGTATGGAGCACAGGAAGGAAGATACTTGTGTGGCAGACTTCAGATAGATGGCGGGAAGTCTTTTAAGTTCGTTTGGATAATTTATTACCAAGAGAAGCTTTCTATCAGCTTTGAAGCTCTTGCAAAAAAAGGACTTAATTCCAGTTTCAGCCAGTGAATTTAAACGTGTATTTTCGTAAGTGAAGCTTACTTTTCACGTTAAGTCGGCTGGTCCATCAGCTATGATCTCTATGAGGATAGCTGTTGCACCAGCAACAAAATTTATTTCGATTTCCTTTGTTAATTTCTGCTGAGCAATATTGTATCCATCAGTCGGCGTTCGGAACGCAAGATTCTACTTTGCAACTCCCACCTAAAAAACAAAAATGTGGAAAATTTGTCAAACGTAATGTAATTTCGGCAACACTAGAGCACGCCGGGATAGGTAGGTAGTCATTCCAAGAGGGTGCAGATACAAAGCTCGTGATTTTAAGTAAGGAATAATTTATCATATACTGCAATGTAGACCTTTAGAAGTAAGTTCTAATGAATAACTTTAAAATGTTTTGCGGCATTTAAGGTGCGTGTAGGCCAGTAAATTGTGTATAAAATATGGATATTGGACCGCTGCTCTTTCGCGAAATCCGTTATTGCGTTTCGTAAAGTCTTAGAATAAATGGAATGTCATTTACACAATAGTTTAACACTGACGAAAGGGTTAAATTTTTGTTAAAACTGGACATAGGCTACATCAGATATTTGTGTTGTAACTGTGTCTTTCTATGCGCCGTGTTTGTCGCACAACGAAGCTACGCTAACAGTTATTTACATTTATTGGTTACATTTTAGCAGAAATTTTGAAAATATATACCCACTCGCAGTGTCAAAATAAAAAGTTCTTCGGGCTAATGCACTGTACAAGTTGACATGACGCATTACATGCCGTATTACGGGCCTGCAGAACTGGCGAATTGCATAGGCTGCCAAAGAGCTAATGACAAAAATACGGATACAGGGACAGTTACCAACAATTAATTTTTATATGAGACAACAAAACGGAATTTCAGTACAAAAAGAAACCTTACTGAAATTCGTTAAGACACGGACAGTACTTATTGCAGTGAATACTGAAACAGCGTCAGTAGCAGTCTAAAAAAAACCGAAGCAGCACAGATGCATATGTTGAGACCGGTGTCAATTATGGTACGCTGGTTAAAAGAAGAAACGGAAATGAGACAAGAAATAAATACGCTTAATTTAAGCGCAGTAATAAAGTTACCAAATGAAATTCAACACACATTCTGAATGCCGGCACACCCGGAAAGTTTCTGGGCTAGAAGCCGCAAGAACGAACAGAACGAAGTTGCCCTGCAAAAGACGCACGGATCATTTGATACCGCAACTGGGCCTGGAAGAGGCCAATTGCCCGCATCCATGCTGCTTCTGCTACTACTACTGCGAATAAAGCAAACAGAGGAACATTCTTCGAAGAATATGGAAGGTAGGCAGTACTTCAGATATGAAACTAGGCCTCAAACTATGGTCTGGGACAGAAAGAGAAACCACTCACTTCGAGATTATTTTAGGTGTATTATAGCAGGCAATATAGTCGTATATGTGCCACTATATACGTAAAACCAAGCCTCCCGACCCTTTCATTAATTTAATTGGAATATTCTCGTCTGGTGATCATTTGATCGTTCCTGTTACAGTTCTATTACAGATGCCTTGTAAGATCTCTCCATGTGTTTTACATTACACCTTAAAACATAAAACACATTAAATGACACCCAGGAATATTGTCGTATAAAGCTTATTCTTATAGCTTCTTATTGTGCAACTTTTGTGCGGAATGGCTCTCACAATAGCTGTGTCCGTCCGTCCGTCCACTCGTCCTTCCACCTGTACTTATAGAGCAGCTCTAGAATCTGTACGGATCTTCATGAACTTGATAACGAGAAGCTGTAAAGGAAAGCATCGAGCCCTTTCAATTTTTGGTTGTAGTATGGAAAATATGATATGTACTTTAAATGATACTGGGATGCCTTACTGCTCACACCTCCAGCGACATAAATATTCCCAACATCCTACGCGAAAAAGAAAGAAATTTTTACCCTTTTAGACAACGCTGAAAAGATCTTTCTTCATTTTAATACACTGCTCCACGAAACGGGGACATTTAAGTTTTAAACGTAACTGCCTTTACAGACATCATTAGTTTTTTTCCAATTCTAGGATGTCACCAAAATTGAGAGTGTTGTGTGAAAAGTGACAAGATATTTACAATACCCTCACTGATCAGTATTTTACTTGAACTCGTAAAAATTTAATTTCTTCAAATTTAAAAACCACGGGCAATAAATATAACAATGAAGGCCCCAGAACTCTTAAGCTATAGGTAATATATACTTCGTAAATAATTTTATGTTTGGCAGGTCAATAATCGGATTCCAGGTTGGGAGATCAGCCCTGCTGAATGAGAATTCTGACAGTTCCTGAACACAGGCCGTTTTCATCTTTCCACATTCGTTGTTCGCGTACTTCATTTAGACGTTATATTCTAGCAGAGGAAGGGTCATTAACCAAGACAACGTTTTATTTTAACGAAAAACATTCTAGTTTTCAGATAAACTGCATGCATGGACTCTGTAATTATCGAAATAAGCACAGATTATTTTCCTGAGCTGCATTAACCATTGTCTCTTTATGGCGGAGAGTAGCAGGGTTTCTTTAAAAGCAAAACCAGACTGTAAACATTATTTAAACGCATTTGAGGCTGTAAGTATTAATGCGTTGGAAATAAAAAACTTAAGACTTTGATAATATTTAACACATATATCTGTAATTATCTTTCAAACCCTACAGACTCTTTATGCTAAACAGCGCTGTGCATGAAAGTCTACCAGATATCACGAACGTGGCTGTGGTAGTGGAGTGATACATGCAATATGGATTCTCACCTCCTGACATTGCGAAATTTCGTGTCTGATATATTGATTTCTGATAATTAATTCGGGATTGTTTAGTGAAGAATTCAACACCATTCATGTATGCGATGGTCACGCCATCCTGCACATACCGCCAGAGGATAACAGGTATTGATGCGTTTCAAGTAACTACACACCCGCTCATACATATGCACGTGCACACCATGCAGGTATTGCCTTCCGGATTCGACAGCTGCAGTGAATCTATATCGGGCAGAAAGAACATGAAATCATAAAATCTTTTCCACCGGGTACCGGATGCTTTCCTCCTGTGTGTGTAACGCTGTAGTGAGGTGAAGGCAATTTCTCATCTTCATCTGTCAAAAATGGGACCAGTGTAAATATTAATTGTACAAGGTAGAGTTATCACTGTGTTAGACGTGAAGACATATAGGGGGATGGCGTTTAAACGCCATTTATTCTTAATCTGAGCACTAGATAGAGGCGAGTGGTCAAATTTTCCGCTCGGTCGGTTTACGTCCGGGGAAAATCCCTTCTACAGACAATGAATATTAGGTTGGGTCCGTCCCAGAACTGGTCAGGACACTTGAAGGAAATTAAATCTCCTACCGCAGCCCAGAATCAAACACGATTCTTCGGTTATCTGCTCCGCAAGCTAGTGACAACGCTGACTACGTTAGCCGGAGTAAATACTTCTGTAAATTTATAAAACGAAACTTTGTATCTAGGTGCAGGTTTACTTTAAACAAGACTTTTGCACATTTACATCTAACTTTTAACTTTGTTACGACTTACATTTAGATGAAAGCATGGATAAGCTAGAGTAAGTGTATTTCGAAAATACTTTCCTCGCGACTTTGCATACTTTATTAACTCGGAGTTCAATTACTGCAGGAAAGAGTAGAATTTTCCAACGAGAACGTCAAGACGCTTGATAAAATGTTTCTTTTTTGTCTCATTAAACATTTACAATACTGGTAAGTTTACAAAGAAACGTGCACATCTTAAAGAATTGTAGTATTGCGCAGTGAGCCATTACAGTTTTATTAATTTAGATGTAAATTATCGTGCGGGATCTATTAAACTTGTGTGAGTCAAATTTAATTTGCTCCCTGAAATTTTAGCAGACACCCAAATACAAAATTTCCTTTGAATCCCTAATGTATGCTTGGTTATGAAACTTGCGAACACACAGACAGGCAAATGTAACATCTCCAGTGCTCGTTCAATAAGTGCTCGTACAAGAATGAACTGTGATTGCTACCTTGCCTAGGTAACGAAATCTAATTCGCACCAAATTATCACCGTAAATTACAGCAGCGTCTCTCGACAGGTGTTCCGCGGACTCGGGGTTAAGCGAAGTGAACACAAGTGTTTCGCTACAAAATTTCATTAGAATATAAAAGTTTGGTAATAACTGCTATAAATTTACTTAAAATTATTTTCTGTTCTCTTTGGAAATGATTCATTCTTTAAAATACTTTCTACTTGTTGCAATAACAGGAAAAATATATAAACTGTATTTTATAAACAATTTTTACGCAGCCGCATATTATTTTTTACGATTTATTTGGATACATGTGGAATATAAACTTTATTAGGCGTTCCTTACGAAGTAAAAAGACGCCTTAGCGGGAGACCTCGTCCGCCCGCCATGTCAGTCCCTTTGCCTGTCTAGGGCAGTAAGAGCTTCTTAACCCTTTCACAGGTTTCCACGAAATTTGGTACAGGAATTCTTTAATATATTTTGTCGTGCAGCCGTGAGTTTTATGAAAATCGACACAGCGACTGCCCTACATTTCTTACGGGCGTAAAAGAAATTACTTCTACGCGCGTATCATGAACACTTACAATGTTACAAAGTAAAGAACACCTTGTTTAAGATTTGCATTCTACGTCACCATATACATGACTGTCAGTCTCTTTCCTAAATTTGTGTAAAGAAGTACGCGTGTAATTTTGAGGTCACACGATTCAGTCATGATTATTATTATTGCTACGCGTACTCTAGTTTGTTGCTTTCATATGGATGTGATTACTTTATTAGGGGTTCAACAAAATTCTTTCGAGTGCGAAAGAATCCCGTGATCAAATTCAGTTGCAAACAGTGACTTAACAAACACAGTCTTGAGTGTATAGCCGACTGTCCCATTCGATGTGTACATTTTTAATTGTAAGCCTTAACAACTTCTCAAAAAATAGGTCTTTGAAAAGAGATTTTAAGTTTCCACTGCAGTGGAATTATGATCACAGTAAGCTGAATTGCCGTCCTGTCGATTTTTATAAGGGGTTTGCAGCGTCTAGGAAGAACCTACGGCGTCTATATTTAGGTTACCTATCTCGAAGGAAAAAAACTAGATCATACGATGTCGTAATACAGAATACCACAATACTCGAAGCTTTTAGAGTGCATGTTAACAACCTGGAACATAAGGTCTAGCTTTACAGATTTTGTGCTGAGATAGGAGGTAACAGGACATTTCCAACGACTCTCTGTCGTCCTCCCCCCCTAATATAATAATGGTTTCGTCCTTACTGTAGCATCGTCGTCTGGTTTACTATAGGAAGAAACATTCTCGTAATGGAATGCTGTACATTTCCTTCAGGATTATTATGATAACGCGTCTGCAAATTTTGCTCAATGCTGTAATACTCCAGTTGCACCAGAACTCATTAGGCCGTGTGTCAGATGTGATTAAGCACAAAGAAACTT
Organism: Coptotermes formosanus; assembly: GCA_013340265.1. Lineage (NCBI taxonomy): Eukaryota > Metazoa > Arthropoda > Insecta > Blattodea > Rhinotermitidae > Coptotermes > Coptotermes formosanus. The sequence goes on along the minus strand of BLKM01001619.1, from coordinate 2,550,321 downwards.
CATTATAAACGTCGGGATATTCCAACGCCTGATGGAAACCTCACTCTATTGCTTCCACATTTATGTAGTTATTTTGTTATTTGCCGTTTATTTAACAATAGTATAAATATCGCAGAATTCAAATACCAAACACCCACAGTCAAGTGTTACGTAGTGTCGGCGTATATTAGAAGACGGTAGCTCAACAAAAATGGGGCTTGCTGTTACCCACTGAATCAAGGGGTTCGATTTGCTTTTGCCTTACTTATACATCTAATTTTAGTTGAGTATAACATAAATGTTAGTTAAGCTTTGTTTATCGACTTACGGTACTAAACAAATTCTTATGACCAATAACGCCTTTCTTTATTTGAAAATTTATTGATTACGTTTCAGCGTAAGTATTCTGAGAAGTTTTCAGTGTTACTCCTGTGCTTCTGTCTCAAAATGCTGGGAAAGTGTGATAAAATATTCTATGAGAGCTCAGGCACTTAATTCGTTATTTACACAAAAGAAATTACTCAGTGTTATAATACGAATAATATAGTTGGCAAAATGTCAATAAAGATTAAATCTGTTTCTGAAGGATATGACGGAATTTTGCAGTAAACTAGAGAGATGAACCTTTCAGAACAGGCAATTAATCTAAGCTGCAAGTATCAATAAGTGAGCAGCATAACTTTTAATGCATAATTCCTATAGCATAAATTTCCAGTTCCGCATGTTTGTCAGTACCATTACTGCAGCTGTTTCTTTTTCATTGCGTGAAGAACTAGTCATTTAAGTAGAGATGTCGCAGGCGTTGAATCTGTCATACACTAACACGTTTTTTTCGTCACCATTCCTTAATTTTAAGTAAGAAAGGAAATTTCTTATATAATATTTGGATTTGTTCGTGATCTCTTTATCCACCAAAGTCTATATACATATCGCCAAAGAGTTGTTAGTTATTGCAGTGAAGCTGAAAGGAAAAGAAAATTTTTGCACGGCAACAGTATTTTTACTTGGCATTGTAGTATAGTGTTCCCTTAACTGAAGTTACATTTTCCTCCAGGGCTGATTACCGTCCCTCATTTCGGGAGACAAAAGTAAGTGACACCATTGTTATTCCCGAAGCAGCAGTTCGCTTACCCTCTGAAGTATTAGACACCTACAATTTCCTGGACTAAATTAAAAAACGCGGAATTAGTATGTTCTAGAATGGTATAATTTGTATACTGTTTTCGTTAAAATTATAAAACTGTTTGAAATCTTAGATAGGGAAAATTACAGAAAAAACACGGATACAGACAATATGGTGATCTCAAAAAGGACACTTCATTATCTTTTTGGGAAAGAGTAAGAACTAAAAGTGCTACTCCTAATTCACACAAAACCTTGTTACTTACAAAATTACTTAATTTTCTACAAAAAATAATTTATGCTGCTTCAGAATATTATATGAGACACATAAATACGCTATGTGAAAAATTCCGAGTTTACTTCGAAGGATTAACAAAAAGGCATATTAAAATGTGATCTCCAGATGGTTTACAGGGGACCGGTGCCCTATTTTTACGCTGCCTCCAATTTTCTGTGATAGTTTTGTGTTCAAATATCTGGCTTGTGTTTATGACAATTAATTTAACTTTGAAATGTCTGTCCCCCCGAGCTCGATTTCGATCAGCTGTGACTGAATGTGATGCTCTTTGAAAGCTAAAATTTAACAGAATTTATGCTGGAATTGCTTATGCGACTGTCGCTTGGGAGGTGCATGTTACGGAGGGAACATGCCCCACATTCGCTTTTAATAGCACAGGAGGTCTAGTGATGTTGCACCGTATGTGGGCTAATGAAGTTACGTTGCATCAGTAATGTTTATTATTACATGTCAATTCTGAGCGTATGGTTGAACAGTAACGGGTCTTGGATTTGGCTCATGTGGTCTAATAAAAATTAAATTGCTTCTAAGCTGCTGCGACTAATAGCTGAATGATTGTAATGAATTCAGCGTTGCTTAATGGGAGTGCAGAAAATATTTTAATAAGAGGCGTAACATTTGTGTTTCAAGAAGTAATTTCAAAGTTTTGAAAAGGGTTTTCGTTAACTACTTCAAGTCCAGATTTTTGTTCTTAAATGTAATATTGATTACAGCAAAAACTACCAGCACTGGGAAAGTACGTGATGCGAATCGGCTTGTCTCTTTTCCCGCTTCATGGCAGTTTAACAGTATAGTAATGACTTCATGTCGGAATTCTTTCTCTTTGCTTTTCCAGACACAGCGCTTGGATTGAATAGAAATCACCAGAGATAAATTAATCTTTCTTCAGAATCATGAATATGAAGGTGCATTAAGAACTTTTAACCATATTTCATGTTAAGTCTAGTGAAACGTTTCGTAACCAATAAAAACCATAGAATTATACATGATGGAGATAGATCTAAAACATTTCTGTTTATCGTACATTTAAGGTAAATACTACGGCGAAGAATATATCGTAAGTAGCCTTTAAAATTAACTGTCTAAAAGTTAATGCTATATATCTTGTAACAAGAAGCTTGCGTATAATGCAGGTAATAAATATTTTAAGTATCTGAAATACTAAAGAAAAATAAAACTTAACGTTTCCTCTTATTCGTATTAAGAAAAAGGTGAAGGAATTCGAAAGAGAATAAGTCTCCAGTCAGAATTCTTAGAATATAATGTGCATTATGTTTATCCATAATTTGATTATAAACTGCGAACAGAGAATTATGGTCAAAGTCATCCCTTTAAAAGGAGATTCGTGTCTGAATAAAATACAGTATAAAGGATAAAGGATAGTTTGTTACCTGATGAGTTTCGAGGTACTGTGCTTGCTGAGCCAGAGATTTGCAGGTGTATTGGGCCTGTTTATTTAGATATACGGAAGAGATAAAGTAAATAGGATGCGCAGGTGTGTGGGTTAAGTTTAGAGTCCTAGACAGTCTTTAGTTTCTGACTGTCTGTATTTGGAAGACAGTTTTGCTTTTGTAAATTATGTGGACTAAAATACAGATACATCTACTTCCATTTTCAGGGTTAACACCTTACCTGTTGGATGAAATTTTTGTGCTGCGAAATAACTTAATTCGAGTTCAGAAAACATTGCATTTCAAGCGGCTGTTAGGAATTTGGCGACTCGCGTGCATGGAGACAATGGGGCACACCGTGACTGGCGCAGAATAATTTATACAGCAGTTGAGATGGAAAATTCCTACCGATCCTTTTCCATCTGCTAGTTTTCTCATTCGATCTTGTTTGCTCCCATTCACATTTCTCGTTTTACATCACAAGCAATGTCGTCATCCCGGTAGTCGCGCAGACGCAACTTAGCTGTGCGTATTTGATTCCGCTGAAGACTATACATGTGTTACTGGGAGATTTTCGCCAAGCTATCGCAATAATAGACCGACCTTGTCCGTGATAATTTGAAACCTTACCCCTTTCCTTATACTGCAATATACAACAAATGTCGAAATATGTCAAACTTGCTGGTGACTGTAGGAGTGTTGATAGAAGTGATTGCCTAAGTAAGTACACAAGTAAGTAACTAATGAATTAATCTACCCAGTCAGTCAAAGGTACAGAATTTTAAATGGCTTATATTTGCCGAACTCCTCTATCTAGCAGTCAGTTTGGTAGAATCCGGAGGCCTGGTACTTGAGACATTTAAATATAGGGGCCATTCTCTCACCCAAATAAATCTATGCGGCGTAGTGCTGTTATTTACTCTACCAAGCCTCTGTCTCCCAAGCGGCGTTTTCTCGTTGCGTTATCCGTCTGAACTCTTTTTTGTCATTTTTATATCCCAAGGCGTCTTTCGCAGCTGCCCATCTGATACTACTGCATGTAATTATGTTGGTAGCACGACAGAAAGAGTACGAATTATAAAAACTCGTTTTATATTATTTTTGTTTTTCTAATAATTTCCATTCCTTAGTACACGGTATTTACCTCAAACACTGATCTTGCATTCAAGAACTGAGCCGTGTTACAAACCGATATGTTAGACTTCTGTGACAGAAACATCACCCAAAATGTCAATACCTAATAAGATAATATTAGGACACGAAGTTTATAATATTACTGCGTGACTTACAAAGCGTTTGAATTTATTGTAGCAGGCCTATAACCGACGAGGACAAGGTCCGGGACCCTAGATGCCCTGAGCCACTTCAGTCCACGTTTTATCGTTATAAAGACAGAAATTCAAAACTTTGCAGTTATATGTTTATTCAAAATTCATTGAAAATCGCCAAGTAAGTATTTAGTATGCATTTGGTTTGTAATAAATGATTGAAACTGGTGATGTGCAAATATCTGTCTTGCTGAAGAAAGAGACGACGACGACGACGACGATAATTCCTATCCCGGCAGAGCAAGACATTTTTTCTTCCCCAAAACGCCCTGACGGGCTCTGGGGCTCAGACAGCGTCCTCTTTAATGTGTACCTGAGTTCTTACTCAGAAGCAAGGCGGTCGGAACATGAAGTGAACAACTTATCTCCATCGATGTCGAGGTTAAGAATGGGTGTGACTGTGCCTCTAATACCCATATACGTCTTGATGGCGCTTTACTTTTTGTAGTAGTAATACGAACTTTTAACAGAAATTTCTATTCCACAAAGAAACTACTACAACGATAGGCTCAAAAAGAAGTAACAAAATACTCCAATGTCTTCCTAACAGAATAAGTTAAGCAAATATGACTGCAATGTAAAGAACACATACTGAAATAATTCTGCCTTCTACTGCAATCATCCGAATTTCGCCACAACATCAAACTTCTAGACATTATAATGATAAATGTTACATAATAATAAGCATTACGTTATAACAAATTGTAGTTTCCATTGTAGGTTCACCCAGAGCAGTAGTGTCCAGAGTAAATAAACAGCTGATTTTTTAAGCCTTAGTAAGGAAAGCGCATTGAAATTCCGTCATCTGAAACGAAGTAGTTAAAGATGATTTATCACTGACACTTCACCATATTTCTTTTCACACATTAACTGAAAAATCTTCTAGAACATATGGCTGAAAATTTCCTCTGAATACTTTTGTACTTTAGACGAATTTGTCAGTGTTATTTAGTCCCAGGCTGTAAAAGCTTACTGAAGTTCAGCTCACAAGGGTTTGCTCTACGAAACCGCATGGCTGTTAAGTTAGAGAAAGGAAACCTAAAGTATCGAATTAAATCCAGCCTTCAAGCCCGAGTTGTAGTGAAACTAAAGCTTTCAGTCCAACACAAACCCGAGATATTTGAAATCCTCTGAATACGAAAGGTATATGTTTGTCAGGTATTTGTATCCGCTGTCGAATCTATGATTTGTATTTGCCGTTGTTTGGTGTTATGTAATTCCAGGCTATTTATGTACAAATCTTCATGTTTACTTTAAAGAAAGAAGTACTGATGTAAAGTTACGAAGCATTCTACATCTGACATTATATATCGATGATAAATGTGGCCGCCCATATCGACTTCTGAATTAGAAACATTTGGGCAAACAGAATATGTGAATCCAGTGGATTTTTCATTGTTTTCTGAAACAACTGAGGGGGGCTGTTGACAGAAGCAAATAGATTATATTATGTCTCTGGTGCATGTGAGGAGCGAGCCTTCCACATTGTGCTGGTAATTAAAAATACCTCTCAAACTGACAGAAGAACGGCAGATAGTGTGTGTGTATTGTGTTACACAAAGAAAATCAGAAAACGTTTTTCTCTACACAATTTGCAAACCTAGCATCTCTTGACAGGGGCATGTTCAAAATATCTGGCTAGCTTAGGCTCAAAATTAAATTGTCGTCTTACAGTAATAAGAATTTCAGTTGCGTAGAAAATAAAGGAAATTCAGCATATCATCTGTTTCACTGTTAAAATATTTTGTCGCGATCTATGTGATTGCAATACAACTGAAAAACACCTATTATAAGTTTAGAAAACTTTGAGTTTTTTCCTACAGAATCTATTTACGTGTTTCTTGCGAATCTCAAGATAAGTAGTGTGTGTGTCCCTTAATGACGTTAACTGTCTTCTTTTTGTGATGCCGAAAATGTCTGTTTACAGTGGCGTAAAACCTGTTACTATGTAGATGAATTTTATGTCTCAGGAGATTAAATTTTGAAGACAGAGCATATGACCGTTCTAAAGCACAATTTGATCAATAACCTATTTATCCAGTGGTGATAATCACAAGCGAACATGAAGCCGCTAAATTATATTAATAAATCCAGAGAGAGAGAGAGAAAATTTCTGTTGCAAAAAGTAAATGGAATAAGTTTACACATGCATTAAACATGACTTTTTTGTAGAAAGTAGGGCTTTCTTGTTATGTTAGCTATACTGTACATGTACTTATTTAATTAAAAATTGTCGACTCGGTTATTATGAGCGAAAAGCAAACTCCGCTGGATCGTATTTCGTAGCAAACATATTGATGGTTCCTCTAAAATTTCTATATACTTTCCGAAGTAAATTTATAAGGTCACCTTGCGCTTTATGACTGTGTATGTGTGTGCGTGCGTGTGTGTCCCATTTGAAATTTTGAACAGGGGAGGGAATTTCATTACATATTTTTAAACACTGGTACATTACAGTTCGTCTCCATGCAGAAGGCTAATAATCTTACGAGGATTCATCCCCGTTGTGTTATGGACAACAGGATACACAGTAAATCCACGCAAATGCAAAAATTATATATTCCAGTGTTAATTCAAGAACACGTTTCGGCCTGCTAGGCCATCATAATGTTGACCAAGGATATAAGATTATATACACAGTTGTATGGAAATTAAGGTTCCAAATCCTTATAAATTGATATTGTTATTTTGGATACGAATGGACGAAGGGGAGACAAGAAGTGTGAAGACTGGTAGAGGAGTTAGACTAGGATGCTGTTTGTCACCGATTCTGCGTGTTCAGCTTATACAGCGAACACCTTACCAAGAAAGCCCTTGAAAGTTTTGGAGATTTAAAACTAGGAGGGCAGGCAATTCGCACTGTGAAATATGCAGATGACCTTGTGCTACGGGCTATAGAAGAAAGGGTGCTGTAGAACATGATTGACAGAGTAATTGAAATTAGAAGATCCTATGGAAGGGAAAAGGATGTGGAGAAAACTAAGGAAATGAGAATTTCAAGGAAACCGTACAAAATACAGAGTATGGTAGACCAAAACAACCCAAGAATGTGAAATATTCCAAATATTTGGGTAGCATGATAACAGGTGATGCAAGATATACACGTGAAATTAAATCGAGGATTGCCGTAGCAAAAGCAGCGTTCAACAAGAAGAAGGCTCTCTTCACCAGCAAATTTGTCTTAAATTTATGGAAGAAACTAGTGAAATGCCACATTTGTAGCACATATTTATATGGTGCTGAAATTTGGACACCTTGGAAAGTAGATCAAAAATACCTTGAAAGTTTTGAAATGTGGTGCTGGAAACGGATGGGGAAAATCAGTTGGACCGATCGTGTGAAAAATTAAGAAATATTACAAAGAGTGAAGGAGGAGAGAAATATTCTACGTATAAAAAAAAGGGAGGAAAAGATAACTCGATCGTTCATGCTTTCCGTAGGAACTGCTTCTAAAGCACGTTATTGAAGAAAAGATAGAAGGAAGAATAGAAGTGACGGGAAGACGAGGAAGAAGAGGTAAACAGCTACTGGAGGACCTTAAGGAAACGGAAGATATCGGAAATTGAAAGAGGAAGCGCTAGCTCGTGCTCCGTGGAGAACTCATTTTGGATGACGCTATGGACCCGTCGCAAGGCAGACTACGAACTGAAGAATAAAATTGTTATTCCAGTTTGTATTCCACTTCCAAAATACATATTATGTAATGCGTATTTTTTTATCTATGCTACTGCACAGTGTTTCACTTGCCTGGGCTAAACGACAATAGTTTCTTCCATACTAAGAATTTCTAATGACCATCAAACTCAGTAAAGGAATAAAAGAATCTGAGTACGAAAAGCTGCAGCAATTTCATGGTTGTGTGAAGCTGCATAATGTTATTTAAACACCTGTGAGAGACATACTAGAACGTAAACATGACCCAGCACTGAGGGGAGGTAAGCCTCCGCGCTAGAAGTGGGTGGGTGGTTAAAGCCACGCCCCCGCCAGTATCCATTTTACAACAGGAGTATGGAAAATTTCGCCTCCACCGGGTTTCAAACCCCAGACCTTCCAGCCCTGGGGAGTTACTATACAGACTACGTTATCCCGGTACCCTTAGTCACCCACCTATGTACTAACCACACACCAGGTTGCTTAACTGCGGTGATCGGACGGGAAGCGGTATTGTCAACCTGACATGACCTTTCGCCGATAAACATTATACAACAAGGAAAGTAAATAAGGCTTATTTTAGAAATGTTTGTGATTTAATCTACAGTTTACTGATACACGATGTGATCCAATGCTGGGACTTCACATTCATGACGTTGAACTTCGGATTAAAGGTGTCGGGGTTTTGTGGCTGAATTGATGGTTGGATGGATAGCTGGATGAACGGATAAGAAGAAAAATATGTATTTTGTGAGATACTTGAAACTTTTTACTATCAAATTAATTAAACATATTTAGACGTTAATATTTTACTCAATGTAGTGTTTGAATTCTGGTTTCACGTGAACCGGTATGATGTAGGAGGAGGACTGGGGTGTCGACCAACTTGTATTTCTGTACTTCAGGGACAAATAAGCATATGAGAAAAACACTTCAGGTTCAGGAGAGTGTGGGAGCAGTCGTTTGAACCGCTACTTTCAAGATGAGTTAGCGCATTTCTTTTTTAAAGTTCCGCTGTAACGTTTACATGCTAGTGCACTGTACAACTAATAAATACTGCTGTAATTATTTTATTATATTTATTTAGATAAGATATAAATTGTTGTTACAGATTTTAAATTGAGTCTGAGCCTCATTTTCTTCTGTAGAAGGAGGAAGCAGATTGTGTACCACGTGTCTGTACGTGTGTCTGTGTGTGTCTTCTTATTTTACCTTTTGAACCAACTGACCAAGTTTCACGAAAGGAAATTAGATTATTGCAGCTCACCGAAACGTCGTGGTTTACGCGTAGATGCTCAGCTTTTGAGAAAAGTGACAATCTCGTTCTGTCTGTCCACTCGTCTTCCTGTCTGCCCGCGAAGGACAGCACACGTCCGACCGGAAGTGTTTTCGAGAATTTTAATGTATGGGATTTTTATTAAAATTTGTCGACACTTTCCTATTTTAGTTAGAATAGAAAAAAAGACTGGTATTTTATACGGAAACCTATGTACGTTTACCTAATATCTCCTCGAGTTTGGTCTTTACAACTGAGACAAACTCTATGCACTGGGAGCTACGAATTTAGACCGCACACGTAGTTGGGTATCTAAATGTAATGCACGTATTACAGCCTTCGAAATCTTTCCGTTTGTGATATATTGTTTATAATAGATTGCAAACCTCTTGGTGAGATAGCGGAGACAACATGTGGTGTGTACTGCATAAAATGTGGAAACGCACGCTCCAAATACTCGCATCGACATTGTTTCTTTTTCAGAAAAGTATCACCAACTTAAAAACTTCGGGCCACCACAAAGCAAACGCGTCAGAAGTTTTACATTGGCCAATACTTCCTATCTTGTTTAATTTTAGTCATTGAAAGAAGGCTGAAGCAAGGGCTTGTGAAGTTCGAAACAGGCTTTATGAGTTCTCGTTTGAGAAACGCAAACACGCGGCCGTGCTAAGGTACCGGAATATACAGATATTTTATCCCTCTGGAGGAAACCAGACACTCAATATGGCTCCGATGCAAGCTTCTAACTTCCAGCTTCAGGGTTCTCCTCACCTTCACACTAGTAGTAAATGACGGCGTCATGTCTATACAACTTCCATTCTAGACATGACGCATATTAACGTCGTACCCTTAATTACATAATTTAATGTTGTAATGTCATTAAATGCCAATCCCAATGGCCGCGCGGTCTAAGGCGTGGGTGTGCGGCCAGTTGCTTGCTGGGATTGTGGGTTCGAATCCCGCCGGCTTCATGCAGTGTGTATTGTGTGTTGTCAGGTAGAGGTCTATACATCGGGCTGATCACTCGTCTAGAGGAATCCTACCGAATGTGTGTGTGTGTGTGTGTGTGATCGTGAAGGCTCGGTGATGAGCAGGCCCTGGTCCACTAGGGGCTGTTGCGCCATGGAATGAAAGTTATTAAATAACTGAACTAATGCGCGTGTATTTGTATCGTCGACCAGGGAAGCAGGCTTCATGACTTTCACCAGGCATTTACGGGGTTCAAAATTTTCAGCAAGGTTTACACTCTTATGTTCGCAACAAGCGTAAATGTATGGCAGATTCTTCTCGAAGTTACATATTGATGTCATTACTATTCTTTTATATTTGCTTTGCGTATGGTTTTGCTTTACTCTCTCCTTTCAGAACATGTTTGAAAGAGTCAGCTTTGTTATTTTTTTCTTATTGACGGATACATATTTCGGCTCACATGTCGATTAATATTCAGGAATGTACAAAAATCGTACAGAGGAGAGAAATTACATTATATTCTTATTTGTATAGTATTAAGATCTCGAATCGTTCTTCGAGTATTGTGACTGGTAACTTGCTAATAGTGGCATAGTTTTCTGTTATCACTTTATATTACATATAATAAAATATTAAATCGGTAATTGAAACAGGCAAAAAATAATAAAATACAAATACAAGAGCAATATTTTACAAAGAATACGTGCGTCTTGGTGTGTTTGTGTGGGCGACCCGGTTCTGTTCATATTGATGACAATGGCTGCTAAGCAAGTAGTGGCGGAGAACTGCTGTTTTTCTTGCTCAGGTTAATGAGTTCTGAAAGGTACAGAAATATCAGACGCAGAGTAACTGTGTTGTGTGAGTAGCTGCAAGAGTGGAGGGAGGAAACTAAGTCTGTTTACTTGCTGGTTATTTACTCGAGAGCCTATAGTGTCTAAGTATGTATTAGAGTACTAAAGTAATGTGTACTCTGTAATGCAGTACATTGAAACTGTTATACAAAAGTTCTGTGAGAGGTATAGCATAATTTACATTCAATGTCTAGATGAGTAATTAGTATAACATGTGTAATGGTAAAGAAATACAGTTGCACACTCCGGATATTGTGTTCTGGAAAGAGTTTTACCATAACCTCAGCGTCTACTTTGTGGAGTGATTAAGGAAGCTGCATGTATGTTGAGTTGCCGAGAAGGAGAATTTGTATTAGCCTAGACTGCTAATGGTGTGGAGTTTCACACTGAGCCTACTGTAATCGAGTCCGGTCTGTCGCATGTACGTCATCGGGTTGGGACTCCTCTATATTTTCCGCAAAAATAAAAATTTTCTAGTATGTTCATATGGCGTCCTTTTTGTCAAAGCGAGAATTTTCTTATCATTTCCTCTTTCTTTCGAATATTTAGAGTCAACATATATTGAGCGAAATTATAGATAACAGTTATTCCGAAAGATTAAAGATATTCGTTGTATCCAGCTAGAAAAGGTAGCCAACCACTCTGCCAAATGCGCGTCAGTGTACGAACACTTTAACTCGTGGATACTGTTGTTTTAGTAGGAAGTCTGAGTACCTGTTTCTTTCCTACTAACAGTTATACTTAGATTGTTACTGACTTCAAAGGCAATTTTTGCTTTTGAAAATCTTTAAAATGCGCAGAGTTTGGGGACCTATTCACGTAAATTTTGCGGTTTTATGCGATGGTGTAGATATGTCCTTGTTTTTCTGTGGTCTATAATTAATTTGATTTTTATTACGTTTATTACATTTATTTAGTAATGTTATGCTATGTCTAGAATTACATGGATTTATGTCGTCTCAGTAGATGTAGCACGAGAAATAATCATACAATTGCAGCAATATCTGATTACAGAAAACTTTTAGGCTGTCGGACGAGTCGTCATATACGGTCTTATCAGCTGCGTGGGTTTTCGAAAAGTGTAAAGTTCTAGGTTTGTCTGGTTGGTAATCTAAATGTCTAAAAAATTTATATTGTTTGCTGACCCTGAACCAATTTTAAAATACGTGCTGCGCCTATAGTATTAAGATGGATGCTGTTGAATTCATGAAACATTCCACTGCCGTGAAAAATGATCTGTCATATAGGCCCACAATCATTATGTCGCTGTTCCATTAAAATCTTACAGTCTCCTGTGGTGGCTTTAAAGTGTGTCTCACGAATACACCATTTTAAATTTTGAACAGATCCCCTTTTTAAATGTAGGCACTACAAATCTGCTGTCATTGAAAACTTACTGTAACTTGACAGCCTTCTGTACTCACAGTTGTTCGCACTCCTGTCGTAGTGAGGATAGGGAAATTTAATTAAAGACTTTGATTGCTGGAAATTTGTTCCGAGAAAAAAAGTGCATTGAAGGGCAAAACCTTGGTGACAGAATCTTTGGGATTATGCGTATTTGTCTCGCTGAAAATGCGGACACGAAACTAAAGCTTGCTCTCAAAATCCATTTTCCTGGAAGATTCAAGTCTTCTGGGATGGTACGTCGTGTAGGCTGGTAGATTATTACCGACGTCTTGGAGGAGCATTGTGCCTCTCTTCAGGGTTAAACAGTCTACTGTAACCGATCCTTTATACTCGTAGACTTTCAGAATTTATAATACAGGTTTGCTATAAAGTCCCTTGCAGGTGTAATGTGGCTGTCATTTATTAAATCTCAGGTTGGTGCATATAAGTGTCATGCAAAAATGTATCCAATGAGGCTTATATTCTCAAAAATTCTAGGCAAGATGAGCCACTTTTACTTGTAAATCAGACGTACACGAATGCCGCCAAAAGCTACGTTAACACATTTTGAAATAAATATAAAACACTCTAACATAGTTTGATACTTTCCGTTGTGAAATACTTGTCACATAAATGTGTTTGGTCTATAAATAAAGTGAAAACTTCTCGTCGCATACGCCCGCAAACACAGCGAGGTTTTCTTGAGCCGCACAAGAAAGGAGGGGTCGCCTTAGAAGCGGGACCTTACGTTATTTCCAAGAAACACGTCAGGGCCAATAATAATAATAGTGAATCAGGTATTACGTGTAAAGTGAAGTGGCTCTATTAAAATGCTGTTTTGATTTATGTTCATAGGTACATAAGATCAATTAGGCGTAAAATAAAATCAGTCAATCACAATACATTTATTCTACGTAGAAGTATGTTGTGATTGACTAATTAATTATGGTAAATCTTTCTCCCCATAATTTGACTATGTCGCCGATTTTAAAGTCAGTTTCGGTGGTGATATACTTTCTGAATAGTCACGAAATAATCCCTGAGAAATATGAATGTGCTTGAAGAGAACACAAACACAAGTGGATGGGACATCTGAAAATTGAACAGGGTTTGGTAATTTTGGCACTGACATAACAGTAACGTACCTGAAATAGTACTGTGGAAAGCTCTATGTTGTAGGTTTCTGCTCAGTGCAGAGAACTGGAGTGAGGGCACGTCAGTAAACGTGTGTGGAGTTGGGTAAAATAATTATTCACCCTCTTATTCAAACAGGGAAACCGATCTCGCAACTGTCTATCCGGTGCTGTTAGGTGAGGATGCGGAAGGAAAGAGAACGGAATGTAACACGATGCACGGCTTTGTCCGTAAAGAGACAGCTGTTCGCTATTCTTTTGGCAGGAGCCAAGGGACATAAAGTATTGAAAAGTAGACCATATGTCTGTTATGTAGGGCGATACAATGTGAGCAACTTATGTAACAATTAATAATTACACTCTCATACTTACAAACTTTATGTTTCTGTAATTAGAATGGAGAATAATCGAAGGAGAATGCGATGTAATGAATATATGTTTGTAACTGTATGTATAAAAGCCATTGAAATTCTCGTTGGATTCGTAATTATGTAACTGTTGTATTTGGAACAGGCCTGTAAATTCACAGAACACAGAATACTGGGCGGTTGCATTGATCAAATCCTTTTGCACAAGATATAGCAACTTTCGAGGCCATTTAGCTTAGAATATGTTATGATATGATATAATATGCTATTATTCGAGTATATGATATAATGATAACCTTTGGTGAAATTGAAAGGTTCGGAGAGAGCGATATTTATGTGTAGAGTCTGATGTAAATCACGAAAATATCGGTTAAGATCCTCGTTCTCTCGGATGATATTTAAAAGTTAAGCTCCCTATAAGAGAAAAATTGTAACGTTACCCAGAATAAATTGTGCAATACATCACTTTTACCTTCTGGTAAAATTTATGTGTTTCATAGGTTTCGTGTCGAAAATATTTTAACCCATATATTGTGTATTGTTTTTATTGTCCAGTTGTAGCTAGAGATGTTCCAGTTATAGGATCTTGCAAACTTTTATATGCGAATGTCTGTAGAAGCAGATAACAGGGAACGTTTCAGCTCTAATAAACCAAATGCGAAACCACACTCGGGCCACGCAAAGAATGAACACGAAGGGGGTGGCGAGTTCAAGTAGGCTGCCTGTTTACTCCTCTATCGGCAGTTGATACTTCCCTCTGTGAGCAACAGTAACAACCCGAAAATCCATACAGAGAAAGGTAGAGAGCGAGTTCTTTAGGTGAGAGGTGCCCACAGGTGTAAGTGCTTGCCATGATTTGAGAATAAGGTGAGAAACTTTAAATTGATGTACCTACCCCCCCCCCCCCCCCAATAGGCGAGGGTCAGAAAGTTGTACCGAATTTTGAAGAAGTACTCTGATGAGATGTTTGGATGTTTCGTGATCATTTCTTGACTCCTGTGCGGTAACTACAACCTCTGGTGTTGCAAGATTATATGATTTTTAAATTCCTTAAGCTACCTTAAATCCCCCTACCCATACTTCCAGTCTCACTTTCAAAATGTACCTGCCGTTTGACGAATGAGGTTGTGCACCCGAGCTATTGCTGTAATCCATCATACCTCCTACAGCAGGGGTAATTCCATCAAGTCTCCAGGTTCAGACACAGGTAGCGTTAGCGAGGTTAGGTTTGTCACAGGCAGGGTGACTGCGCGAAGTCGTGTGCGTACATATAAGTGTGTTTCTGCATTCGGAGCGGTGGACGTACCAGTATTCGTCTGCTTACATAGCAATCATGCAACTGAGATACGAGGGCCGTAAAGTTTGAAAGACTCGCGCTGAAGGTTGTCATTCAAACCGACGGAGGCTTTATGGATATAATCATCCTATACGGATATAATTCCCTTACAGAACCTTACTTTATGCTAGTTAAATTACCTTTATTAATTTAAACGGCTTAATATATTCACAGTCGCAAATTACTTAAACCCTTTAACTGACTTCCAGTTAAGAGGTTTGTTTTTCATAAGCGTGGCAAAGAGTCATGATAAAATTCGTGCGTTGGGTAGGACTGCTAGTAAAACAAGCAGGTCTCTGTTTTTGGCATAGGACTATCTGAATGTTCACCCACATTCGGAGTAGCCCATAAAATATAAAAAAATTCCTGCATAGAAATATAAATTATGTCACACCGAATTGTCTTTGCCGAGGGTATGTGAACAGAAAATCTGCTTTGCATAACACTACATCTGTTCTTAATTGTCGTGGATGTTAAATATTTAAGGATGGAATTTGTTTTATATTTTCCCTTTGAGAATTCTGTCATAATAAATTATGCCGTTGTACTGAACGTCAGTTGTAGTATTTATGAATTTTCGTCAGACTAGGACTTGTAATTCTTTTGCTTTCAAACTCCATAGGCCCTGCTTAAACATAATACGAACATTTCTCTTTCGATCTCTCGACCATAATTTCATAAGTTTGTTATCGGTTCGTAAAAAGATTTACGGCGTTTGAACAAGTGAGTAGGAAATGGCTGAAAAAGTTGGAAATTTGTATATCATGTACTAGAGGAGCACACTTTATGGAGGACTGACGTATCGTAATCATCTGAATGTTCGCGCTGTAAGACTGCTCTACAAATTTCCAAGTTTTATTGGTTGTGTGAAGAAAGTATGCAGGAATGTTTCGGTATGTTAGTGCAAGGAATTAGAAAGCACTCTGTTTAGTCCGATATCGTGACACAAAGGGAAGACAAAGACAGATGAAGCGATGATACTTGAATATATGTTGCCATATTTTGATATTTCGGTTCTCAGAGTACGTCTAGGTTCAGCAGAAACTTATCACAATAAAATAAACAGTAAACCCAGAGTTTCTGGCTATAAGACAAAAGTTCTTTCCAAAGTAAACGAAGATTAATAACAAGGCTTGTAAAGATCCATTCTCAAGGTACCATTAGTGAATAAAAATTGATACAAATAAAAATTGCAGTTAAGGCTTTCGCTAAAATGACAACTTTAACTTAACATTCTCAAAAAATATCCACCACCTACTTTATTGAAAAAACAAACTAACATTGTATAAAAATTAAATGAATTTTTAAAAAGTTTCTAAATAGGCCATAAGACGGAATGCTGTTTATCCGTAGGCCCATACCTGGAACATTTCGACTGACATTTTGCATCCACAAGGACGCCTTTATTGCACAAAGCCAAAACTATGAAATATTTTATTGTATAGGAGCTGAAAAGTTTTCCGTTTGTACGAAATGCAGGAACGTAAGATTAACGCTGGTTAGCGGGGAACAGTCAATCGAATTTATTTCTTATCTCCGACGTCAATTTAAAGTGATCCAACACGTAGGATAAATTATCATCTGAGACCATCTAATTAATGAGGTGTATAATAAAACATTGAATAAATAATGAATTAGCCAGTCAGTTCAGAAAATAATTCGAAGATTAAATTTAAATCTAATAAAAGTTATATCTGAATGTTTTGTTTTGTCTCAAAGCATAGCGACGTGGAGTGAAAGACGTTTATGGCCCGTAACTGCAACGACGTCTTCCGCTGCTCTTCTATTGGTCTCGCAAAAACAAGGAAAGCCTACGTGTTAATGATGTGACGGCAAAGATGAAAACGAAATTTGTTACTGTCCTTGTTCTGTGTCCATGTCACTCGTTGCATAGGTAATGAAATTAACAAATATTGTTCTCCTTGTCTGCCGATAGGTATGGCATAGTGCCTCTGCTTTTGTGCGCGAATGTGTGTGGACGGTATCGTGTAAAGTAACCCCATGGGGCAGTACCAATTATCGCCTTAATTGAACTGTTTTAATTCAGATACAGACAACCCTAACGTGATGTATAATCACGTTTTACGTAACAACAGAGGAACGTCAGTGGCTTGTTCCTGCCGAGGATTCTGATGTAGTAAATGTCGAATTTGGAGTGTACACCGGCAGACGTGGCACAAAGTTGACGGTATTTTCGTCACTACTTTAAGGTAGCAGTGTTGCAGCACTGCTGCAACACCCTTTGTTTCGCTTCAGCTCTTTGCGATATACTCAGAGGTATTTCTGTCTTCGCTATGAATTCGGATCTGCTCTACTATCTGCCTAGGCTTTCCTCTGCTGTGTTTTTTTGCAATTCCCGAAAATATACCAACCTAATCCAAGAGTCCGGAGTCATACTGACTGAAGCTAAACCTTTGGTATTATTTTAAGGTTTATTATAACTGTCGACATACGGAAATGCGAGTGATCGGTGTATGTAGAATCACATGGATTTCCTAGGAAACAAATTAAAAGAATATAAAAAGGAAGTCTGCATACAAGACTTTATTCAAGACACCGTTTTGAAAATTTGTCTCCTAGAGGACCAAAAAGGAAATAGGATAAGATAGTGGATACTGGAGAAATAGTGTGTGGGGCTGGAAGGTGGATGGATCTGCCTTAGGATCATCTCCAATGGCGGGTTTTGATATTATTCTTGTTGATACTTCGAATTCAACTACCAGGGACAGAAGTTTACGCCTTTAACCCAAAACTGATTTGAAAGCTCTCACATATACGTACTTGCGTCTTGACGCATACACAGAAAAATTTGCATTTTCTTTTCAATATTGTGTTGCGGGGTATTTAACCTGCAATGAGAATAGACGTTTGATTGCTATACATTTTTTATGATAACCATTCGGCGTTTGAAATGAATTAGGTACATAGAGGAACACTTTGCTACCTCACGTAAAATAGACCTTAATAATTGTATTCAGTCTTATTCATTTATTTAGCTCTAGTGTAAAAGCAATTTAAACTTTCTGACTGGCATTTTCGAAGTGTGTATTCATAAACCTCACAGTCCTGATGCTGAATAAAGCAGCGTTTTATCCAAAAGTCTTTTAACAGCTCTGAGAATTAACAATTACCTTTATATGAGCCACTCGTTACTGCTAAGGGCTTCATCTTCAAACGATTCAAAGTTTATTAAATTTTAATTTGTAACATGAATAGCAAAATAAATTATATGGATAATACCAAGTGTAGCTATGTTTGTGATAACTGAAGTTCATTCTGGAGTGACTCGTAAGTTATTACGGAAAGGAACGAATGTGAGTTGCCAGTAGCGAAGATATTTTACTTAACACCCTTATAAACACATAGATTATTAGAGTTAAATGCTACAGTTGTTCGGGATTACTATTAGCGAAGAATTTGGAAGTACGCTTTATCTATATTAAAACACTGTCCCAGCTTGGACTAATGATAAAGCTATGAAAATATGAGTTACTACAGCTAGTAAATAGTAGGCCTAAGTATTCGAAATGAGTACTTTGCATGTACTCGTAAAAGTCTGTAGTGTTACATAATAATTGAGCACTTCTTATGTGGAGATCATGATGATGATAAAGAAATAAAATTTCTTTGTTTTATGTTTATGTATCTCGAAAATTTTGAAAACCCAAAAGTAAAATGTCAGGAGGCGTTGGAAAATTATCCACAGTAAATTTACCCTTTTAAATAAGAATAAAATAAAACACTGTCAGACACAACACGGTTCTATACTGCATAAAAGGTGTATTACATGTGCAACATGTTTCGGTTCACATTTGAGCCATTATCAGGCACAGTACACAAGATAATAAAACACAAAAACATCATGCGTAATGTGTAAAGATATAGTGAGATCTCACTGTTCCCATTCTTTAAGGCTATAGAGTAAAACCACATGTAACGATAAACAAAACTGCTTGTGTAGTCATCTTCAGTTCTATTGTTGTGTTCCAAAGTATTTGAATAGAAAATGTGTTTCCCCTTGCCCCTTTGTAGCATAGTGGTTCCTATACACAGTAAACATTGTCAACAATACTACCCATATTGCATATAGATTACTTTTATTTGTTTAATATAATTCTCAGAACAAAAGAGCTTTAGATATTTCCGCAACTTTGCGAAAAACTGCATCATGTCTGTCCGTCTGTATGCCTGCCCTCCATCTCTTCCGTCCAGATGGAGGAACCTGGCTTCCGGTTGACGAAGGGTTCTCGTGAAAATTTTGTTGAGAAGGGTGTGTACTGAAGTGTGTCGAGAAAATTCATATCAGGTTAAAATCGGAAGAATCAAAAGCACATTGCGTGAGGACTGCCTGTGTTTGTGACTGTTTTGGTTGAAAGCGTCAACGTAGTTGCCTTGCTAGTGGTCGATAACAGTAGTGATAATAACCGACAAAGACTGACTCTAATCTACTTCATTCCTTCATACGACTCACGTGATTCATAATAAAGGAAAATAAAAGCAGTTATAATATTTATTATTTATTGTTTGTGTAAAGGAATGTGAAATTTGGTTTCAGGTTGATTACAAATATACCTAAAAACTGTGTGCGAAATATTGTTTTTACGACAAATTACGAAATATTCCAACGTAATGAAGACTTGACATTTTGTATGACCTACGAATTTCACAAGATGAACGTAAACATAAACAGTACCTCTTACAAATAAGTACTGTATATTGACAGACCCGAATTTGCGCAAAATTGTGGACAGTAAGGAAAAGCATGACCACTCTGGATTACGCGTCACGACCTTCTGAGAAGTGTACAGTATACAAGAAACTGCAAACGCTTCGTTATGTATTTCCAGTTTTTGTATGATTGTTAAGCTATTGCTCTGTGAAATGGAGCGGCCTTGCATATGCTGGTAGATGGAAATTTGGTATTTAGATGTCATTAATGGCAAGCTACATGTTTGACGTTTTGGCATTAAATGCAGCAAGAATTGGGTAAACAAGAAGAAACATTTTCCACTGATAATATTTCAAGTAAGAAACAACTTAGGAAAGCTAGGGATACACGTAAAGGTAGTGGCAAAATTAACTTCGGATAAATCTTCTTGGGACTTGTGGTTGAGGTTTGTTTAGCGAGGATAAAGTGCCATTATCTTTTCTGTAAACATGATAACGAAATTCGGATTTCGTAGAAGACAAAGGATTTGTTGACTACGTGACGTAATCTGAAGGCAGTCTGAAGGTCTGGACAAGGGCTGTGTTCCACGGAGTCTTTTTTTCAGAATGTACCATAAAGTAAACTTTTCGATGGAAATTGTGCTTAGAAAGAGCACATTCTAGCTTGTTTATATACGCGTGAACAGGACGTTGTCCATTTTATTCTAGTTGCAGAACGAAAACCTGTTTATTCCATTTTATAGTAATCCAGGAAGCGCAATTTCCATAGCGCGTGTCTATGGTTAATGAAACTGGGTCACACGCAAACAGAGCCCTCTACTAAGTACTCTATAGCACTACTAATTTATGTTTGATTTGATTCATACAGGGCTCTACCATCTATGGCTGAACCCCGTGACACGGAACGCATCATTACGATTAGTGTCAGCGTGAGGGGGAACATTAATTAACCTAACTTGCCTGAAGACTCTCTTTGCGGTGTTACTTTATACATCTAGAATATTAGTTGCGGTAGCGTTGTGGCCTAGTGCACATTGACTAGATGAATTAAAAGAGATATTCATCTAAAATTTGAGCGTTCCGTCCTTTCTAGGATTACAACTGTGTGATTATCATATTAATTTCTTCCCTGTTATTGTATAAATATATATATATATATATATATATATAAATGTATATAAAGCAGATTCTTTTTCTATTCACTAATTGTTCAATTTTCTGGAATGGGAACAATTGTAATAGCACAGTTTAGGTTCAGTAAATTCCTCATTATTTTATTTTCCTCCTGAATTAAGAGTGGCGCATAACTGTTTGCACGTATTGACAGCACTGCAAAAGAAGAAAAGTGGTATAGCATTAATGCAGGCTTGTAGTTTTCCATACCGCGTACGTAAGAATGCAAGTCCTTCAGACTGGCTTGCTTCGGCTGTTCCCTAGAGTTCTAATTTAACTCCCCAGAATATGATGTAACATACATCGAAACATGTCGGGAACTGTTTAAAATCTATTGCATAATGTATTAGTGTACGAGTTGGAGGAATAATATATATTGCATTAATGCAGGCTTACCAGTCTATACGTAATTATAGATGTTAATTTACTTTTATGCCTTTTCATACTTGATGGATTGACAGGTTGTGGAAAGTCATGTTAGAACCATAACATCATTGTTTCGTAAACACTTTTCTGTACGATGAAACTGATGCTTTAGCAGCAATGGTATTCCCGGGCTATACATTTTATAAATTCAGATTTTCATTTCGAATTCAATTACATTGTTCGGGGCGTAATAAGAGGATGCTTTGAATTTTGGACGGACTGACTAACAAATCTCATGACAAATTAATTCATATAGAATCGTTTATTTGATGTTTGCATACTGGAATCTGTTTGCAGTGGACTTAATATAGAATCTAATATATCTTTTTTATTTCAGGAATATTTTAGTTTCATACACTCCTGAGTTTAAGTGCATGTATCGGAAAATTTACATTCTATACACTTCTTTCAAATTACTAGCCACATTCATGCAATGTACCTACAGTATATTGTTAATTAAGAATACAAGATTTCTCTGCCGTGTTTTTCTCTCATCCTTTCTTCTCTTTGATCCTTATTATTATTTGACTTTCTATTGATCCACTAAATTATGGTGGTTATACTTCTATAAAAGGTCGTTTTGAATGCTTTGTCATTGACGGTAAGAATGGTCTGCATCAGACCTGTTCCGCAAAACATAAGTAGGAACAGAGCAATCAGCATTTTTCATTCCTTTGTTGTTTGTGCAACATATGATAAGCGAAAGAGGAGAGTTCCGAGTGTACTTCATAAATTTTTCGTTGCGTCTTATTCATTCCTTTCCTAACACATGTTACTTTAGCATTACTTTTACAGACGTTTGTGTTTTACGAATAATTTATTGCTTAAACTTAGACTCTTATCTACTACAAATTTGGCACATATAACCTCTAAATTTTCGCATTTTTTATTTTGTATTTATGCTAAAAGAGTAATTCTCACATAGCAAAGGTAAAGCAATCCTATTAGAGGCCTGAACAGGCCCTTTGGGTTCCAGGAGTTTGAGGCTGCCAGATTTGTAGACAGTCGGCACATGAAGGTGGTAAGGTTGTCAGCCCTATACACCGGCCGTCTTTACGCTCAGGAGATATTCCTGTACTCATTTCTGTTAGAGGCTGAGTCGACCCCAGGGCCATAGTTCGACCGAAAGAATTCTCGCGTAGTGCTTAAGTAAATTAATAACGTAAACTAATATCAAATTGCTCATATGTAGATCCAGTGTTTCATAATGCATCATCACTGATTTTGAAGCTAAAATATCTCTCATATTCGCCAACGTCTTATTATACACATAAAAAATATTAATTTTAGAAGGGCAGTAAATTTGTCGGTCTGCTCCCTTCAGTAATTTTAGGAATATACGTGAGTCGTAATAATGTCTTTCTCACTTGAAATATTTATTTGCGCCTTCGCCATGTTTTTATTCATGAATGTGGGAAATTAAGAAATTATGACTTTGGAAATGATGGCTTTTAGCGTTAAAGACGCATGCGAAGTTTCGTTAAAACCTGTTTTTAGAGGTTCAGAACTTGAATTAGGGGAAAGAACACACAAGTGCACAGCGACAGCGTTTTGAAATCAAGCACTTACGTTTGCGTTTTTTGAAAGGAAGGTAAATTAACAAAGAGAAAGCTCACCACAGATATTACTCTTTCAGCTTCCAACGAGCTCGATCAAAGGCCAGGTAAATCCATCTCCCAACCTCACCTTATTTTTAACCAGTTTTATTTTAATTGTATCTTTCCGTCTTCCTCTCGATCTTCTCTGTAAACTTAGTTCCTGTGCTGCAACAGTGAAATTTATTCTTAGCAAACGTTGGAGATCTCTGTAAAACTAAACTAGACACGGACTTTGTACGTTACTTTATTAGATACACTCAGTAAGGCTAATTTAATTTTGTGGGATTATACAAATACCCAGCATATTTTAATGCGTAAACACGACAATTTTCCCTCCATTTCATTCGTTCTGCAAATAACTGTTTGTGAAGGAGCGAATAGTTATACAAAAATATAATGCACGGTCCTAACTGACCTCTCATTCGGAATACTGCTAACAGCTCTTCCACATGCCTTCAGTTTTGAAACTAATCACGCTAATAAAGTAAATGGGACACAACAAACCAAGTTCTGTGATAATTTTAATTAAAACAAGTTAATGGAAATGAACCAAATGTAAATGAAACAAAAAGCATATTCCAGCTAACCTGAATGAATTAATTTAAAAACAGACTAAACACATTGAAGTAGTTTGAAGCTCATTAACTATTTTTTACATTTATCGCATTTAATTTAGGAATCGGGAAATTTTCCACTGGAACTTCCCTGCTGCAACTATAACTCGTAGACACTTTTTTAATTGCTCGTTGACACAGTGACCACGGTAAGTGAACGGTTGCCTTATGCTTAGCAATTTGTAGGAGCTTTGGAGAGTCCGCGTGGTACGTATAAAATCTTAAACCACGGCTCTCAGTACAGGTGTTCTGTACTTAAGTAAAACAGTGCATGAAATTAGTAATTATAATGGTACAAGTAGCGTATCTGTTTGTGGTACGGCTTCTTTAACGGCGCATCAGTAACTTAAAATATACAAAATTCGACGTTATAACGAATAGTAAATAATAAATTCGAAGGGACGTGGTAAAACACGGCTGTGGCGTAATTTCAGACACTGTCCTGGAATTTTCCTGGAGAGACTGAATAAAGCCACGAAGAACTTCAATTCGGACAGTCGGTGTCCCGGCTTATATTAAAATCCGTCACATTCGGGATTTACGTCAAACGCGTCAGCTCCTGTGTGAAGAAGTCGGGTCTCGTTTCTCGAAAAACTCCAAATTTTGGGATGAGTCCTCTAGAAATGGACTGGAAGTGACCCAATATTGTACTGTCATTATCGACGCTTTCAACGTACGTACTGTCATAAATTTTACTAGTGATTATAATTTCCAAGTCAAATGTCACTTAATATATCAGGCATAGTGGCTCATCAGATATTATAATTAGTAATTAACAGAGGGACTCATACGTAAACTGTTACTTAATTATGAAGTTTATTTCTTTTTAAAAACTGCAGCCTGGATATATATGCGTGACAGTGTGACGTACCATTGTGAACTGTAATGTTTCCGGCCGACAATATCACGGCTGTTTCTGACAACAGTAAGCTGCTGTTCACCGTCTGACTTTGTTGTATAAATTTTATGTCAAGGTAAGAGATGAAAAGATATGAACCTAGAAAGGGATTGGCACTAGGGATGTACATACAAATTGCCCCCAGGGTCTGTGTTCACTGAGACTTATATGGCTAAGTTTCTCTTAAAAAAATATGATGCCTGGATTAGAGAAATTTACACTTTATCAACAAAGAGGCTTTATATGCTATCAACCTGGCGATTACTGCCAGGGTTAAAACTAATATCTCTGATTTTAATATGCTCCATATCCGTGCACTATATGACATAAAAGCAATAATCACCAACAAATGCACAATGTGTGTATTATCTTCTCTATAAAATTTTCCTACGTGTTTCAACTCCGCTGGGTCATCTTCAGGGAGAACAGTTTCGTTACACTAAGGCTGCACTTACACATGAGTGAGAATGTGCCACTGACTACGCACTCCGTTGAGAGCGTGCGTGAACTTGCCGGGGTCTGAGTATTAACTGTCAACAATTAATACCTGAGAACATGCACTTGAAAAATATATATGGTGAATCCATATGTATGACATTTTACCTTGTTTTAAAATATTGTATTGAAAAGCCTATGATGGTCTGTTAAGACGGAAACATGTAGCTGTTCGTAAATCAAGAAACATGTAGCTGTTCGTAAATCAAGAAGCATGTAGCTCTTCGTAAATCAAGAAGCATGTAGCTGTTCGTAAATCAAGAAGCATGTAGCTGTTCGTAAATCAAGAAACATGTAGCTGTTCGTAAATCAAGAAACATGTAGCTGTTCGTAAATCAAGAAATATGTAGCTGTTCGTAAATCAAGAGACAAATGGTCTTACTGGAAGGGATATTGTGAGTTTCTTACTAAGGCACTTAAGAATTTATACAATATTCATTTTAAATACTTTATACTACGGTCCTTACCAATTTTATACAGAAAGATTAATTTCTAATTTTATGCAGTAATGTCTGTTGTGTGATTAGATTGCAGTACTATTGCCATCATGTTTGTAATAACATCTTCATGTCTCCAATAACTGGAATTCAAGGCTGCTTAGACGGAAGGGCAAAGGAACTCTTTCTCCTTCTGTTTTGACAAAAAGAATTTGGAAGTGATGTATTTATACTGCGCCGTTGTAAATAGCAGCGCATCCCAGTGGCCACGAGGTCTAGGTCGTAGGTCTGCGGCCGAGCGCTCGCTGGGATCGTGGGTTCGAATCCCACCGGGGGCAAGGATGTTTGTCTCTTGTGAGTGTTTGTGTTGTCAGGTAGAGGTCTCTGTGACGGGCCGATCCCTCGTCCAGAGGAGTCCTACCCACTGTAGTGTGTGTCTGAGTGTGATCAAGTGAAAATAAACAACCTCGACACCTACTGTGAGCAGGTAGAAGGGGTAAGGACTACGAAACGAAACGTTGTCAATGGCAGTAATTTGGCTGTTTTGCGGACTCATTAGGGATACCAGTGCCAAATTACATTATTATGTCTTTGTTTCGCACACAGCAAGGGAGAAGTTATTTTAAAAATGGAGTGTAATTCGTGTCGCTGTTATCATCTCTAAATAATTAATTAGACAGATGTTGCTGCTACTCACTGAAACATAAACAAAAAAACTGCATTCAGGTTGGAGAGAAATGGGGTGGTCAATAAAATTAACTCATGGGATTTGGTACGTTGCGGACTTTCTGGCGCAACAGACTTTAATTAGGAATGAGTTGGGAAGTAAACATTACCAAACTCAACCTCCCCGAACGGAAGCCACCCCACCTGCCTCTCTGGCGAATTAACAAACATGAAAATATGACTTGTATCCATTATTTATTGATAGGATTTGCACCAAATATCATTTATGCAATTAGGTCTCAGAATTTAGTATTGAAGTTATACTATAATGAAAACTGGACAGAAATAATAATATGCTGTAGCATATTTCAACTAGTTATGCATTTGGAGAGACTAATGAGGCATTTTTTGTAAAAATCGGAAAAAAAATTTTTTAGCCCGCTTACCATTCTAAAGCACAATGTTTGCAGCATGCAGTATGTATAAATTTACATTAAAACATTCTGACTTTCCCAAACAGTATACTCGTATTTGTATGTTCGCTATGATTCTGAAAACACGCAGCGTTTAGTTTCACAGACAGCGTTAACCGACTTGGCTTGGTAATGGAAATACGATATGTTTTACGTGAGGTGGGCCTGAAATTTTTAACAGGTATTACAGAATTTTCTTGTTCTGTTAATGATGTTTATGCATTATGTGACAGCGCAAGTACTGCATATTTTTTATACAACTGTCATGTCATACCGTAGTCGGTGTAGCGACTCACTACGACGTGGACGGTCCGGGGTTTAAACCCCGATGAGGGAAAGAGATTTCCTGTTTTCCACACCCGTCCAGGTTGGCGCTAAAGTCCATCCAGCCTTCTTTACAATGGGTACCGGGGTTATTTCCCGCGGTAAAGCTGCCGGGCGGTGGCGTATACCCCCCTCCGTCCTCTAGCTCCGACGTTTTGAATGAGTGGAGCTATAGGCTACTTCTACCCCCATTCTGGGTCTAATGGCACGTTATGGGAAGACATTTATGCTCTGCCTGTCTTTTCAGAATGTTATTGTATGAAGAAAAGGTGCGTGCGAAAGGCAAAAACAGCTTCCTCGTTCACACAAACAGCTGATGGCGTGTTCCTCAGCGGATTTAATACTTAAATAATTTGCTTCTGGCGGCATAAATTTCAATTAAGTAATGTAATAAGCTACTACCTGTCTCACAAAAAAACAAGCCGCAACTTACAAAGACTAAACTGTTGATGCTGTTTAAGTATATTTTCAAGAACCGTATGAAATCTACAATTATACTCTTTGGACAAAATACAGTGATTTTGAATTTTTAATGCACGTAGTGTGATATACATACATATAGATATACTGACCACTCTGCATTAAAATGTTGTCTGAGTGGATAACTTGCTCTGGTACGTTTCGTTCAACCCTAGTAGGGCGGCTTAAAAAGTTCTTCTCTGCGTGATCTCAGGCTTCCGCCACGACGTAGATGAAGTCTTCACTCTTCTGGGATTCTACTCAGCGTAGAGTGGTAGTTCCGTACGGACGTTTTAGGACAACCTATCGGTCCCATCTTGGCCATTTAAGATGGGAACGGTAGGTTGATCCGAAACGTCGGTGCGGAATTACCACTCTACGCTGCGTAAAATCCCGGAAGAGCACAGATCTCGAAGTTTTGCTCTGTTCTTCTGCCGTATGCAGGGGGGGGTGGTCTTATATTAAGGTATTCTTGCAACATGCACAGTACTTCATAACAAATCCTGAATTGAAGCTTGCCAGAGCGCTTAAACACTGCTAGTCTGATGATGATGATGATGATGATGATGATGATGATGATGTAATCGTAATAATAGGCCTAACAACCACAAATAGCTGCAACATAATATACCCTAGAAACATTTTTTTGTTTCAGGTATATAATTGTAAACGCCTTAAATGAAAGTGATTAATAATAATAATAATAATAATAATAATAATAATAGTAGTAATATTGCAAACAGCAAAAGATAGAAAATGCAGATTGTGTCACCAATTTGAGGAGACAGTAGACCACATTATGTCAGTGTGTCCAATATTGGCAAAAGAACAATACATCAAGCGACGTGATAGAGTGTGCACTCAACTACACTTCAATATGTGTAAGGAACTAGGGATAAAATTAGACAGTGAACTCTGGTATGAAAATTTACCAAAATCAATAGAAACAAGTCAAGTTGGCAAGGTAACGATATTATGGAATCAACACGTGAAAATCGACAGAACCATCCCCAACAATAAACCAGACATCATAATCCGGGATAATGAAAAAGGAACATATGTGCTAATTGACGTAGCAATCCCGGAAGACAGAAATGTGATAAAGAAAGAAGCCGAGAAGATTCTAAAATGTGAAGACCTTATAATAGAAATACAGCGCATGTGGAACGTAGAAACACAGGTGTTGCCAGTAATAATAGGAGCAACTGAAACCATTTGAAAATCCTTTAGAAAATACTTGAGCAGCATACCAGGAAAGCACGATATCAAGGAACTACAGAAAACGGCTGTATTGGGCACAGCGCACATACTTCGGAAAGTGCTAATGTAGAAGGACAGAAGAGTTTAATAATGAAGACAGCGTTATATGCACCATTAACAGTACGCGCGGAATAGCTGCGACACTGTATACCCTAGAATCATGGTTTCTTGCAGGTATGTAAGTGTGAATACCCTGCATAAAGGAGATGATGATGATGATGATGATAATGCTATCGGGGGAGATCTGAAAGCTCAAAAGAGAAAGTGAAATAATAACAGCCCAAGGTCAGGCATTACAAACCAAATGTCATGCACCAAAAATATTACAAACTGACTGCAAATACAGAGTGTGTCAACAATATAACGAGATAGAATATCACATTATATCAGCATGCCAGATACTTGCAAGAGCAAAATGCGTAAACAGACATAGTAGAATATGGGCTGAACTACACTGTGACATACGCAAGGAAATGGGGGTAAATGTCGAGGCATGTGCATGTAACAGAATCAGAGAGAAACAAGCAATGAAAGTAAAGTTAAAGTAATCCTTGTACAGGCCCGGAGGGTTCCAGGAGGTTGAGGTTGTCAGGTATCCAGACAGTTGGCACATGAAGATGGTAAGGTTGTCAGCCCTACGCACCGGCCTCCTTTACCTCTCAGGAAATATTCCTGGTACTCATATCTGTTAGAGGCTGAGTCCAATGACATCATCGGGAATCGAAAGCGCGACCTTCCGGCTTGTAGCGGAGTGCTTTAACCAGCTGCGCCACCGCTATATACGCTCAGCCTGCGTGGTTGTGTGGCTGCGGTGAAAGAAAGATCCTGTTAGGTCTTCTCATTAAACATATGACAATCCTAGGCCCAGCTCTGCATTGTACGAGCCGCCACTGACACCTTATGACGTTTTGATTAATAAGCTGGAGACTATTATCATTACCCTGTTTTTGGACATGACGCCATATATTTTGGTATGCGGGCAACATTCTTCTTAGTAACGTATTGTTTTTATTTTCAACGAAATATAAATAAGAAAATCTAGTGGAAAATCTATGCATCGTTCAGAAGAAGAGGGAGAGGAAGAAAAGTAAATAGAAATACTTCATTGTGTAGAATAATTTAGATTAGTGGTTATTCACTGGTACAGTCCTTGTGTTGTCAAGAATTTCCCAAGAAATGTACTTAAGACTCAGCCGACAAATATCATTTGAATTTCATCTTCAGTCACTACCCGACAATGGAAACAGGAGTTTAATCTATACCTTGATACCATCTATCAAGCTGAAAACCTCAATTTTCTCTCTTTTTCTTCTTCTGCTTCTGCTTCTTCTCCTTCTCCTTCTCCTTCACCTTCTCCTTCTCCTCCTCCTCCTCCTCCTCCTCCTCCTTCTTCTTCTTCTTCTTCTTCTTCTTCTTCTTCTTCCGAGTGATTACATATATAAAAGTGTTTTCCTGGGCATTCCTTGGGCGTGGCCTTGATCCGCGCTGTGGGCAGATGCCATCGTTTTGGGGACTGGACAAAGGTCTATAAATTGGTACAAATTTAATAGCTTTATAGAGTTAAAATATGACACACATATTTGAAAACCCCGTATTTATATATATATATATATAGCTTCCTACTTGTAATTCCTTGGTCTTATATAAGCGCAATAAATATGACCTTTTGCGTAATTTTGTTCCGGCTTTTTGTTGCGCTTCACGTTTTCATATTTCTAATAAAAGTGTTTTTCGTTTTGTGTCGGTTTCTTTGCCAAGTTTGAATTTATTAGATCGTTATCAATTATTAAAAAAAGAGTTTCTCCTTTTGTGACTTCATCTAAGTTCAGAGTTACTTTTTGCCGTACTGCCACTTGTTTCTTTTCTGTACTTCAGCAGTTACTTTCCTCCCTCCACTTACACAGCATTTGGTAGCTTAAGAAGCCCGTCTGCAGTCGTCAGCTCCATTCTACAACCAGTGTTTTTCCGTGTCTGTGCATGTGTTACAGTATATTTCTATGTATTCGCTTGCTCAACTGCCTAATGAGAAACATCAGTTATTTACTATCAAAATCCCACGCGTTCAATCATAACTGATCTTTACACACTGCAATTTTTTTCCTCTTTCCTTTCCATGGATTTGACTACCCACAATTCTTGTAAACGTTTTTCTCACATTTACATTGGGAGTCCCGTTTAACTTGCTCACGCCTTTTCCAGTAAGGTTTAACACCTTTGATATTACAATTTATATACCCTAAAAATATTTTCTGTTACGAATCGTAATCAGAAGAATAAGGAAAAAACAGCAAGCTCGGAGCAATTACATACGCAAAGCTTCTTTGTATGTTTGTAATACTTCTCCCGTGCTTAAGTCAATAAGGATGAAATGGGCGGTTTGTGTAAAGTATTGGTTAGAAAACCAATAATATGACTCAAATTCTGGAATAATACCTACATTTATCCTCGAGAAAAAGTATATGAGGGCGTAAACTGGTTTTGACTGTCTCAAGATTCATTACAGTGGCTGAATTTTATGAAGGCGATCAAACAACCGCTTGTTTTCCTGCAAGCAGGAAATTTGTTCATAGTCTGGGCGACTGTTAACATTTCAAGTACGACTATGATTATTATAGTGTGTATATATGGATATATGTTTAATATGTTCCATGTCCGTGCACTATATCATACATAAACACTATCACCAACAAATGCACAAAGAGAATTTTATCATCAATCGTAACACACTCGCCGCGGCCGGGCCGCGGAGACTTCACGCCTCCAAAAACAACGCAGTACACAGTCAACAGCATATTCTCACTCAACAGTAAAGTGCAACCCTAGTGTAACGGTAACGAAAAGTTCCCCCTGAAGATGACCCAGCAGGGTCGAAACATGTAGGAGTGTGTTACGATTGATGATAAAACTCTCTTTGTGCATTTGTTGGTGATTAGTGTTTTTGTATATATTGTATGTGTTATGTATTACAGCACCTAAACGCATTGAACCGGCTACACCTATTGCGGTTACTTCAAAATTTTCTTCAGTCCGTGTACAACAACGCTAGAATATTAACTGCAGTTACGTTACGACCAAATATTCCTCGTCTCAATACAGCATGAGTATATGATCATCACTTCAACTAATTTGACACAATGTCCCATTTGGTTGTTTTACCGTGCGTGCCAAGTGTAGACGTCATTTAAAGCCGACTGCTATATGATTTGGGAAGTAAGAATTTTCCCTCCGCTCGTAAGTGGGATGAAGCGGTCGCTGCTTGCAGTGGTAGACATACTATCCCAGGCCGACTGAGCATAACAAGTATTTTATTGAGCACATTTAATTACTGGTAGGACTTCTGCAGGTATATGTTGAATGTGACTATTAGCTGTACCACAATTCCGCTCGGGTATTTGATTTTGAGTAAGCCTAATCACAGAAGTTAATCCAAGTAATTTAACCTTCCTACCAACCAACCAGCCGTTATGATAATTACTCATGTTTAATGTGCCCCTACACAAAACCGATAAACAGAGTTCAACTAAAGTATTGGGTATTCGTAGTCGAGAAAAACTGCAGGTTTCTGAAAAGGTTTATAAAGTTTTGTAAATTCCGCACATATTTTTAAAGGAACGACGTAATTTGAAATTCTGTGAACGACACGGTAAGTAGACACATACATTGTAAGTCCCAAAAATAGTCCACGTTTCGTTAATTTCCACCTATCTCAACACTCTGCAAACCCGACTCAAAAATTACGAATCTATCACATCAGTGATATCTAGTTGCATCTTCCCGGTACTCAAAGAGATAAAATAAGTCTATTTGCCGCAGTTTGTTTCATGCAGCCAATAGGACCAAGCATTTAACACTATCTGAAACCTTTACCATTCTAAACGTCCGTTCGTTTCTTTAAAATTCTAGATACTTCAGAGAGCCCGTACTGCAGGACTGTGTAACAAAGCTAAATGCATTGAAAGAACATCCTGGAAGTATATAAAAAAAAAAAAGAAATATCCAACTCTTCCGTAACTTTACACAAATCACTTCTGCATTCGTAATATTAATAAAAAAAAGTCATATTGAATTTTTGCTAAGCTACAAAAAAGTGAGCAGATTCTCGTACTTTTCCGCATAGTGCCTAGTGCTAGGTAGGCTAACAGGTAATGATCTGATGGCGCGTGTTAAAATTTCTTGCGCCAGGTTCTAAACGGAAACCCGCTGTAACACACATATGATGTAGGAGATTAAATGTAGTCCTACGCATTGCACATTCTTAGGCAGTACTTAACACGACACAATTAATGAAAGAAAAACCGGGTTAATGTACAAAAAATACGATACGAATAGTGTACGTTTAATAAGAATCCTTGACTTTGTCGCTTAATTTGCATTTCGTAGCACAGGGAAGTTGAAGTTAAACGTTAACATCGTGCAACGAAAAATTGAATGTTACTGGTGTGTAACAATTGAACAAGATTGTATGTTGTCTTCGTGAAGGAACAATCCTTTTAGTAAATTTTACATGAACGAAAGTAATCTTTCGGTGTAGGAGTACTGTAACTTCCTCTAGCAATGACAAAGTCTGATACGTAACTAGCTAAGAATTAAGATTTATATTATTTTGGTTTGTGTTTGAGCGCAAAATTATTGCATAAAAAATGTCAGTTTCTTATGAAGCCTCATAGTAAATAATCAACAGAAATGAGTACGAGGAATATTTCCTGGGGGTAAAGGCGGCCGGTGCATAGGGCTGACAACCGTACCACCTTCATATGCTGGTTGTCTTGAAATCTTGGAGCTTCAACCTCCTGGAAACCTCAGGGCCTCTCCATGCCTGTAATGGCTTTACCTTTGCTTGCATGGTAAATAATTATAATTTTGTATCTGCTTATATTTTTTAGCTTCTGAACATTTTTCCTATTGTCTGTTTACTAAGGCCTGTTTACTTTATCTGGAAAACAAGCATCTCTCTTTCCGAGACAACTGACGCTCTCTTATCAGTTTCTGTGTACTTTTGTTTTCAAGAAGGATATTAGAAAGTTAAAAGCAGATGTACAAGTGTAAATAAACTGAAACATAATTGTAATGCGAAACATCTTTTCTAATATGGTAAGTAATAAAGATTAAATGAATCTGACCGTTGGCAGGGATACTATTCATTGTTCTGTAAAAGAGACACAGAAAACAGTATTTATGGCAAAGGAAGCCACTCGGATACAAGAGCTGATAATAGGAGAAAAATATTATAGGATGTAACGCGGGCAGGTTGGTTTCAGAGATGTAACTATCCTGTTCCGGAATAAATGAAGGCTAGAATATTTTTATATTGGTGCAATTTCAGATTATTTGTCTTTCGTTTGTTATTTTGGAACGAAAATTTAATACGCTTGTATTTAGACATTTTGTAGTTTTACTAATTTGTAGGTTTACCCTGCTTATGAAACATAATAAACATTATTTCGCATTTTTTTACATTGTCCATACCGTGTACGTAGCTGTGTAGATTGATGTGTATTAACAACCAACTCGTACACACTTATTAAAAACCAATATTCAAGTTTTGTATTCATATCCCAACATGTTTCATTGCTTTAAAAGACCATCTTCAGGGGCACTGTGTTCTAAAAAACACCAGGAAACACCTTTAAAACCGCTTTTAAAAAGACTTAAAACCACTCAGCACCGTTTTTTAGTTGTCCACAAGGACACTATTATCACGCCACACATGTTAACGCCTGTTTCGCATATACGGAACGATACAAACCGAACGAAGCGGTTATTACTTTATTAACTGAACAGCGAAGGATAAGAACAGAGGTCCCGTCACAGAATTTCCTGGGTCACGTAGATAAATCCGAGTCAAGGTTTAAGTCTTCTGAGATGTTATGCCCTGTCATTTGGCTGAAGAGTTTCCAACTTTTCGAGGATCGTGTTCCTTTCATTTTCAGAGGCAAACCTGCAACAGGGACTTGACTTTTCTTGGCCTGATGTAAACAGGAGGTGAACGTAGCACAATCCTTCGAAACGTCCGGGAACATTTGTCCGACGGCACAATGTAATATTCCAGAATACCTGAATATTACGCAACACCGTTGTGAGAAACCCATATGAAGCAAAATTCTAATGTGTTTATCGGGACTGGAAATATGTTTCTAGGATATATTGTATTCTGGTTTGCACTACCGAAAGGAAGGGATCTAACGCTTTTTACTGGAGATATACCCTCTGGATTCCGTTTATCTTCCCCATTTTATTTTATTCAGAAACCTGAAACTGAAGACGGAAGTTGGTCATATTTCCCTATTTAAGTTTGAACATATATTAATAAATTCCTATATTTGGGTTCTTATGCAACACCTGCATCCGTACCGTTCAGCAGAAATGACATGCAAGTGCCTAATTTGATAAGGTTTTCTAGGTATTTTTCGGTCCAGAGTAAATGTTACATTGGTGCCCAAATTTCACTTTGTGCCTGCATGTTTCCATATTGCCCCGCCTCAATTCACACTTACATTTCAAAATCCTGTCTTATGGCAGGAAGGGCCGTACCGCAAAACAGGGCGCTTGGCGTCTGTTTATCTTCTCTCCAACCTACATTTAGCCGAAGCACGAGGGAGCAGCACTAAAAAGCGTCGTGTCTGTCATTAAAACACTCTTTCTCCATCTTTTTAAATCATCTCCACAGTTGTTTCAGTAATAGGGAAATAATAATTGTTTAGCCTGAGAATCATACGAAACCCTTATACTGGCTTACCGTATCAGCCAAATGCAGAAGTTTGAAAGCTAAAACAGGTTGCGTGTTGAAAAATCTTAAAGCTGCTGAATGCTACAATCCTCGCCGTAAAGTAAAAGTACCACACACAACCAGTACTCGTTTGGTCACGCCCATAGATAAATTTATCCTTGCTCATTGGCTGCCATCTTATGTATGCTACTGTATTGAAGACATTTTCATGAAGGAGGGTGTTTCCGGTTATTGGGAAGTAGGATGTCAGTTTTAATTGCGGGGGTGGCACTTGGACGGTGCCGACCTTTCTGTCGTGAGGTATGTGCTAGCGTGCATAATCTACAGGAAGGAGAGAACTTCAAAGCCAAGACGGTAGAATTGAGGCTTACAAAGCCAAAACAAATGCTACTATATAATTTCCATTTCTTCACATTCTTCCTGGTTAGTTTTCGTGTGGCTGTATTTTGCGTGACATGTGTTCGAGCGTCAGATGATTTGACGTGTACTGCTCATAACTTATGTGAACTTCCGTCATTCAAAAAGACAGGGGAGGGTATTCAACTAGTAATCACGAATAAAATTTGAGTTTGCTGATTGCAGCAATATATCTTGGACTATATCCTATATGTAAATATTTTTCATGGTACATGACAACAAACAGAAACAAGATATTTTTATTTATTAACAATACCAGATCTACTCTTTTTGGTTTTTTACAGTGAAAGTATACACAGTACTAATCCCAACACACCTTAATACAACACTTCAATACGTAATTTTAATATATGTCTAATTCCTCTTTGAATTTTATTACACTCTTAATTTCTGTCCATTGAAACAGAAATATCAATTGTCTCCTACGACATATGATTTATGTAAAGGTTTAACGAGAATATCCTGTGTAAATACTCGAATAAATTCCAGTTATCATTTACAGTTTTATAGTTTTTCTTGGCTGTAATACTAATCCAAATACTGGGTTCTCCTTTCCTTCATTGCTAAATCCCCGTTCCAACCCTACATTTTTTCCTCATGACCGGTCACAATTAAGATGAAGAGGCTTTCCCTATTTTAGGAAAGCATTTTTTATACACAGTAAGTGACCATCATACCGTCTATAGCCACAGAAAAATAAAGGAAGGCTTTGTACCATGCACCCAAGGACTTTTGAACCTCCGAACATAGTGGTCGAGAATTCCAGTATTTAATACGACACGCAAAATGTTACCCCTGGGATTGGAAATGCAAAATAATTACTTCAGTCCAATTATATAAGCCTACATATGTACATATTTTAGAAGATGGATTTTGTTTGAACAATTGTAGGTGCCATTCACTTACAGAGGAAGTCACTATAGTCGGGGTCTGACACAGGTCGTGAATTTTCTGACGGGCTGTACATATACCTCAGTACTTTCAGGCGTCAAAGACGTCAAAGTATGTTTCAGAAGCTTTACCCACCAGAACTAATGACTGTTTTACGCACCTTATCAGTTTTCTTTGAAAGAAAGTGCTCTAAGTTCTCTTTGTATTGTGAGGCCTTGCACTCGGTATTAATTTTTGGAAATATATTTTTAATACTGTTTCAATTCAGCTTAGAATTTCAAAGACTTTCCTTCGCGTTTTACAGAATCCATACATTGAATTGTGTGTCAACCTAATCGTGGAATCTACATCGTGTGGAAACGGAGAGAAAAATTCTGTAGTCACCCATTAAATACAGTCAACCTCGGTTATACCGGCCTCGGTTATAACGGACTTCGGTTATAACATCGTTTTCCCATTCCCCGGCTGTTTCCCTATGCTTTATCATTGTAACTACCTCGGTTACACCGGCCTCTTATATATCGGACCTTCGGGCACATCGGATTTCTCCGACATTCCTCAACAGTTTATTTTCTTCGGCTATACCGTTTCTGGCAAAATAATGGCAATTTCACAAAAGTTACAGTGTGTTCAAGCGCAGGGTGTTCACTCGTCAGAGCGACATGGAGACTGCAAATGTAATTTGATAGCATTTTGTACCCGAAGCCGTGGATACTTGTAAATTTTGCACTTTGGCTTTGCTAAGGACAAGGTCAAACCATTAGCGGTTATAATGGATAAGCCAGGGCAGTCTCTACTTGTTTCTGTTATTCATGCAGCAGGGAGAAAGTTCTGTAATTGCCATACGCGAGCATCTTTATGGCACCTGGGGCAGAGTGCCCTGTCATAAATCAATTACGGCTTGACTTCGGCGCATTTACTTGTAACATTTTAGGTAGCGATTTTGTAGCACTTTTACTTACCGTACGTACACAGAATTCTTTTTTCGGCAAAGAAGTGATTTGTATCAGTACGGGCCAATCAACCAGTTGCGAATATGTAAAGAGGTAAAGCTATGCCATTACAGACCTGGACAGGCCCGGAGGGTTCCAGGAGGTAGAGGCTCCCAGATTTGAAGACAATCGGCACATAAAGGTGGCAAGCTTGTTAGCCCTACGCACCGGCCACCTTTACTCCCCAGGAAATATTCCTGGTACTGTTCCTGTTAGAGGCTGAGTAGACCCCAGGGCCACAGTGTGGCCGGAAGGATTATGTCAATGAAAAATTCCAATGGCACCATCGGGAATCGAACCCAAGGCCTACCGGTTTTTAGCGCAGTGCCTCAACCAACTCCGCCACGCGAATACGTACAGTATTTAAACATTTTGGCCGATCCTAGTGGCTGCGCGGTGTAAGGCGTGGGTCTGCCACCATTTGCTTGCTGGGATTGTGAGTTCGAATCCCGAAGGGGGCATGGATGTCTGTCTCTTGTGAGTGTTGTGTGTTGTCACATAGGGGTTTTTGCGTCGGCCCGATCACTCGTCGAAGTAGTCCTACAAGAGTGTGGTGTGTCTGAGTGAGATCGTGAAGCCACGGTAATGAGGGGGCCCTGGCCCACGAGGGGCTATTGCACCATCGGGGGGGATTTAAAAATTTTGAGTATGTTGTACGATACAGTAGGTGCGTAAGGGAGGGGAGCATTCAGGCATCTTGGTGTGTGGTGCTTCCATCTGTTACATCAAGGGTTCACAAATGTAGTAATGTGTGTTTGTGTGTGCAAAATGTAGCTGTTCATGTCCATATGCAATAAAACTGAAAACTAGCGTAACTTAAGTGGTATAAATTTAAATGTGATGTTAAAAAGTAGTTGAACCGAACCTCGGATATAACGGGCTTTGGCTATAACGGACATTTTTTGGACCCCCTTGGGATCCGTTATAACCGAGGTTGACTGTACACAGGAATGCTGTGGGTTGAACAGGTCAGACAGGGCTATTGAAACATGAAAAAATTGCTTCTGCTATTCCCCATGTTCTAAATTCTGACCATAATTTTGAAATCAGTCTATAGCATATTGCAAAAACTAAGCATTTCGTGGCTCAGGTAACAGGAAGAGACATCACAAAGAAGCAGCGCACGAAATGTGAAGCAGTTTCTACCAGCGAAGAGTAGGTTCAATTTGTCGAATTTTATTAGCAGAATAAGAAATGTTGTTACCATTTATTATTAGAATATTGAAATACAGGGAAATAACAAGAGCTGTGAATGTAGCAAAGATTTTGAAGATAAAAACACATGAAGTAAATCATTTGGGAGTTCCGAAAGCAATAGAACACGTGGGGCACCTAGACACATAGATTAAAATAAAAATTGTAATTAATGAAACTGAATAGTTGTTTGGATCAATATGTATCAGGGATGGGGTTTAATGGACAGATGTGAACACAATAATGAAATTTATTGTTTAATTGCAGACGAATAATGCCTAAACTGGCAGAACGACTCTAATTTTTACAAGAGTTAGAATTAGTTTGTTATAAGCCGTCGGTTTAATAAAATTTATTGCTTTCTTTATAAATTCCGATTTATAAATTTCAATTCATAAAGCAGTACAAGTTATACTTTTCTTCCTCCAGTGGCGGAACAGGCCATAGTAGGCCAGGACCTCCTTATGATCGAGGTTTCACGGTCACTCTCTCAGACACACTACACTCGGTAGGACTTCTCTGGACGAGTGATCAGCCCGAAGCAGAGACCTCTACCTGAGAACACACAACACTTACAAGAGAGAGACTACCACGCCGCCGGCGGGATTCTAACCCACAATCCCAGTAAGCGAGCGACCGGAGGCTTACACCTTAGACCGCGCTGCCACTGGGATCGACTCAGAAGCCTTTTACCGTGTAGTAAATAAGAAAGATGAGGTAGGCACGGTGTCTAGCACGCATGCGATACATTCATAGGTACATATTTTAGTCTTAAAACCTGAAGTGAAAAGATCATTTGCTGCTGGGGCGTTGGTGGGACGATAATGGAAGCTTAAAAATAACAGTACAAGGAAGAGGGTGTAAGGGTTTCGACTACGTTTGTTTGATTCACATTATTATCTGGTGTTGCAAAGATGGGAAAGAACCATTGGTTTCCACAAAATGTGTCAATTTTCTGACTATGTGGGAGACTATAAGCTTTTAACGAAGGACTCTTAATGCAAGGAATTATTTAAAATCTTGTAATTTTGCGAGACTTCGGGTTTGGCTGCGGTGAATTTGGTCTTCGATTTTCCGTGCTGTTTGCTACCAAAATAGCCAGTGTAATATCCCACAAGAGCAAAGAACTTTTAATTTTGCTTATATTCCCTTCAGGCAGCTTATTTCCCGTGATAAGTCGCTAAAAGTTTTCTGGCTTACAGCAGAAAGCCTTGCTCCCCCTCAGTGCCATGGCGTGCATCAGCCTGGACACCGCTTTAAATCAGTAAGTCGGCCACTTCCTGCTTTGCTTGTTTACTATTTGCTATACGTAACCTTTCATATAACTTTCTTTATTGTCCTTTACAAGGATAGAAGAAGAAAGGGAGGAAAATCTCGGAAAGAACGTTTTTATTTTCCAGATATATATGACGCTTCCAGTTTACTGTAGGAATATCGCGCACCACTGTGATGACGTTTGAAGCCGACGGGTCCGTTGCGTCACAGATACTACTGTACATTTGACATGTTGGTGTATTTGAGGTCTTCATATTTCCTTAGTCGGATCTCAGTGAATTTCATACGGTATCAAGAGTCAAACAATTTTTTTTAAGAATACAGTTTTAAGAAATGTAACGCCTTGCACGTTATAGTACCACCTTTTGGAGAAAATTCTTGCACGTCTCTTCAGAGTATAAAATACCTCTTTTATCTTGGAGATGAAAACGTGGAAGCAGCAGGTTCCATTAAAACATTAGAACATTTCTACCAAACTACATGGCTTTATATCCCAGCCTTCTGTGATCGTCATATCCAGCGTGGAGTGCCTCATATCTGACAAGATACATTGTGTGTCTCTAATAGCGGTACCGATAAAACCTGCTATATACTTCAGTCATATACAATAGTATTCTGTATAAACCTGTCTCATTACCTTTTTCGTTACGGCCTAACTTCCTCAGGAGAAAATCAATTACTGCATTTCTTTAATTTAAGAAACATTATATATCTTAAATGTTTCAGAATTAATTACGGTATTAGAATATTAATGATGTATAGATGTGTGCACGTATCGTGCAATGTATCTACCGCATTTTGTATAATTTAGAAATGCCTGATGCTGGTGTTCAAAATATGTTGTGCTTTGTCTTAAAAACATCGCGTCACGAAATAAAGTAAGATATAGCGTCTTGATGCTGTCCACTGTATTACTTATGCGTACACATCATTAAAGTTTTGAAATGTTACTTAAACGGCTACCACTTTGGCATATAAAATGTCGGGTTATGTTCAGTAACTAATATAAATTGTGACTCAATATTTCGGCTCCTAAATGGACTTTCTTCTCAAGAAATCTTCTGTACGATTTATTATATCACAATTATAACTTCGTCGAACTTCTGTAGTCACATAATTCTCTCAGCTGTGTGTCAAATAGATAATTACAACGAATTACCAGTGTTAAGAGAATGCAGGATGAAAATGTATATAAAATGTAAAATCGTAACAAATTGAAAAAATGTATATGTAGTTGATTTTTGTTGAAAAACTCGAAACATTACAATATGTTTTGTCTCTATACTGTCCAGCATGGAAACAAAACTTCGTATTAGACCTATCTGACGAAGAGTGGGATTTTTATCCTGTCCTCTGAGTGCTGAGTTTCATGGATTTTGTTACTCCTCTTGCCGATGTTAATATTGGTTACTGGATCTAGAGCCGGCAAACAACACGAACACAAAGATAGGATCAGAGTCATAGATATACCGTAGCGTTACTCTGTGTATGAGTATGGGTACGGGCATTCTATACTGTGGCTAATTCAGGCGATGGCATCCCTAAATACAGATTTAGAAGATGTGTTCAAAGTAGGACTTGCTTTCTTTAATTTTTCGGTAATGGTACAAAAGGATAAAATAAAGCAAAAACTTATGTGCTTGCGTTACACCTTAACACTGTAAATAGGACAAGCTAGAACGGCCAGTGTGAAATTAACATTCATACGTAAAACGTTGATGTATTCAAATGAAAAGTACCATATGTTGTTACCAAATATTAATCAAATACTTTATATTCAAATTTATTGTGTGCTATAGGCCTATATATGCGTACCGAAGAAAATTGTTATGGTGAGCTCTTTGCAGTTTTACTTCGCACGGCCATGAGCTTGAATCCAGACAAATGTAAGAAAATATAACATTTTCCATCACTAGCAAAGCATTCAACACAATTATATTTCAGGCCTGGAAGATTTGTAAAAAGCGAGCAAACCTTAGGATTAAATGGAAATGAGGTAATGCTCTCCCTGCCTCGTTACAAAAAGCCTGTGACCTCGTCTGCACACACGCGCAGTACATTTAAGCTGAATCCCGCCAGGTATATTTTGATGCAGACTTTAGAGGGAACAGCGCGTGATTTAATAATTTTTATTTCTTTAAAACCCGTCACTTTGCATTAAATAAAATTAATATTACAAGGAATTCCACAAGTCTTTATGATGCAGGAAAATATGTCATCATGTGATATATTACCAGAATAATGGTCATTTAATAGAAAATTGTATTAATAAAGCGATACATATTATTATTCCTACCCTGATGTGTTGATTACACATAAGGTATCTGAATGCACAGTACATGCGAAGAGAAATTTGAATGAACATTGTATGTCAGTTTACGAACTTTATTTAGCAATATTCATCACGTTTGGTAAATAAATACTTATCTTAAACGTAATCCAAAAATTTGGGACTATCCAATTTCTGGTTTGATACTGAGAGAGTGTTCTAGGTTTTGTGGGTATGAGTGGTATTCCTCATGTCATTTCGTCTTTTTGTATTATTCTCTTTTACTCTTTATTCATTATTAATTATTTGCCATTAATTAATCAGTTTATGTTACAGTTGTTTCTGTGATGTGCCCTCCCATCTTTTCTTCTAGCTTTCTTTTTTATTTAACAGTTATTGTCACCTGTGTTGGTTGTACTTCACCGAGTCTTAGACGATGCTGACTGCTGTAAAGCATGAGAGAGA
This sequence comes from Coptotermes formosanus, assembly GCA_013340265.1. Classification (NCBI taxonomy): domain Eukaryota; kingdom Metazoa; phylum Arthropoda; class Insecta; order Blattodea; family Rhinotermitidae; genus Coptotermes; species Coptotermes formosanus. Next base: position 2,507,512 of record BLKM01001619.1, on the reverse strand, counting down.
ATGCGAAGTTAAGGCACTTAAGTTGAAGATGACGCTTGGTTAGAAGGAGACGATCCTAGTGTAGGTAAATTATCTGTCCTCATACGAAGTACGAGCCTGAAGTTTCCGAATTCGCCACGTGGAGCCGTAAACCAGCTGTGCGCCTGTAACTATGGCAGTTAAATTTATGTGAAGTAATGTGTTGAGTGTCGCTGTAACTGATGCGTTTTTGTGTAAGGCATGTTTAAGTGTGTTTGTGTTGGGTGCCTTCAAATTGACCAAACGTCGGTTGAAGTTTCTAAACGCTCAGTTTGCCCGTTGTAAATTCGGACTGATGAAAATGCGGAGAAACTCGCCAGTCATATACAGTGACAGGTGGCGATCAAGGATTCTTATTCCACATAGTCTGGTTAAAAGTTACAGTCTTCTCGATGTGATTACACATGTACTTGGTGATTTTGTGTTTCTTCTAAACTACGATTGTGTTAGCCACCGAACAGACTACACGGAACAATAACACAGAAACAATTATATGAGTTTTTATAGCTCTTACCGTGCATTGTTGATAATTAAATCACACAATATTCAGTCCAACAAAATGCACTATATTTTTTTCAGATATTCTAAGTGGCAGTCTCTTGTTAATGAATCCTACGTACTTCGATCCCTCATGGGATCATCATCAGGGATTCATATGAAAGAGGCATTTGTAGTTCAGTTTTATGAAATGCTACTTTGATATGAATCCCTGATGATGATCTCATGGGGGATCGAAATATGTAGGATTCATTAACAAGATATTGCCATTTAGAATTTTTGAAAACAATATAGTGCGTTTTATTGGACTGAATATTGTGTGATTTAATTTTATGAATATTTACGTTTCTGTTTTATTCCATGATACATTTTCTCGCAAGATATTCTGCAGTCTGTAGATGACACTTAACTTTTGGCGCTCAAATGGAAACACGTAACAACAAATAGTAGACTTCAGTAAGCGGTGTTTTAGACAGTAAAATTCAAAAAATGGATAGGTGAAGAAAATACCCTTAAGATTTATGATTTGCAGTGACTGCTGCTAACAACCGAATAATTTAATGTTGGTGATTTAATTGATTGGGTCATGCAACGCTGATTGAGATTGGAAACTGCTTATGAATGCTGAATGTATATGTTGGCGAGTAGTGTGGTCGAGAATTGATGCCGGTGTCTCTTAAACGCATTTTGTGTTGTGAAGGGGGAATGCAGTAACAAGAATGTTATGTGAAATAGATATATTTTTCCCCATCCTTTGAAGGAACTGGACTATTGCCTGTCCTCTCCCTCATGACGTTCACACAATGTCTTTTGTTTTTACCCCTATGTATCTAAAACAGTATCTGCGCTTTTAGCTATTGGCACTATGCTGGAATTGCTGTTTGAGATCTACAATTTGCTATCTCAAACAGAAACTTCACAGGCATAGGTTAGTGTGGAGTTTTGTAAGCTGGATTAGAGCACTCATGAGAAGGTAACAGGATTATCAACTGCTTCTCCGTGTTTAGGTACGTGTGACTCTTTAACATACACGTATCAGACTAAGCAGCCAAGCTCCACAAGTTTTAATCCCACACGGATACTTTCCAAACCGTTCGAGCCCATTGATGTAATGTTAGAGTTATGTGAGATAAGAAACATGAAAGAGTTTTACATATTACATTTTTGAAATGGCTATTGCAAATTCTGTCAAAGTAATAAGCAGACCAAACGCTTGAATATCTGCAACCATCGGTAGAGAACACAGCAAAGAAACTAATTTGAAAATCATTTAAATGTTTACACTATGTGATAAAATTTTCATTCACACCCACTCTTTTCAGTATCATACATAATCATCACGTTTTTAAATCCTTTAAACGTAACTACATTAGTACTGTATTTACAAAGTTAACATTAATAATTACAGTCGAACTCGGTTATAACGACATCGGTTGATACGTCACCTCGTTTGTAGCGACAAATGCTAGGATGGTACGAACTAATTCCTCGCTGTTAATCATTACTGGGTTAGAACAACACTCGTTTATAACGACACAAAATATTCAGTCCCTTACATGACGTTACAACCAAGTTCCACTGTAAATGATTGTTACGCTTTTTGAAGACGAACTTTGATCTTCGCAGTTGTTATGTAACATCGAAAAAGCGGAGCAGTTTATGCAAAATGGCGAGTTTGAATTTAGGACGATGACTTCTCGAAAGTACTGAAGCAAGTACCACAAGAGACCCTGGAAGTTACGATTTGGCTAATTTTAGGTGGGATACTCAAGTTCGGTGCCCCGTGATTTTATTGGAATTTTACGTAATCCTTGCGGATCAGTCTCTAAGAGAAGTGAGTACGACGAATATTTCCTGGGGGGGGGGGGGGTAAAGGCGGCCGTTGCGTGCGGCTGACAACCTTGCCATCTTCATGTGCCGATTGTCTTGAAATCTGGAAACCTGAAGCTCCTGAAACCCTCAGGGCCTGTCCAGGCCTGCACAGGAATTGCTTTACCTTTCACCTTTTTACCGTTTCGTTCACCAGAGTTTTCATATCGAATAACCTATCAGGTAAGTATCCGACTAGAGACACCTGAGCTACGGGGACGGCGATTTTGAAGCTTTTTGTCTAAGGTGCTGATAGTGTCGATAACAAGCAAATAAAGTGAAACGCGTTTCACGGTACAAATAAGCAAACGAGCGGATTTAAGTGTTCAGGACTACCATATGCGTTGAATTTTTGTTGAGAGGTCAAAGACGTCAACACAGAAGAACAGAGAGGAACTCAGCCTCTAACAGAAATGAGTACCAGGAATATTTCCTGGGGGGTAAATGCGGCCGGTGCCTAGGGCTGACCACGTTCAAGTGCCGATTGTCTAGAAATCTGGGAGCCTCAACCTCCTGGAGCCCTAAGGGCCTGTCCAGGCCGGTAATGGGATTGCTTTACCTTTTTTTTTCTACCTTTACCGAGTGTTTAGGTCGTTGTAGGCCTATTCCTATGAACTGCAATAGAAATGTCTCCTCACTGTCCGCGAATGGATTTACCAGTCGAGTGAAAGCTTTTGCGAGTGTAAAAATTAAAGTTATATTAATTTGGTGAAGTAACGAATATAATTATACTTTTTTCATGGGACCAGTAACTCTCATGGTTTTCTGGAGTAAAAGCCTACAGTAAGGTACGCGTAAATAATAAAGTAAGCTTACCGAAATTACAGTTTTCAAAACTACAAAGTGTTGCGTAAAGAAGGGCTGAAATATGTAGTCCAGATTTAACTGGACTCTTGTCTACCCACATTGCTTTTTATTGCGTATTTCGTAATGCAGTAGTGTCCTTTACGTCTGCTTATTACTGATGAAATTGCTACGCTGTATTTTTGAAATATGTTTCTTCTTATCCCTGATTATGCAACCTTGCTTAGTTGTGTGCTGTATAGAATATTCCTGTGAAATAAGTTTAGTTGACGTAGTTTAGCCACCTTTTCATTCAACTTTTCTTGTACCATATAGTTGTTCTTACGACGAAAATTTGAATCCTTAACTAATATTACGTACTTGCTGGTTCACTAAGACCTCAGGTATCAATACCCCAAGATATTTATAGCCAGCCAGTAAATTATCACTTCGCTATTGCCTGTTTCCATGCAGCAACTGCACATTTTGATCAATAACAGAAACAGAATAAGGCGAAAGCCTTTATTATATTTAATTTTACCCAGATATACAATGTTTATGCATAATTTACTGTACAAGGAATCACATTTTTTGGCTTTCACGTATCTGAAATTTTGCCCTAAATGTTTGCGGAGCGTAGCAATATTTGTATTTTTCTTTGACTTTAAACGATTTCTGCCAATGACGAACTCTAATAGACATGTTTCAGAGAAAACCTTTCTATCCGCCTTCAAGTGGAAATTGGAAAGGGAGGTCCTACGTCTGTGGGCCCGTTAGAAGGATCTAGTACCTACCATCTGGCATAAGTGGTTTCTGAGGAAAGCAGTAAGATGCACCCGAATTATTTAAAGCGCGGAACAGACGTTACATTTACGACAAAAAATTGGACTTACCCGACAAATAGGTGTCCTCAGTGAAGTCCATCAAACACTGTAGGATGTAAAGTTGCTGACTGATAGGTGGATACAAAAACCTTCCCAATTATCCTGGGATTTAAGGTGTGAATTTTTTTAAAGAAAACATTTAACAGTGCTGAAAAACTAAGTTCTTTAATTTGTTCTGAGTCTTATAAATTGTTTAAGAGCAATTTGTGTGTTAAAAACTAATTGAATAAGAAACTGCTCCATTTGAGTGAGATGAGAAAACAAAGCTGTTGAACCAATTCCACGTACATTCCAACCGAAAGATTTTGTTGTTTCATCTCGATGAGGGAATACTAGTGCAGCCTATGTTTCTTTGAACGTGTTAATGGAATTTTCTTTTTATTTGCTTTTATACCTCGAGGTCCTTTGTGACTTGTAAACCCATAGGGTTTCTGTTGTCATAGAACCCTATAGAGTTTTCTCGGAAATGTGTTGACTCTCCGTCCCACGCCTGTCTTCACAGAACAGAGCACGTCACGAGATTTAACCCATTTGTCTGTCTGTAAGGCAACAATGAGGACGCAATGTCTACACAACGCGGGTGTTCCAAATTAGTTTACATTATACCAGCTTATAAAGGTTTTTTTTTCAGCTTCGAAATACTTTCGTAATAGGATTGTGTTACTAAACTGTTTGCTTGTAAAATTACGGTCTGAATTATTTCCTACCAAGAACATTTCATGCCACAGACTGTGTAATTTAAAGTCTTGATCTTCTGCTGCTGATCTGGGTGGCTGCCCAATGAAGGACGCGCGCATTCTTCTGCCGGTCTAACAAGGAGAGTGCTGATTTCAATCCAGCTCGGAAAAAAGATTGGTTCGTGTGTATGTGTGTGTGTGTGTGTGTGTTCGCTTGTATGGTCAAGGCTTAATAGATTATAGCTAATTATCCATGTACAATGCCGAGTTGTTGCTTTAATCATAACTAGAAAATGTTGACAACAGAGGGGACCAGAGTCGAATCCAGATATAGTACCAAAAAAAAAAAAAAAAAAAAAAGAAGAAGACTGGGAAATGGAGGAGTCGTATTTGAACAAGGAGAAAGTACATTTACAATACTGTTAAATTTCCCTGCTGGTTCTTATTTTTTGGAGAAGCGTTATTTCTGCGAACCCAGTGGTTGCCATGTAAAGCACCGGACTTTACACAAAAACCAATAAAGTGGATTCAAGTGATAACGCATCTGAAATACTGGGGGGGGGGGGGGGGTGAGACCTGGTTCGAATTTTGATGAGGAGACTGACTGCCTTCATTGAGGTTTTTAGTGGTTTTCTTCAGTCGTTCCATCGCTTGCCGTATAAATACCTGATATTAGGCATCAACCTTCCACGACTTTCCAACACGTTATTACTTATCACCAAGTCATTTGACGCTACATATGCTGATGCAGTTCTGACCGCTGCTTAATTAAAAGAGACCTAACTAAACGAATAAGTGAATATATGAATTAAGATTAAAATACATGCCGTTTTTACACAGCGTGTTTATGTGTTTTACTTGATTCTAAGGCTGTAGAGCGAGTATATCTCTACACTACATAAACCAGTTGGGTTTCCTAAGAGAACCGCAAAAATTTTTTTTTGTGAGAAACGAACTTGGGTTTTATATACAATGCGAACACATAAAGTGTAGTCCGACTTTAATATAATGTTGCTCAAGAAATAAGGCGCACAAGATTGAAAAAGTAACTATTTCGGTTGGTTGTATGATCAAAGTTTTGTGACTAACACTTAACAGGGTAAAGGCCTTTGATAATGGTACCGTGCTTAGCCCGGCACATGTTGCATAAAGTGTCATAACTCTGTTCAAGGTCAGTCCACACATTTGTAGCCATGGCAGGTGTGTGTGTAGGAGCTACAACTTGCAACCTGCCGGCAAGTTCCAGTTAAGGTTTAGCCAATGGTGGAACGTGAACAAGATCCTTTTTTATCCCCAGAAGAAGAAATAACATGGTGTAAAGTAAGGAAAACGAGGTGACTAAATCATGTGGCCGCCTTCTAATAGCCATTTTCGTGAAAACTTTGAATCCAAGCAGTCCCTGTCCGCAATGTGGAAATGCTGAGACCGTGGCTTTTTCCTGCTGGAATAGCATGCCACTAGACCTCTCTCCTTACAAAATCGTCACGTGGAATTCCACAGAACTTGGTTCTGATACCAGAGCACAGTACGTTTTTGCAATTGATACGCTATTTTCCACAACTACGTTTTCAGTACATCTGGTGTCGAGACTTGGGAAGTCAAGTAACTTTATTACGAAACCGCCTAAAAACTTTTAGATCTCCTCCTCTGATTTTCATTTTATGAGCAATAAAATAGGATTCAAATTTAAGTCTTCTACGTTTTTCCGTCCATCCTGTGATAATTACATTAATTTCGATATTCAGTGCCTTTAACTTTCAACAAACTGTGATCAGTTTTATACAACGGCTTCTGTGGATGTCTTATAGTCTACAATGGTTATTGGGAATCACTTTCCTAGGCGATTATAAATGGCGATTATAAATTAGAATGTGCGGTCGTGGACTAATATCCCAAAATTTACCTGAATGATATTGAGGAAAGTCTGTAAAATCACACAGTCTTCTATTTCTGCAATGAGATGGGAAACCGGGACATCTGGAGTAGCAAGCAGGAATGCTAAGTACTACACTACAAGCTGCCTAAAAGACAAATCTGAGAGATCGGTTTAAATCTTACATGATACACATTTTGGAATCACAAACATTTGAAGTCACTTTGAAAGGCTAGGGTTATCACAGAGAGCGGAGAGTGAAAGCAGCTTAATACCAGGATTTGCTGTTGGTAATATAGCAAGCAGCTTCTCACTCTTTTACTCTCTGAGAGTATGTGATCTCCTTCACTCGCCATAAACCATTCCAACACTTCGGAGCCCGTTGAGAATGCGGGCGCAGGAATTAGCGGAGTCTACCTCTGCCAATTTGCCTCCTCATGGCAAAGCTGTTTTTCTTGACGACGTTCCGTGTTTACTCATATGTGTGTGGTCGCAGTGGCATGCACACTTCATGCCACTGCGACCTGTACCGTTGTTGCGGCTTCTTTAATTAACATAACATGGTTAAAATTAGATATTTTATTTAACTCACAGCTTACCACATACCAGAGTTCATGTCTATTGCTACTGTAGTGTGTTTTCAGAGTATTTTTGCTTTGAAATAAAATGTAAAATCCCCGCTTTTGTTAATTAATTTTTTTACCCTCGAAACACACACATTGATTGAGCTTGTTTGAGAAGGAATGCTGAGGTGAGTATTTGGGTCTAAGGAGAAAAGCAGAACAGAAAATTTGAGAAAATTTATGTTTAGAACATTCACAAATTTCAGTCTTCACCTAACATTACGATGATCAAATACGACGGGATGAGACGCATGGGACTTATAATCCGGGTGCAGGCCATCCGAAATGATTACAAAATCTTGGTCGGAAATAAGAAGGGAACTGTCACGAGACGCAGGTATAAGAAATGAGACAGGAAAGTGGTGACTCGAATCAGCTGCTTCGCAGTAGACCAAAAATATAGAGTTTTGTGAACATAGTGATGAAAGAGTCAGAACTACAAATCAGTCAACTATGTATCAATCACTTGTATTTTTTAATATCCCTGTTAATGTGGAGTAAAGTAGGGATCGAAATTAATCTATAGACTGTGATCTGTTTATTCTGTTTGTATTTTGAAATATTACTGAGAAAATCTACAGGCTTTGTTTCAGCTTGAAATAAAGCATGAATTATATAGAATAGACAGGCATCAAAATTAAACTTGACTGAAGTATTGTAGCTTACATTCGTAGAAAATAATTTAAGGTAAATCATTTATTTCACAGAAGTGACTTGTTGACGGACGGATCTGTAAACATGTATGACTTTGCATATACAGAGTAAACCTACGCAATTTCGTGACGCACATTATTTCAAGACAGGGCACATCGAGTACCACACGAAATTAGGTACCTGATTCAGTCTTATTCGACAGCTGTCCAAGATAGAGCCACTTATGGAGAGTTGTCAAATGATGTGTAAACTCATAGTTAATTTCGTGGGACTTTGTAATGTAACACTATGAAACAGAGGAGACTTTCGCCACGAAATTCGATAGGTCACCGTGTATTCACTTCCTGCATTCTGCTAAAGAACGGATGATAAGCTACTGTATGAGATGTCGCTTTCTCACTGCGGTCGGTATTAAGTTGCGATCCTGTGGAATGTGCTGTTGTGTATCCTGGGATGAACATGCTGCCTTCATCATCAGGGTAGGGTTTATACACAACAGAATCATTCAAGTCGTTGATTACCTTCTGCCAGACTACACGGTGTCACATTTAAGAAGATCACGATCTCAATTCCAACCAAGACCGTTCACTGAAAAATTATCTGTTTATTACACAGCAGCTGGCTGGTCGTGAGCTTTACATCAATAGCTTATAGAATAATGATTGTAGATCAAATAGATGTTCTGTAATAATTAGACCGTTTTATTGGATTAGGCGTCAAACTGCAACAGTGAAAACTGTGGGCTGCAGCGTTAATGTTCCCACCATTCCTAAAAACAACCGTAACAAAAAATCCAGGCTAGAACTAACAACCTACCTACCTACCTACCCACCTACCTACCTACCTACCTACCTACCTACCTAGTGAACCAACCAACCAACCAACCAACCAACCAACCAACCAACCAACCAACCAACCAACCAACCAACCAACCAGCCAGCCAGCCAGCCAGCCAACCAACCAATCAACCAAACAGCCAGCCAGCCAGCCAGCCAGCCAACCAACCAACCAATCAACCAAACAGCCAGCCAGCCAGCCAACCAACCAACCAACCAAACAGCCAGCCAGCCAGCCAAACAGCCAGCCAGCCAGCCAGCCAACTCGGTATGTTTTATTTTTTGTTTGTTTGTTTGTGGCTCAGCAGCCCTCTTGTGGGCTTAGGCCTCCTCATTTCTTTTGAGGTTCAATGATCACACTCATTTAGACACACCCCTCTCGGTAAGACTTCTCAGTCAGTCCCAGAGACCTCTACCTGACAACAAATAACAGTCTCAAGAGACAAACATCAATGCCCCCGGTGGGATTCGAACCCTCGATCCCAGAAAGCGCTCGGCAGAATACCCACGCCTTAGACCGCGCGGCCGCTGGGATCTGCCAACTAAGTATGTAGGCGTACGTAGTCCATGTATTTGTAAATTCATTCATATATATATCACACATATGTATACAAATCAGTGGCGATCTCAGGTCTAGAAGTCAGGTACCAGCGACACCTTTTGCTCTTTTACAGGCCAAAGCATTTACGGAAATAGAAATTTTGGAATCTTTGATTAGCTGCACATCTAAACATGTGTAGTCTGATGCATTTAAAGCTAACAAACGCTGTTGTGTATGAGATACATAATGCATACAGTTGGTCTAAAGCAAAGAAAGGAGTTTTATTGAAGTGTAAACTGTAATTCTTTTACAGTCCTCCAGCTTTATTTTCTGGTAACATAGAGTAGTTGTCACGGGTTTCTTACTATAAATCTTTAGAGCACACGACTAACTCACGTAGACTGATACTGTATGTTGTCTTGGTCACTTTTGCAAGCCGTTGGCCTTGTAGCTGAAGAGAAACTCGCGTATGACGTAAGATTGGTTTGATATCTTCTGCGATATAGTTTTTACTGACAACTTTATCTTTAGTAGAGCATAAATTGGGGAAAAGCCTTTACGGAGAGGAAATTTTGCCCCCCTTTCTCTTTATCTCGATTTTAATATTTACCAGAAAATAGATATTCGTTGTTGTGTGTCTCTGTGGCCCTAATTATGATTAATAATGACATTTTAATTTCAGCGTTTGTGTAGAATCAGTTTCCATTTAACTTTGAATAAGGTTGTGTTTTTCATAGACTAATTTACAGGATTCATAGACGTTGTAATAATTCTCTCCACGAAGTGGTGGAATAGTACCTCAATGTAGGCCGAAACCACTTCCTTACACATTCCTTCTAAATTACTTATTATATTCTTTTTTACGGCACAGTAATCCAACTCTGGCCTACGCCGCCTCATTGTTGAGGTTTCTAGATCACACAAAATCAGACACACACAAACACACACAGCCGGTAGGACGTCTCCGAACCAGTGATTAGTTCGTCGCAGAGGTCGCTGCCTACGTAACAGACGAACATCCATGCCCTCAGTGGGATTCAAACCCGCGATTTCAACAATCGAGCGGATGTAAACGTACGCCTTAGATTACACGAACACCGGATAGCTCAATTGGTACAGACTCGCTACGGGCTGGATGTTCCGGGGATCAAATTCGGGGGGGGGGGGGGGGGACGAAATTTCCCGCACTCGTCCAGACCGGCCCTGGGGCCCACCCAGCCTCCTGTGCAATGGGTACTGGGTCTCTTTCCCGAGGGTAAAACGGACAGAGCATGGCGTTGGCCACCCATCCCATCTCGCGCCGAAGTTAAAGAAATAGTAGAGCTATACCGCTATTCCTCTTCTGGGCCTTCATTGCCTCTTATAGGATAAACTTTACCTTTACCTTTCACCGGAATCGGCTATAATCCTATTATGTAACGATACTGAATATTAGCTATCAATAAAATAGTAAAATATGCAGTAATTAAATAACCAGTAAATTCGAAAATTTACATTCCGTGTTTGTTCTGACAGTCCATCAGTATGAACAGACAGTAGGATTAGGTTCTCTGTGAAATTTCTGTTTATTTCTTCCTTGCGCATTGAATACATATTCAGTGTTATGTTTCTCATTTGAAAGCCATAAATCATATCAGATATTCTGCTGAAAGTAGCGCAAAAATACATACATCAGAATACATACATCGTAAGATGTATGTATTTTTGCGCTGGTATCTCTGTTCCTGGTATGTCTTAAAATTTTTCCTCCGTACCATATGGTATTGGGACGATAAACCCAAATAAAATTTGATGGATAAGTAATTCAGCACGCATGGGGAGGATGAGAAATTTACGCCTAATTTTTCATTAAAAAACTCATTTGAAGAAATGACAGGGGACACATGGATTTCGATTGAAATTCAATATCAGAGTGGACTTTAAATAAACAGGGTAGCACTATTTATCTTTTACGGGACAGAGGCCAGTGGTTTCCTGTCACGCACATGATAAGGAACCACCTGTAGTGTTCATATCTACTCACGAAGTACTATGCTCTGTGAAGTCACTTTATTTCCAGTGCGTACTGTTGTTTCCTCCACGAAGTATGGCTTACTTCTGGCACCTTCACAGTCGTCGCAAAATCGTTTTTCTATACACTGATGTTTTTCTCTCGTAAAGAAGTACATGGCTGTGTATCTGCCATTATCCATTCCGCACAAGATTGTTAAATTATCTTTATAACGATTTTTTTTTTCATTTAATGAATAAGTATTTGCTGTTGCGTGTGTCCTTTTAATAGACCTGCATTCAAATCTGATAGGGTGCTTGAAATTTCTCAACTTTTCTTTTCCGCTGCTTGAATTATAATAATATTTTTATTAACTCAAGATAAATTCGTTACAACAGCGTCGCAACTGCCATCATATTATGAAGAGATTCCTCACGTCTGTTTCAAGCAGCACTCCTAAGTCTCAGAGACGAGCGTGAGTTGATTATCAAATAAGACCTGCTTCTGTCTGGACCAGAAATATATTATCTGCTGAGATCGGAGAGATAAAATGGAGAATGAGTACGAGAGTGTGTGATTTCTTCGCTTGCTTTACTACGAAGCACAGGAAGAAAGTTTTCCAATAAAATAATAAAAGTAAATGTAGGACAGCCCCATCGCACTAAGTTTGAATAAGACTCGTTTCCCTCGTACAAATAGGGGCCGCGCTGCAAACTGCTGGGACGTCACTGCGTGAGTAGAAGCAGAGCGTTTGGGATGGGTCGATATCTCGAGCTCTGCTTGCGAGGGTTGGCACGACGCAACGCGACGTGAAAGCAAGCAGGAGGTTGGTGTGGAGACTACCAGTTGGAGACGAGCCGCCCAGCCTTGTGTGTGGTGTAGTGTGCTCCCAGTAACACGTTAACCTCGCTAGCCTGCCACCTAGCCCACCGACACGGTACTATTGGTTGCTGAGACTCCGCACGCTACAAGCTGCAGTGACATAACCTAGAATAATAAATCCCTTTGGTGTTGCTGTTCGTGTTTCTTCATTGTTCAAGTGAATGACGTACGTACTGTTGATGTATACTAGTTGTTCTTGAATGTGGACTTAGCGGTGGCTGTGTACTTGACACTGACGGATTAGTAACAACTTATTCGCTATTAGTGTTTGTTGTTTAGTGAGGTGTATCACAGTTCTAAGTTACTCGTCATTTATAACCCAACAACAGCGGTTTCAAAACTCTTGTCAGAAGAAAAGTTCTCTTTGTATAAGCAGTTCAGTTATTAAGAAACCTGCATATAAATCGTGTGGTGATGTGAGGTATCCTCGAAACTTTTATGTTTATTTTTGTAGATACAATGTGAGTGCTGGTGTCTTCTGTCGGTCGTTGATACTTGGGAACGTTAAAGATGTTTCTAGCACAAACAAGCAAACACGCAATTTACTCTCACAAATTGCTCTCATTTCTTAATTGAGTGTTTGTGTGAAATGCAGCATATATATTTCAGTATTAAAATAATGTATCTTATTTCTTGAACTATACTATCTTGTGTGTTGCATTTGACTGTTGCATGCAAAGCAAAACTGAACTCAGAATAATGTGATTGACATGACTAGCGGAAAATCTACTTCCTTTCCCGTGCAGGTCGTGACTCGAGACCGGGGCACAGAAGAAACCCTTGGCCTCCACAGTGTTGTGTTGTTGCACAGTGCAATTCGTTCGTTCTTGGGGCAGATCCGCCTTGACTAATACTCAATCCTATATCTACGATCCTAGAATTTTATTAAAAGTTCTAACATTTTCCTCTTCATACGTATAGCTGTTGCTGTTACGTTGCTTAATGTAATTAAAGTGGAAAGGGAATGTGAGGAGTTCTCAGAATGGAAGTGATTTAAGATATTCGGCATTTTACTAATGCTGTGACCATATTTTTGTGTGAAATTGGTGAGTGGCCGTGCGTAATGCGTAATGGCACGTGAAGACTTGTTTCGCCTGTGAGTTTATAGTTTTTCCTGGAAGTTTTACATTAACCTGAACCTGCGATATTAACCATTGGACGAACGACGATGGTGGCTGCTGGTGAAGTAACGGAAGGCACTTCTGCCAGGAAGATGTCATCAATCATTCTCCTACTCCTGCTCTTCTGTCGAGACTCAGGTAGGGTGTCATCTTAACTGCTGTGCTTTGACAAATATGTCTAACAGATGAATTACTGTCCTAACATTCTACGACGTATAAGGTAACGTCCGCAGTTTATGCTAATCCGAAAGGTCTTATGTGTGTATGTAGTACCACAGCTGTAAAAATCATTCCTGTATAAGCAGTGAGTCTTTTGACTTCCTGTTACCGACTCGATGATTCATGTTGAACGTTAGTGTATTTGCTCATTGGATTTACTGCGTCAGTCAGTTGTAATTACGATCAGTCCGTATTACACGCTGAAGTTGCTATGCCGTCCAAGGCGCCTCGTAGTTCTCAGTACCACACAAGAGAAATCATTTTCTACTGAAAGCAGCAGTTCAGAGGCAGTACTACGTCAGATTTGTAGAAAAAACCTATACTGAATAATAATAGAACAACCCGCACTGAATATTGTAAGACGCGCACCCATCATTTTACAAGGTCTGAGGTTCTCAGAGCGCTATTGAAGACAATTCAAGTTTTCAGGGATACAAATCCGTGTCGATTTGTAAATAACTACCGACGTTTCAGATGACCTTACTACCTCCTTCATGGTAGCCAAAGGCGAGTGAAGAGCACGTCTCCAAGCAGCACTATGACGACGGAAACAACATACTCCTCCGAAACCTCGGTCAGTCTTTTACGGACTACACGACATCATACTCCAAAATAGTTGAATATTCAGTCATCATACTTTTGAAAATGAGTATTTTAAATGTCATCGTGTCAGTCGTGTGTGTAATCTGTGTGCTGCAACAAAATACGACAAACTGGATAATGGCTGCACTTTCACTGCTGCTGTATTCAAAAGGTTTGGGGGCGACTGGTGTAAAGGACGTTTAGCACGTGACGGTCGAGTTTAAAGTGCCGTGGTAAGTGTCTCAAAAATTGCCCTGAATGTGCCTTTGCGATTTTGAGTTAGAGGTTTGCGTATATTCGGAATGCGGTATTTGTGAATGGTGTCAGTGTGGGCCGGACCCTTATCAAATCAGGCCAGGAACTGTTCCTCCAACATCCTTTCCACTTCACCATTCAAAAGTCATCCTAACATTCGTGTTGTATAATTTGAGATATTAACATAGGTAAATAAACATTAAATTAATAGATATGAACATGATTTTGGCAAAATTAAGCAGCACAGATTGATTTCCTGTCTGCAGATTACCCCATTAAACAGAACTACGCCTTTCTTTCCATAGCTTTATTTGTCTTGCCTTAAGTTCGATTGGCTATAATAGGAGCATCTGTAATACATAAGTACCGTAAACATAAATAAAACGCCATCGCACTGGCAGCTTTGCGGTTTCTGCACGTGAGGAAACCTGTTTCAGTTTTCATATTTACAGTAAATCTGAACTGTACCGTAGGTTATTTGGCGTAGGCTGACTGGTTTTCATGAAGCTTAGGGAACTGGTGGTAGTGGTCATTTTCAAGTTAATATTATTACAGCACTCGCTTAGACGAACTGACGTAAACTACATGAACCTTCAGTAATAATTCGATACTGGTTCTTCCCGAAGAAGTCAGACACTGAAGTGCTTCAGTAGACCTTACCATATAACTGATCTCATGGATTCCGTATGTTAAGATTTTTTCAATTTTATCTATTTACTTGTATTTCCGATTACTTTTTCCTTTCCTTTACTTAAATTAATTTCAATATTTGAGTTGTTTCAGTCTGCGCTAGGTGGACAGAGTTTTGTGAGATAAAAACGCCTTCTATTCCGGAGCGATAATATTTTTTTGTATGTAAGATTTCAACGGAATAAAAGAATTTGTCCGTGTGAAAGACACGAAGGCATGTAGCGGAGTGGAAGGTTTATGTCCAGTTATTCTTAACTCCGGCACTAGATGGAGATGAGTGGTCAGCTTCACTCGCCATCCCATTTAACCCGCGGAAAGAGCTCCGTGGCCCATTGCAGCCCCCAGAGCCTGTAACACTGAGGCATTCCACAAGTCTGACGTTGTAGACACAGGCCCACACTCAGGGACAGACCGCACGTATTTCTGATAATATCAGTGTTCTTCGCCCCATAGGACGAAAATTTGTAGTTATACTTTTTATTATCATTCGTAGTTATTAGATGTTTGGACGCAATATTTTCAATTAAGATTGCCTATGCGTATGATTAATATAAGCATAATATGGACATGTCCACGTGTGAAAATGCGTAATCATCATACACAACGCAGCCACTCCATCACAGAATTGTTAATTAAAAAAATCTTTAGTTGAAATGGGAGAGGGGGAGAAAGATCATAATCTGGTTGTGCTAATCTTCACTGTGGTTCAGCGATAGAGACAAGTTCTTTCTTATGACGTCCCAAGGTGAGAATTCTTCTTTCCCACTTTCCACATGAAAACAACAAGACACAATTTTCAGCACGTTGTGGTACAATAACGCAAGAGGATGGGGAACTTTGGAAACAGTAGTCGAGTTTATTGCGTTACGCCGCTGTTAGAATCCTTTAGAGTGAACTTAAACAGAACTCACTGGATAAGGGTAACCGAGGTAGCATTGTAAAATTAATGAATTGGACAGTGAAAAATTTGACTCATAAAAGGAAATGTGCTTTGACAAGGAATCGAATTTGGTAACCCACTTTGTAATGTGCTAAGTAATAAAGCTGTTAGTTGCTATTATGACGTAGGATTAATGATATGTGAATTTCCCCTTGAGAAGAAACTTTGAGTTTCCTGCTGGAGCGAAAAGAGTTAATAAGCATACTTAAACTAATCGAAATTTTAATTTTGACAAACTTTATAAAAATCCAGGGTGACAAATGGCGTCAGAGGCTTTTCCAGTATCGAAGAATACAGCAGCCATAAAGAGATGTGTGTTGAAATTTAAGACCGCATGATTTATGCGTTTCATACATTGCAGTGTCGCGCTGTGACGGCCACGAGACTCAAACTGGCTTACAGGTGGCAAATTCCCCTTTCCACTATGCTTTTGGAATATTCGTAGAATTTTTCACGAATAGCGTGGCCGTAGTGGACAAGAGGCAATAAAAAGTAAATTTTTGGGGAAATTTGGGGCACGTGACCAGTTTCGGCAATGTTATTATTCTCGTTTCCTTCCAATGTGACAGCCGAACGCAGTGACAGAATAAGTGTGTCATATATACCAACGGTCTCCTTGCAAGTAGCTCGAGATCATCAGCCATGCCATCAGATCCATAGGCCCTTCAAAAATTTAGTGATATTCTATATTACTGTGTCAAAAGGTTTCACTGTGATAGGCACATAGCTCTGTGCCGTTTTGAACAGAGCTATGGACACTACCTTCCTCCCGCCCTTTATGTCCTTCGTTACAGTCGTTATTATGTGTGAACTGCTTACCCAAACAACGAAAAATCGAGGTTCTTTGCCTGACTTGTGAAATTTGAAACCTTCAGTTAGTATGAATTGCTGCTGGTGCCTATGGTATATTCCTTTACATAAAGGATTTTGTAGTAGGTCAGTTATCTTGGATGTAACATAACAATTTCCTATCTTTTTTTCCCCACCATTCAAGTGTCTTTCTTCGAGTCAGGTTTCGAATTTTGTTTGTGACCCACTTAAATGCGGTTTTGCATTGTCGGTTTCTGGTTTCTTGCTGCAGTTTTTGTAAGCCTTGTTTCTGCTTATTTAATTGATCTAAGGTAGGGAGGTCGTTATTTCGATACGAAAGTGAATTCCACTTACCGCAGCAATTATTCCGCGGCTGTGGAACGGGTCGTTTGATCGGCGTCTTCGTCCGGATTGATTTTGATTCTATTTGAAATTAAGTCAGTGGCAAAACATAGAAGCCTTTCCCAATCCTTGAATTTTGCTACACAGCTCGAATAATCCTTAATTGTTACAGGATCCGGTATGTGGAAAATGATTGCGAGGTGATATGATCTAGACTGTCATAGACAGTGATGTCTGACGATTGGACATTTTTATGAACCATAATTTCGAATACGTAACCACTCCCCGCAGGCGAGTAATGACTGGAATATCGTAGCGCCAAGAATCCGTACGTTTTTTATGAAACAGATGCACTGGTCTGTCTCGTGGTGGGTTAGGCACTGCGCTTTTCCACAGTACGTGTTTGGCGTTCAGATCGTCTGTCCGTATTCATTTACATCTCAAACTTAAAGGGTGCAATGATGTCTGCGTTACGTCATGCTCGACGTGGAGATTTATGATAACTGCTAGTCAGACTTCTGTCGTTGCCAATCAGTATGAAGACACCTGCAACTTCTACTGAAACTGGGGGAGGTAGGTCTACATGCCTGTGGGGAATGGCTTCTGTGACTGCAAGGTCACTTCGACTTTTCATACGCGGGAAGCGGTGTCTGTAGAATAAAGAAACTCCCGTAAGGTTTCAGTTGTGTTAGTGATAGTAGTGTCACATTCTCTTTTATTTCTTGCAGCTACTTACTGAGTTCACAGCGTTGCTTCCAGAGCCATTTGTACTAAATACCACGACTCAGACCTATGAAGATTAGAGGCCACAGTATTTCGTGAGGCTGAAGACTGTTTATGTACTGAACACAATGTTGCCTTTTCTCACGACGTAGCACAATTTAGCCTCTCATAATCTGCTGGACTACCGAAAAGACTGAGCATATCTTTGAAATAACTGCTTCTTACACGGCAAGCCTCGACTCACTCATCTGTCTTGGCTTGAGCGCTGTTGTTGCTCTGCGGGCTGGATCGTTATCCTCTCCGCCTTCGTGTGCTGTGTCTCCCGGACTTGCGGCTGCTCTCGCTGTCACTAGTTGCCTTATCTTAACGCTGGTGCAAAGGATCTGCCAGGGGTTGCTTATTTCTGGGTGAATGATGTCCCGGGTTATCTGGTTGCTGCTCTTTTCTCGCGTCTTCTCCTATGCATTTCTTCCTTGTATGACCGCACCCTCTGTAGTTGAATAGATGAGGTGCCCTTCCGTCTATCAGCATACACTTCCAACAGCTGGTCCTTTACTTGTCATTCGTCTTCTGTGGGCATTCTTTATGCAGGTGACCGCCTTCGCATCATAAGCAACCAGGGGCTGCTTAGATTTGGCCCAGACATGGCTGAAATTGTGGCAGTTATAACATTGCCTGAGACGTGTCAGAGCTCTGTGTGTCTCCACCTGTGTGATGGTAAGAGTAATACTGCTAAGTCTGAATATGTGTTGGGTCTTCTCGTTCCTTGTGTGACCAGGAATGTCAGGAGGTATGCCAGTGTACCAGTCACATTGGTGTAGGGGTTATGCTTTAAGCATGAATTAGGTATGTGCCAAATTTGAATCTCTGCTGAGATACCCGTAATACTAGCTAGGTTTACTGTAGATTCTTGTCCTTCCAGGCCAGTGCTGGGAGAGTAAACTTCCAAATCCTCTTCAGTTACTTAACGATTGTTATACCTTTGACTGTATACAGTCTTACAGGGTCTTTACATGTGCGGACACGTGGCAGTTCTGTTCGTTTTCATGCTGTTGTGAAAAGTAACCTTTTCTACCTTCAAATATATAGTTTCTCTGCCATTTTTCTAAAAAGTATTGTGCTTCTAGCTGTGTCTGAAGTATCATCAAACATTTTGACATTGTACCAACTTTTTTTAACGTTAAGGCGCTCTGCATTTTGCCACACAGTGTAAACACGTGTTTTCTATGATTCTCATAATGGATGCCAATTGTATGCGTAAAGGGTTTTAAGAGAAACATTCTGTTCCCTGTGGAGTGGATTGGGTGAATGTCATATTTTAAAGGAATCGACTCACTCGTATGATAATTATGCTCTTGTTACGATTGTCCCTGATTTTATATCTGTCAATATATATGAAATTTCTCATTGTCTCTCTAATCAAGTTCGTAAAGATCTGATTCTTCCTGTTTCAGAATGATTGTTAGCACTTCAGCCCTTATAAATCTGCATGCAATTGTAACACGAAAGCAACGATTAACTTGTGTATGCATTAAATATCTGATAGTCTTTCTGAAATTGTTACTATTAGCTTTATTTCTTGTACTTTGCTGCGGCACAATATTTTAAAGGAGGTTATCAGTGTCTTCGTGTCTAATTGGCCTTAGTGTAATTTTTCACATTAAAAAATATTATTGTAAATCTAATACGAAATTCTAGATATCGCACGCTATAGGTATATGAAGGATTGCCCCTGATGTTTTGTTAAATAAACATTAGAGTGAGAATGGTTGTGATGTAATTCGCATTTCTATGTGCATCTATATTGCGTTCTTGTAAACAGTGTGGCTCATGGTGAGCGGCCGTGTGGGCAAAGAATTTCATTTGGACTCCTGTAAACTAGAGTATATTGTGTGTAGATAAAGGCGACCGTAACATTTTTTCCCACTACCAGATTTAATCGAAATACGTTAAATAATATCTGCAACGACATATGCATCTTTTTTGGCTGTGTCTTTGGAAGTCTTGCTTCTAAAACATTAGGTCCCGTGGAGTAGAGGGCTACATTATATAAGGAAATATGAACGAATTGGTATCCTTCACATCAGCCTGATATTGATACTGATTCGTATATATGTAAATGATTTCGGACTTGAGCTGGGTTCGTTCCCGGGCAATGTAAATTAAGGAACAAGCATTTCCTGAAAACTAGAGCGTATTTCTTGACAGAAAATAAACAATGCGCAACATACAGATTTTATTTTCAACTACTACACAAAGCTTGTGTGTGCAGTACAACTGAACGGATTACGTGTAACGTTAAATATAATGCGCAGCGTACTAAATCGGGCTGTTCGAAACTTTAGGGACGGAGTTGATTAATTAAACTGTAGTTATGTTGTACACTATTCAATTGGAAACTGTCGAAAGGTCTATAAGTATGCTTCAGACATTTTCTTGTGTTCAGTGTAAGCTTTAACTTACCACTCAGTGTCCTGTACAGTCAAATTCAATGTCACGTTAACATGTTTTTAAAGGATTTTGTAGGCGTACTTGTATTGCAAGTATAAATATTTGAAACGGCGTCTTATGTATATAAAATGTTAAAATGTAGACTTATTGTGCTATTACTTAAGTGTTTTGTAAAGCAATCGTAGCCTTGTTGTTTAGCTTCCAGTTTTCAGAATTCATCAGACTTGTTTAGAGATAAATTTGATCCCACGATTGGCCCTTTTAAGGCAAACTCGTCTGTATATTATTTTAATATATAATTCTACCTCTCAGAACACAGAGTGCATCCCCATTACAGAACCCCACGGTTAATATTTAACAAAACCTCATTTATTCCCAGAATCGTGCTATGTCGTTGCTGATTTTTATTGTTAAAGCAGTTTGTACTTTGGCTACGGTAGTAACCGTACTTTAAAGGGTTAATTCATGTAAATTAATTGTTCCTTATCAATGGCTGAGGAACAAACATATTCTCAGCTTTCGTTTGTCTTTACGTTTTGAGAACTGTATATGAAAAATAAGATAAAGACACTTTACTGGAAACTAGAGCGATCACGGTCTGATTTGCGAGAATAACAAGTATTCTTGCGCTTGCCACGTCTGCAAACGGCCCGTTAATCTTTGCAATAGGTACCTTGAGGTTTGCGTCGGAGTTTCAGCAGTTGTGACGGCAGGCCAATCGTTCACCTCCATCTAGTGCCGGTGTGAATACAACGTACTCTCGATTACCCATGCGTGAATTATCCGGTTCGCAGATTATCCGTGCACGATTAAGTTGCTAATGACTAATGACGAAGGCCGAAATAACGCGATTTACCGCCGAGTGCTCGAACAAGATGCTCAGTACAAACAAAAATCACGGAATATTTTCGTAAAAAGAGCGTAAGCTGTGTATGTATTATGTCTGTAATAAATAAATTAGTTTTATTTCTTTCGTGGCTCACACGCATAGGTTTTTGATTATCCGTTTTTTTTTCAATTATCCATTCACCCCTCATGCCACCACTACCCCGGATAAGTGAGAGTACACAGTACATGGAACCATACCTTCACAACCAATTCGTTTAAGTTTTTGTAGTTAGTCTTCTTCTGCCTACTCATGGTAGGCGTAGTGGGTATTTGTTGCACTTGATGACACTCAGTGACATGTACAAACTCGATAGGACTCCTCTGGACGAGGGATCAGTCCGTCGCAGACGCTTCTACCAGCACAATACACAACATTCACATAAGACAAATATCCGTGCTCCCGGCGGCATTCGAAACCGCAATCCCAGCAAGCGAGCAGTCGCAGACCTATGCCCATTTTTGTTGTTGTTGTTGTTGTTGTTGTTGTTGTTGTTGTTGTTGTTGTTGTTGTTGTGTTGTACGTAAAAGCACAGGCATGCCGAACGTACATTTTAACAAACTCTGTAGTCCCATTTAGATCCAATTCTTAACACTACTATTCAGGCGGCATTTTACTTTGTGAAAGTAACACTGAAGGTATCTTGGCATCGTTAATGAAGGAGTGTGCTTGTATCAGCCAGTCCTGTGTTTTCATAGGCTTTAAGCCAGATTTTTTTCTGATGTTTTAGCAGTGATTTTCAACAGTCTTACTTTGTAGTAAAGATACAACTTGAGATCGTGTAAGCTGATTTATTCTGTCTACTTCCCCTCATTTGCAGTATACCCTATTTCCCGTAAATACTCGTATAAGTTTAGAACTAAATGTTTATTATTTTAAAAGTGATTCGACTGGAATGTGTTTATTACCATTCGCCGAATACCTAACAACATGAGGTGCACCAGCCTGGAAAAAACTGCTTCGTATTAATTGATGCATTTTCTCAGAGTCACATTCGATCTCGTTTAATTCGCTTGGGATTTTAGTGGATAAAATACCAGAATTCTGAAGCCCATTAATCCATAATCCCATTGTGTCATAAATTGAAAGATTTTTTATCTATTAATTGATAACTGGTCGGATAAATATTTCCTTTTCAATAAGAATTAGCTTCAGTAACAAATCGGTTAGACAGTTAATCCAATACTTCTTAACCTTTTAAAGTCTAGCGGTAACTTTACATACGACCAGGTTTAACATTAAAAAATTCTGCGTGGTGCCCACATTGCGTTTATGTGTTTTGTACGGATCTCAGAACAAACAGCAACTTTTGCCTTATAAAACATTAAGAGACTGGTTTTTATAACCGAAGTGGAGAGTGTTTACAGCGCGGTACGCACTGAGTCCTTATATAAAACACATACGCTTCGTCTTTAAAGGGTTAAAATGTGATTAAAATTATAATACAATCAGTCTGTTTGGTTGGATTCTTGTAAATAATGGTATATAATACACGGACAATTCAAAACATTAAATACTAGACAGCACGAACTGGATTCGTGAAATTGGTTGCATGCAACATCACATTTCTGCCTAAGGGTACACGTGCGGCTATTGATGCGGAAGCCAACAAATTATTCCTTGTGTAAAGCAATTAAAACACAGGTTACACGGTTCGCGAAACTGTACAAAAGTAGAAATCTGCAGTTGTCGAGGGAACCGCCTTACCCTATACTGAAAGGACACTGCTTAGCAGAGTGTTCTGTTCAATTTGTAAGGAAGCTAGGAGTGCACTGGGTCTTCAGACTGCTGTCTGATGAAACTTTTTCTGCCTTAGTTTGATACTATTATCTATGATCTGCTTGTGGGCGGATTAATTTATCTTTGCTTGTCGTACGGTGTCTAGGATATTGTACAATTTTTTAAACAGCAATAACATGTCACTTGAATTCGTATACAGATATTGTTTTATGAATAATACTCTTGTATAAAAAATTAACTTTGATCTTAAAGTAGGCGTGGTTATTGTGACAGCAGCAGACTTCTTGACGCAAGAATCAATTAAAAGTTTCTAACAAAATATAGCCGTATCAGTCTTTACGTTGTACGAATAACAATTATTCTACTGACAGAAAATGACGAGCAGAAAATAATCCGTCGAATTGTGATTTTTAGATTCAATAAAGGAGCATGCTATTACAAGAGAATCACAAAGAAATAAAGAAAAAATAAGTAACGTAAATAAGTATGTGGAACAATATTTCTTGAGAAACTATAGGATGCTTTCTTGGTGATCAAATCGTCCGCCATTTATGGAACCAAAAGACTCGTTTTTGTGTTGGAAAAGACGGTCACTGATCCTGTTGTCATGCAGATGAATCCAGTTTACAACCTCGCATCTTACTTCAGCAATATAAATTTTAATATGCCGAGACCTTGCAAGTCTCCTCTTGCCTTCAGACTTCCTGACTACAATTTTGTTTGCATGTTTTTTCTTTATCAAACGTTTCTATATTCTCCCCGATTTTATAACTTACACATTATGGTACACACAAATTATGAAATTCCTTGTTACGTAATTTTCTTCATCTTTCTGCAAATTTGTCTTTTTACGCCTGTGTTCTTCTCAGCATCCTCTTCTCGAGCACGTAGAATACAGAGTTTTCTGAGTGAAAGGGAATTTAAATAGGCTATTCTGACTGCACTAGAAAATGACAGGGCTGACACGAATTCACATAAGACTGGAAGAAAGTCAAATACCACAACTTATGATGCTTAATCCCTCGGACACATGGATGAACGTCTTCCAAAAATAAGATAACACAATATTTCTTATGAAAATGGAACAGGATTCTGGCTTACATAGTGCAGATGGAAACAAAAAACCAATTCGTTCAGGGGAGGAGGAGTCATTGGCCGTATTTGTCTCACTGAATTCCTGGATCAGACAATATTTCAGTGACCAGGTTTTGTGATATTTATATTTACTTCTCTTTAAAGAGTCCATGCAAAATTCTTTTGTTTAATGCAGACTAACCACGCTCACAGTTTTCTTCCATGTTTGTGGTACTAGTAATACAGAATGATGCCAAGAAAAAAGAAAAATACAGAAAGTAACCCACGAATAAATTTTGTAAAACGTACGTCGAAGATTAAAGTCTTCTGGAATGTAACACTGTGCAGTTGTGCGAGTAGGTTCAGACGTTTCGAAATTATAATGGCTTCATATTGATTGTCAAGCTGTCCAAGATAAAATACCTTTCTTGTTGGACCTCTTGCCCGTTAATGCTCCTCATGTTCAACTTAATACTATACTTGCCGGCAGTCGAAATTGGGAGTAATTTTGCTGATATTGGGGAAATTGGACAGAAAGTATATTCGCATTGTTTACTCGTCATTATGGCTCTTAGTCGCCTGCGTGTCACATTGCGACCCGGGTTCCAGCCCCGACCATTCCAAGTGGAATTTGTAGTGGGCAGACGGGAACTGGAACTGATTTCGCTCCGAGTACTATGATTTTACGCTGTCAGCATCATTCCCTCAGCACTCCGTACTCATCTTCATCTTCAAAGCTTCCTTTAAATGAAAGGCAGAAGGCCGATGCCTGTAAACCTTCAAAGATAGTGATCTATTGCGAATATCAGGAGCATCCGAAAAGAACTGTAGTTTCAGTGTTCTTTGTAGCCTTCGGTGGGGAAGGCTACGTTTAGAATTTCCACTAAAACAGAGACTATTCTTGTAGGATTCTCGTGGCTGTCCTAGGCCCTCCAGGCCACTGCCAGGATGGTACCGCGACTATTCGACGGCCTTGTTCTTCCAGAGTTGCCAATTAATCATTCACATTTCGTCCTAGCATTCAACGTTGTTTTTTCTAGAAACTATCATCATTGAAACATAAACCACAAATAAACAAGTAAAATACCTACGCCTCCCTTTCCAAGTGGTTTACCTACTTGATTCTGAGTACATATTACAGGTTTCTGGAAGTTAAATTGCATTTTTGGCGTGAACATAAACATCGCATCTTAAGGACGTGCAGAGCTGTAAATGGAATTGCACGTAACACCCTTTGCTTTCATAGTGGAGTTGAGTGATAAACTCGGTGCTTGGCTGCCATGTTCTCCGAGAAAATTTCCCAAATTCGTTTTACGCAGGAGCCTGGAAGTACATGGATGTAATAGCAAACAAAAAATTCTTATCCCTTTGTGTTGTACTGAATGTCAGGTTTATCATAGTCTTTTTGAAGGAAAATAATGGTGAATTTGCTTAAATACCACACGAAATTGTTGTACCAAATGATGAGTTATGAGAACGTGTAATGTGATGGTTGTGTGCGAATTGCCTGTGATACTCATTTGTGAGAAATAGGCTGGACTGTACCATTGTTGTGTTTAAAATTAATTGAATGAGTGGAAGTGAGACACATTTTGCTGTCGGTTCCTAAAGATAAGCTGAAGCTTTAACTTGTCACGCTTGCCACTGTCATGTTCACGTTGATGTAATTAAACAATTGCGTTACAGATGTATAACGAATATAAATTTGTGTCGTGTGTGAATATTTAAGTAGTATGTAAATTTAGTGTAATCACGTAGCAAAAGCGCGCATTACAAGTAATGTCAGAGAATAGATGTGTTTTACTTTATGACTTCTACCCTACCTCAGACCAAGAATTCATTTACAGTTTTAAATATTGCAAGGAGTAGAGGGACGGCACCTGAAAGGAGAAGACTGAAAGGGCTGAAAAGTTTGAGCAGTAGAAAACACTGTATTTGTTTTTACAAGGTGTATGTTTTAGGAACAACTGAGGTCAGGCCCTTCTTCATGCGAATTTAGTTGGCAGCATTGCCTCCAAAAAAGTAATTAAATTAATTTTCGGTACTGGACGGTTAATTAAATGGGCAATAGTGCATTCCATGAAGACGTTTTCTTGTGTAATCCACGAATAGTCTTCTGAGGCTACGCAGTAGTTGTTACGTAATATGCAGCTCTGTCTTTCGAATACAGAGTTATGTGTTAAACACCGGCTAGTAAATATTGACCATTATTTTGTGGTCAAAAATGGAATTCAAAGAATTAATTTTGAATTATGCTTCAAGTAGTGACCAGGTTAAAGATGATAATTCAGGATTGCCCAGTGTCTGAGAGGAGGGAGCGTTCGTGGGATATTTGTTTAGAGGCGAGAGGACAATAATAAAATATGTATTAAAATAAAATTTTAAAAGGGTTCTTCTCATATTACTCTGGTCAAGGAGAGGGTTCGGTCACATGCTGTTGTAAACTGAGTAATAAACAATCAGTAAAAATTAAATAACCAAAAAAATACATTATTTTTTGTAAGACACCCAACTGCTTTTAATACGTCTCCAGCATATTACGGCAAAGTTGGGCAAGGTATAGATTTGCTGCATGAAATATGTGAATCGCTTTACAAGGCCCCTGCGCACACGCAGAACGCTTCACATATTTCATCCAGCAACTTAAATATCTCGATTTTTAGTACTTTTAATACTGTATATATATACACATATATATGTGCATATATTACAGTAATTAAAAATGAAATTCGGGCGTCCGGCCACAACATCCTTAATATCAATCTAAAATACGATTTCTCGAATATCTCATCATATCCAAACATTGTATAAGTGTCGGTCTACGTATAACCACAGATCACTGACAAGCAGCACCGCGACTGTTTAGCAGTTTGAACACTACCTTAGTGGAGTATTTTATTGAAGCAGAACATTTATACTGAAATAAGGAATGTAAATTATTTTATGAAAACTTAAATAATTTTTACGACCTTTATATTCATCAGCTGAACTGTTATGTTGCTGTCGGCACTTTGAAACCTTTTAAACTTCTAGTATTAGCTATCTTCATATACTTCTTCCAGAACTTTTTTCCATCGTCACACCAGAAATAAAAGCACCAAAAACACGACGTTTCGGAAGAAGCTTCTTCCTTTCTCAGGTCATACTGTTAAAAATCCAGACATCCATATGACACATCTACCACATCAAACCACCAACCACAAGAGATACCAAACTTTCAAGTTTGCATCTCCTCAGGAAAGTAATGTGATCAGTTGTCTTGGCCATTGTCTTTGGTATCTCTTATGGTTGGTTTGATGAGGTAGATGTGTCAGGGCCAACACGTGGATGTCTGAATTTTTAACAGTAGGGCCTGAGGAAGGAAGAAGCTTCTTCCGAAACGTCGTGTTTTTGGTGCTTTTATTTTTGGTATGACGATGGAAAAAGTTCTGTAAGAAGTATATGAAGATAGTGGCATACAGCCATTGTCTAAAACACTGATGTTACATTCTAGCATTAGGTTTGACTAAGTGATAACGCCCAGGTGGATCGAAATATTTTGAAGTTATATTAAAGGCAGTTGGTTGCTTTCTCAACAGATCGTTATTTTGCTGGTTCTGTAATTTGTAGTGAATGAGTAAGAAATGAACGGTAGACATACGTCATTATAAGACAGTAATAGACTTCCGGAATTTGTAAAGGGCGGTGTGTTTTCTTCTTCTTCTTGGTACATCAAACTCACACTGTGTGCCCTTACTCCATGGAATTAGCGAGCTAGATTGCAAATAATTACCTCACGAAATGCATACTTAAACAGAAATTCCTTACTGTAATTTTCATGTTTAGGTGGTGAATAATAAGTACCTTATTGTTCTGCCGTTTATGCAACATCTTTCTGTCCCATGTTTCGGTTGCGAGAGTTCCAGCGCGTTGAAGATGCTGTGATTAGAATGGACAAGAAGCAAGACTAAGAAAAAGGGAAAGAAGTCCCTCACGACCTACTTTAGTTTATTGTCCCTGAGTTAGCTTTAAGCTCCGGGGCAAACCATCAGACAGCAGCAGCTTTTGTTGCCCGCCTGATGCAAATGAGATGCATTACTGTTGAGCGAAGCAGTTGACCCACTATGTTGCCTAAATCAGTTTGAACCTCACAACTGCAAGTGGCCAGTCAAATTACCTGAACTTTGAAATTAGTTTAATCAATATTTGTTGCGTACTGATTTTGAAATATCGTTTCACATGAAGCTTAAATAAATATGCCATAAGTGTTGTGTCATACTGTTAATTTACGGGAAGCTTAGGAAAATTAAACGGCGAGGAGTTTTTTTAAATATGGATGGCCCCAATTTTCACTATTTTAGAATGAAGCAAGAAGAATGAGATGGACAGTGCATGTGGCACGTACGGGAGCCAGGAGAGGTGCATACAGGGTTTTGATGGGGAGACCTGAAGGAAAGAGACCATTTGGAAGACCTAGGCTTAGGTGGGAGGAAAATATTAAAATGGATCTTCAAGAAGTGAGAAGAAAACATGGACTGGATGATTGACTCAGGATACAGACAGGTGACGGGCTGTTTTGAATGCTGTAATGAACCTCGGGGTTCCATAAAGTGCGGAAATTTTCTTGACTAGCTGAGGATCTGTTAGTTTCTCAGGAAGGACTCTGGTCCGTGGAGTTATTTAGTTAGTGGGTTATTTATTTATTTATTTATTTATTTATTTATTTAGTTAGTTAGTTAGTTAGTTAGTTAGTTAGTTAGTTAGTTAGTTAGTTAGTTAGTTAGTTAGTTAGCTAGCTAGCTAGATAGCTAGCTAGTTAATTTAAAATAAAGTGGGTCACTTGAGCGAGATGTCTGGTGGGGGTTGAAGAGTGTAGGAATGCGTACACATATTTCGACGAAAACTGTGCAGGAAAGAAACCACTTCGGAGAAATAAGCAAAGAACATGGATTTTAAGGAATCGACAGCATGAAACTGGCTGAAGACGAGGCCTGTTGGTGGTCGTCTGTTGTAACAACATTAATATCCTACATCTTTGGTTTTCATAAGAGGCATTTAACTTTTTTAACCAGCTATCTAATTAGCGGGTCAAGAAATCCTCTGCTCGATGTAATTTTAATTTGTGATATATTCTTCAGCATTGTATTTGTCTGCGTTGTAATTTAGTGCTCATTTTAAAAAACGTGATTATTCTCTTAGGTTTTAATAACTTTTCACATTAAGGCACATTAAACACTCCCGTGCAGCAGAGGTACATATACGCGTTTGAGAAGGTATGTAAACCTACATTGTGGTGTATTACATTACATCACGCTGCAGGCGCACATATCCGTTGTCTGGCAATTTCTTTTTATTAACTAGCCAAAAGAATTCGATGCAGAAAGGCTCAAAAGAGGCAGGAAAAGTACAAGGAGGTACGTGTTATAATGTAAATACATTTTATGTATGAATCTGTGAAACTAACTGTGCTGTGTGAAGTGATGCGTTGTGAGATGTTGAAATGTATTGCAGTATGCCGCCGCGTGGAAATGTAAGGGAAC
This sequence comes from Coptotermes formosanus, assembly GCA_013340265.1. Taxonomy (NCBI): domain Eukaryota; kingdom Metazoa; phylum Arthropoda; class Insecta; order Blattodea; family Rhinotermitidae; genus Coptotermes; species Coptotermes formosanus. The sequence continues at coordinate 2,478,032 of BLKM01001619.1, read as the reverse complement.
TCCTGCCGTGGGATGTTTAATTTTTTTAAGACTGACTAGACCTTAAGCAGTATAGACGTAGGGGGTGCAGCGAGAGGCCCTGCATTTGTTTTGGGGGCCGGGGGGGGGGGAGACAATGTACGTCTCTGTGTGTTCTCATTTAGTGCCCATTTGAAGGCAAGCAGTATTCTAAATTACATACAGAAATTCAGTTGCTATATCACAGCAAACACTACGTTTATTACAAAGACCAACTTGTTACTGTCGTTTATCGAAACACCCTGTGTTTATTGTGAGAAGTACGGTCGAACTCGGTTATAACGACATCTAAGGAATCCAAACATTTGTGTCGTTATAACGAAGTGTCGCATTCAGCGAAGTGTATGGTAAGAGTGAAGGAAAAATATTTCAAGACAAAATACAGGCCTGCAAGCATACTACTTAAATTTTCACGCTAGAATCTATTTTAATTTAAATTACAATTACAATTTAGAAAGAATAACTATTAATCTATTATACTTGTCGATTTCCACAGAGGCTGGGGCAGAAACGTACGTTAAGGTACGTTTAAAATTTAAAAAAAAAACACTCTAGTGTAATTCTAAATTTGCACATAGGGTAAGAAATGTCTATAACTTGTGACAAAATTTTGCTGTTCTCTGGCCTGGTTTCGTAGAAGCGGTTCAAACACATCTGTGTGCAAACGACAATGAGCTCTAAATACCGACCCTTGAGCGACCATAAATGCAAAAGTGGCATAAGTCTCAAAGGCGACCGGCGTAGTTCGGTCGTTCTTGCATTCAGCGAATGGAACGCTACTCTCCAGGTCTTAAACGATTTGCTTTCACGTAGCAATCGAGCGTGGGCAGGCATGGGATGGGACAGGAAGTCGCCTGATAAGCAGCTGACAGGTTGCAGTTGCACGTGTTGTTGCACAGTGCAGCGCGGTGAGTCGTGCTCCTTGGAAAATTATGTTAGCACCAATAATTGGCCATGTCCTTGTATCCGAGGCAGATGCTCTACGTATGTCGTACTAAGCGAGGTAGAAAAACACGTGCGTTATGGGGAATTTGTTGTTACCACAGAATGTTTGACGCTATATCCGAGGTGTCGTACCAACTGAGGTCGTTATAACCGAGTTCAACTGTATATGAAGGGCATAAATGCACTGTGTGACCAAATGCATAGTTTTGTAATGTTGCAGCAAATAGTATATACAGTTACTACTGTGCTTTATGAGGTTACTATGAGAGGTTTGGTTCTTTTCATATGCTAAACCACAATAAGTAGTAGAGTAAAACGCGTATACTTGACCCGGAACGAGGGGATAATAATATCGCGCCAGAGGTGTTAGTTGTGTATGTGCTATACTAGTCGGCGGGCAGCAGAAAGGAACAAACACCGTATTAGAGCAAGTTTAGTTCAGCAGGCTATACGCCATGTATAAACAAGATCTTATGAATTATTTTCATTGCGTCTCCTCTACCAAGTAGGCCTATGTGGCTGGCGTGGCGTCATTGCCTTCCTGTATGTAAGGAATCAAGATGGCAAAACAAAGAAACTCATCCCTGCTGGCGAAGGATCTCTCCATCTTGCATAGCTGGCACTTAGACTGAAAGTAACAATTCGTATGACATAAAGTTAAATCCCCGTAAATGGGAGGGTAATATCAAAGCGTATCCAATAAAAATATTGTGAGAACGAGTGTATTTTTGATGTGGTATATTTTATTTTTGTGAGTTGTTTCCTAAGTTTCAGGGAAACTTGGTGCCTCCATATTCAACGATTTTGTTGATGATAAACAGCCCTGAAAACCTCATGCCCCGTAAGAATTCAATAGGTTAATGTTTTGAACTGGTTCTTGGTACGGTCCTGTCCAGTCGTTTATCCCTTATGGTATTAACTTTTCTGGTTCCAAAACGGTCGGTTCGTTGCCAGTAGTTTCGGTCGGGGGATCATTTTTTCGAATAGGAGCCGTTTTACCAGCTGCTGTGGCAGGTTCTTCATGGCTAACTTCGACAGATTTCTATTGCGGATTTCTTATCTCCAATTTCTGTCTAATTGTGAAATGTGTGGGCTGAGGCCATAAGGCCATACAGCCAAATAAGGACGGCAGAGTTAATTGTGGAGAAAACAGCTCGTAATAAAGGACTATCTCGAAGACCGAGAAAGATGTGGGTATGTAACCTATGGTAGAGTTTCAAGTAAAGTTCTCAGGATGGGAGGTGGAGGAAAGTAAGTCAGGATGCTGTGCAATTGTGGGCCTTCATATCACCGAGTTGTGCTGAAGTGGGGCGGATGAAATGATGGTTCGATGGATAGATGAATGGGTCGATGTCAGGTTGAACGGGGTGGGAAAACGGATGAACATACGAGTATATATTTCGGATAGGATGGTAGATGAGTCACTGCGCTACAAACCGGCAGGTCGCGGGTTCGATTCCCGATGGTGCCGTTGGATTTTTTTCATTGGCATTATCCTGTCGGTCGCACTATGACCCTGGGGTCGACTCAGCCTCTAACGGAAATGAGTACCAGGAATATTTCCTGGGGGGTAAACGCGGCCGGTGCGTAGGGCTGACAACCTTACCACCTTCAAGTGCCGACTGTCTAGAAATCTGGGAGACTCGACCTCTTGGAACCCTAAGGGCCTGTCCAGGCCTGTAATGGGACTGCTTTACCTTTTTTTTTTTAGATGTATATGTTACTGAGTTGGAATATGGGTACTGGGGCCTCAGTTCATTTGATGGTACTTGTAAATCAACTCCGGTCTCACAGAAAACGGTGGGCCACCAATACAAACGCCAGTTGCCCAATTGTGTAGGAAGTTTCTGTTTACTTTGATAAGAACAAGAAACACGTAAGTACACTTCATTGATAAAGTGCAGAATTTATTAATGTTAAAGTATACGACTGGTATATGTATACTTATAATCTTGTTTTTATAATTAATAACTTACGCCTTTTTGGTGTCTTAATTCTAAAATAAAAATATAGTATATTTCTAAAATAAGAATATAGTCCAATTGTGGATAGGCACTTTAAAACACGATGTCACTATTCGTGTCCTGAACTGCTCGTGGTTTATGAAAGATTCTTCAATATATTTTTATTGTTAGAGATCATTTTTTGTAAAATGAAACAGGTTCATTTGAAATTTAAATTTTCTCGAACATAATCCCTCGTGCAACGAGCCAGCTCACACCCTGACTGTTATAATTCTAGCCACGATATTAATATTCATGAACACTATGTATAATATGCCATTCTCACCATCCACTTGTTATTGTTTAATCTCTCATGGAAGTAGTGAAAATATTATAATAAAAATTATGCTTGCATTTTGTCGTTAGCAACTAACATTGTGAGTGAGCATGACTCATTGATTGTTAAAGATTTTCATGTGTTTGTTAAGTTTACGATGATCATTTATTAATCGTTAGGTGATGTATGGGAAAAATAATTCTGATTAAACCCATTACGCCCATGGCGGATATTGGAGAATGTGTAAATGTTTTAGGCTGATTTGTAAGTATTCCAAACCAAAATACCTGTGTGTACTCAAGAAAGAGATGGAAATTAAATATTTATAATTCACGGGCCTACTGGCTTTCAAAGTTCATATGATTAAAATTAAACAGAAAACTAGCCTTCAAACACCATTCACGATTAGATCTAGGTCTAACAGACCTTGGCTCATCGGCTGAATCGATTCAAAACCTAACCGTTTGCACGCAGAGTATTTTTATTATGAAAATATTGTATATTTCAGTGGTAGTTGTCTCTTGACAGGGCAGAGATATTGTGCCTAAGACTGATGATAAATGAGTAAGGAGCATGATAATGCTTGGAAAAATATCTTTCCACTGTTACTCTATCAACCACAAATCCCAAATGGATTACACGGAGACGAACCCGTTCCTCCGCTGCTAGAATCCTGTATCAAGGAAAAGGTGAAGAAGATACCACTCAGATGATTTACAGTGGCTTCGTTCTGTTTACAGATGCTTATATTAAATACGAGCTGTGAGTGTCGTGCGGAAATAACTAGAACTGAATAGAATTTATACAGTGGAGAAACAACAAAAATATTTCGTAGTTGTTTTCGCACTTTTTAAACACTGGTGTTTCTGTCGTTTACAAGTGATAAGGGCAAATCTGCGCAGTTTCATGATGTACATTATTCCTTGCTGCGTCACTCTCATAGGTTTGCGCACAGCTTGAAATAGATGACTGCAGTGTGGGTTGCGGCAAATTTGTGGTGTGTTTCAGTATGATAGGCTTAGGCCAACGTGTATCGCGAAGTTCGTCGATTTGCGCGGCGTGCGAATGTGACATGAACTGCGCGTTTTGATACAAGAGATTCCGAACGTATCCTTTAAATAAACTGATTTCATATGCTTGTCTTTCGTTTAATGTTGTAAGCCGCTCAGCTAGTGAGGTATTTCCTTGCTTTTTATGGAATCCGATAGTTTATTAATGTCCAAAAGATTCCATTACGCCTTTCTGTCCTAAATCACTCGAACTAAGTCCTAAGGCCTACCTTTTTAAGCTCTGTTTCGGTAGTATCCTTTCGTCTATGAGGAGCCGGGGTAGCGTAAGGCTACAGGATGGGCTATCCGTGGTTCGAATCACGGGTGGGGTTGGGGGGGGGGGAGATCTGTCTCTTCTCTGAAATATCCTGACTGACTCTGGGCTCACCCAGCCTCTTGTTCAGCGGGTTTCGCCTTCGTTGGAGGCAATAAAGCGTCCGGAGCATGAAGTGTATCTCTCCCATCTAGTGCCGAGGCTAAGAATGAGTGGAGCTAAAGGTCTGCGCCCCATATATATATATGTGTGTGTGTGTGTGTGTGTGTGTGTGTGTGTGTGTGTGTGTGTGTNGTGTGTGTGTGTGTGTGTGTGTGTGTGTGTGTGTGTGTGTGTGTGTGTGTGTGTGTGTACACACACCAGCATGGCGTGGACAGAGAAAAACTTTACCTTTGTACCTCCCGTCTATGCGTCAGTTACTGAAGTTGCCTTATCATTAAGCTTTATCAATATAAATGTAACTTAATTTGTCCTCGATGTATGTTACATATCTCCCACATTTCAGACTACTTCTGAATTGAATAAAAATTATTTCTAAATCACTGCTAACTCATAATCCTACATTTCGGTGCTATATTTTAAGAGCTATTTGCAGCATTGTTAAACGAGTCATAAATGGAATACAAGTTTATTGCCACGCATCTCCTTTGAAACGATGCTTCGTATATATGCTTACACGACCCACACCTATTTGTGATACGCTGTGAACTTCACCCCTTTTCTTTACTCCTGGGCGCTCAATTTTCGTTACACAAGGATCCATGGCAGATTAAAAAACTTTCGTAATTAAAACAAGTTTGATTAGGTTCGGTGTGAAGAAGAGATTGGCCTGCATAAATGCGAGTGGATGCCTAAGGTATTTGGAATACGTAAGGGCCTTCCGGGCTGAAGATCCGCCGAGTTGAAGTCGACTGTCCTGCGTGCCTTGTAATTAATTCCAGTCAACACGCTACGTAAATCATCCAGTAAAGAATCTCCAATTAATCGAGAAAGCTCCCAGATAACAGAAGCTGAGGATCGCAGATGACTGCCATGACAGCTCCTCATTGAATCCTGTATTGATCCAGCTCCTCAGATCTAAGTTCTTATTTTGATAGTACTTGTATTCTCGCATCTCTTAGATGTAACAGCGATAATTATCCAAAAAAAAGTTGTGTTTACTCTTGTAGTATCAACCTAAGATTTCAACCCCACCGTTATAAAAGTTGCTACCTTCCACCTACTCTTTATCCCTGTGGGGAATTTACGTGACGTGGAAACTGGTATGTCTCGATAAATAACTTCCCGGAATGTTGTCTCCAACTTAGCTGGAGGCAATATTCCAGGAACTGGCTTAGCAATCTGCATGATACTTGTTACAAAAGGCATTTTATTGTAACTATTACGGGCGCCTTGTTTTAAAATTTCTTCCTGAATATATATTCGTATTTACATACAGTTTGCTTCTTTGTCACAGAAAAATACCATATGGACTGAAAACACTGTGCTGAGTAAGGATTTGGCAGGGTGCGAGCCTCGAATATTTTCTGGTACGGTGTGTAAATTTACCTTGAAGAAGTGTTCTTGGGGCTCTGGGTCTATTTTTATTTCTGGATTTTAAATTCGGGAGCATGTTGAGTGAAAATACTGAAGATGCGAGTATTTTAAATGTATCTTTTCCCGTTTGACACAAGATACATTATATTATAAGATTTCGTCGTATCTTAGCAACAAATGTGCAGTATGTCATAATCGACATCCCGAACATTGCGAAATTTACAGTCGATCATGCTAGATTGTTATACTGAGGTCGTCAGCTCGCATTTCACAGTCAGTTTTGTCACATTTATAAATACCAATAAAGGTGAATATTATACTGCTACATGTAAGTAATCTTTTTGTAAAGTGTGTCTTATCTTGGGCCCAATTTAACAAAAACAGGAAAATGCTGACATATTTTAGTAAAAAAACCTGCAACGTGAAATTTCACGACAATCTGTCCGGTGCTAGTCGCGCTGTTCCATGACGATTGACGGACCGACGGACAGATATGACGAAGCTAACCATCGCCGACGCTTCTGTTTTTCAAATACCACTAACCAAACTTAAGGAAGGTATGGGGTCGTGTAAATTTGTGTATAAATGCCAATTTGTCAGAGGATCTTAATGCTGTCGTCCTCAGGTTACAAAATTAAAACTATTCTGAAGATGGAGCCAGCGAACTCCTCCGAAATGTTGTTACCTGTAAACAACTAGCGCGGCGTGGTATTGCAGCACTCGAAAATCTTAATCAACTTTGCTGTAACAACGTCAGATTTCTAAATGTTTGTACGTATTCTCTTTCTTTACTGTGATTTTCATTTTAAGGTTGTCACACGACACTGGGCCGGAACTCAGCCTGCAGGAATTTAATTCCCTAGAGAATACAGTGAAGGGTTTAGATAAAACATAATTTGTTTTATCAGTTGTATGTTAGAGAATAACAGGAGTGAATGACAGTAGCATCGATTACTGACTTGTCCTTTTAGCGTATGTGGGGTTATGCTGGTGCTGTGCATGCTTCGTGACTAACGTGTGGGTACTTAGTACTGAAGCCTGGAATTTATCGAAACACACTTGACCGTTCAGTAAATATATTTAGAAGTTACAGAGTCTTAATTTACCAGCCATCAGCAAATATATATACCGAGCCGAACCCCATGTTTTCTTTCACGAACATCTTCAGTTTGGGTGATACGTAGGAATTAATAAATCTTACATGTTGAGACGTTACCAGAACACATGGCAGAACGCCAAACGTTTTGAGTGTTTGTAACATCGAGATGTTAACTTGGCTTGTAATGTAACTACTTCACGGATGTGTCTTCTTTTTATCAGTTTGGAAGGGAGGAGGCCTAAGAAGCGAATGTTGTAATCAGCACCGTATACGTAAATAATGGAGCAGCTAACTCAAAAACTGTTACGCGAGTTGTTAACTGAGTTACTATCTTCCTAAACATGTAGAAAAGAGCTGTTTACCTTTCTAACTAATAAACAATCTAGCCAAATAACTTAGACCTACTAGCTAAGGATTGGTAGCTAGGTGAGCAATTGAGCAGTTTCCTATGCGTTCATGTCTAAATAATTAAGAATGTAGCTAGCTAGCTAGCTAGCTAAACAGTGAGGTAACTAAACGCCTAAGAACTTTAATTCACGTTCGTGCATCTAACTTGCTTATCTACTTACTTACCTGCTTACGTAATTACTGACTAGCTAGGTAAGTGACTGGCTGACGAAGGAAGTGAGTAGCTAACAAGTAAGCTAATTACCTAAAAGACCGAACAAGCACCTAGTTACTGTGCAGTAGCGTGCCTTTCATTTGGTAGGCATAACATTCTCCGCTTTGCGAAACAAATGGCTCTTCGCCGCGTTATAAGACCCCGACATTTGACCCTATCCTTAAACAGGAAAATCAACTTGACGTTATAAAATAATTTTCCATTACATTCATTGTAATACGGTTCTCCCATTTATTTCTGGGTATTTATTTTATGATTCTCAGCCAAGATTTGTGTAACCTACCCACAGTGTCCGCATGTGTCTTATAATCCGTTTCCCGTCTCTGTCATCGACCTTGAGCCCTATAACAACATGAAGCTGTTGATACAACTATGAATCATTTAGTTTCGTACTCTGCTATTTCGTTTCCAGGGGCGTGGCTGTATCCGTCACACTGTGAATTCATTTTCAGCTGTGATATTAGACCATCGTGTTGTTTGAAATCAGTATTTATCCATCAAACGCAGCATCAATAAATTCTGCTAAGTAATCCAGTCCGTCATGTGTGAGTCTAGAACAATTTGGGAGCACAACTAATGCATCAGTTTGTTGTTGAAGTTTACAGGAAAAAACTTCTTCATATAATTTTGGAATAATTATATGTAATTATTGACTTAAAACTAAATGCGATACGTTATGTAAAATTTCTTCAATACTTATCATCTTCTTCCGTTTATTTAAAATCCAGCATGATTCTTTTGTCAAAATATTTACAAGAAAATGTAATACAATATGCATTATTTTAACAGAAATAATTTTAAATAAGCTAGGAAAGTAAAATGTACAAAATATTTAAACAGAGTACTTCATAGTTTGTTTCAAAGAATGGCTGTACATAATTAGGCCATGTGAAAATAAAATTGTAATACGTCCTGCCGTGGCAATCTGATCTGTGAGTTTGTGCCCTTGGAGGACGTTCCTTGGATACAGAATTTTACAGCTAAGTTAGTGAATAAAGTTGACTGAGTTTGTGCTCGGTCGATGGTTACATGTTGATCAACTCTGGGCTGATAGTCGATAGGTACGCGGGTTGCATTTCTGCTGTGTTACCGGTCATACATTCTGGCGTCTGCTCTTATTTTCCAGTAAACTTTTCCAGTCTCGTCATATGAATAATGTAGTACTATGCGTTAGATCCCACCTATCTCTTTGCAAGTACTAACTATACTTAACAGTTATCTTCATCATCATCATCATCATCATCATCATCTTCTTCTTCTTCTTCTTCTTCTTCTTCTTCTTCTTCTTCTTCTTCTTCTTCTTCTTCTTCTTCTTGTTCTATTTCACACAATAGGTATTGCGCAGTTGAAACAGCGTCGTTTGGTAAATTAACAGTCAACAAATTTTTGAAGGGTTTTCTTTCTCTCACTGCGACATGTTCTCACCAAAACTTTGCTCCCAAGGTCTCCAATCTGTGGTTTTCCCTCCAAGCGAAAAATGTTTTTTATTTATACAAAACAATACATAAAAGCAAGTAAAAGCTAAAGATATGCCTTTCCATGCCATGAATGCATACAGGAGGAGTGGAAGTATAGCTGCACTAATTCTTAACCTCAGCTCTGGACGAGATAAAAGAAAGTAAGGTGGAACAATGGAATCAAATTTTTAATGCGACTGCTAGTAACTAAAATTGTAGACAGGCATGGACGTAAAAATTTATAAGCAATTTACACACACACACACACACACACACACACACACACAACATTGTTTTGTGAATTTATGCGAGCTTGAGAACGATTCTAAAACTAACTTTGCTTGCACCTCGTTTAACATGACAGCCTGCAGGGAACTGAGAGGGTTACAAGCAGAGTAGTAGAGCCGCGAAAGCTGTTGGCAATGCTTCAAACATTTCTCCATCCGCAGCATTCCAGATACAACAGTCAGGTTGTTGTAGCCGCTGTCTCTATTTCTTATGTGTGTTAGATACACTTAACCAAACAGTTTCTGGGACTCTTGTATATAACACCGACACAAAGTTGTATGCGGCTATAGACGGGTGGCATATGCCGCGATCTTTAGAACTTGACTGTAACAGTTTAATGTTTGACTGCTTTGAATTATATCATAGCCATAAAAAACTTTTTAACCAAGTGATTACTGTATTGTGGGATGTGACTTCATCTAGTGTGTTATACGTTTACCGACGTATTGGTGGAAACTTCTGCCTGCATATTCCCACTCTAGAAGGAAGTTTCTAAGAAACGTCAGCAAATTTCTAAAAGAATACACCTAAAGTTGGGGGAAATAATTACTCAGAAATTCGGCAAACTTCTACCAGATTCGACAACACCATATTACCTAACACGGCGTACCTCCTCTTTGTGGCTACGTAACTATTATTGTGATCAGTGCGCCTAAGAACCAAGTCCCATGCCTTTACTATATGTTGGCATATTATTGACCTGACACATTGTACGTAGAAATAAGAGGGAGGGTTTAGGTTTTTCCATATTTTCCTTGGCATGTTTAAAATGCAACATTAATATTTTCGTATTTCAGAAGGAAGGTGTTTTTTTTCCGATGGAATAAAAATGTTTCATGAAGTAATCGCTTTTAATCATGCATTACAGGTTCTGTCCCTTTTGAAGTGCTGGGTGCAGGGATGTCCGGGCAGTTTTAATTAAAAAGTGGATCTCTTTTAGTCGTTTTGACAGTAATTGGCAACAATTTAATATCTTCCAAATCTGCAGCATGGTGTATAGATACTGCGCATGTGCAGCATTTTTTATACTCGGGAGAATGAGAGAAAGGGAGAGAGAATTGGGGTGCAGAAAGAGCGGTAGGATGAGTGTAGGGTGTGTGTGTGGGTGAGTTGCTGATGAGAGCAACGAGTCAGCGAAATCCCTCTGGGCGTGGTTAGCGGCCACTTTTAGCCATCAACAAACATGCAGCATCGTCCACTAAAGGCCCAGTCCAAGCAGAACAGTTGGGCATACGCAGCTATACCCATGCAGGCTAATTCCTGTTCATGTTGTCACGTTCGGGGGTGGCAAACCAGTTTTATTCTATTTTTACGACATTTTCACTAAATATAACATGGTGGTCAAGTTTAAAAAATTTGAATGTTCGGACTCCTAGTAATGAGAAAAATAAATCAAATTTTGTAGGACAATAACAAAGGAAAGTAATTTTGTGCAGAATAATCCCTATTCGGGAGTTTCCGTTTTCTGATCTCTATACAGAGGGTAACTACACTCAATGAAACTTCTGTGGCTTTTCTCTATACTAAAGTCAGGGCAGGTACCCTACCGTAACACAGATCATGGCTGCTTCATACCGCTACTCAGTTTGTCATCCTCAAATAAGTTCGATGCTACATAAAAACTTTAGTTAAAATAACTTCGTTAAAAAGGCCAAATCTGCATTAATTAAACTTCAAGGAAAAAATCACTTTGGAGATCGAGAAGCAGAGGTAAAGATAGCGTTAAAATTAATCTGAGAGGGATAGTGCGTGAAAGAGTTGCTCTCATTCATGTGGCCGAAAATAGACTTTTATGTGAAGTTAATGAAGCTTCTTGTACCTTAAAAGGCAGGAAATTTCTTGAATAACTGAGTAACTATCAACTTTTCGAGAAGAATCATTACAATGGGCTTAGTTAATTAGTCCGGTTCAAAGCCTTACTGTCTTCTTTTGTTTATATTCTAGCATGTTATTTTGATTCAGCGCCACATTCTGTGAAGCCAGTGTTGGAAATAATTAACCAGCAGCAACGGCAGTTTTCTAATTTGGAGTAAACAGACTTTGGTATTGTTTTGACCTTCTTCTTCTCCTCCTTCTCCTCCTTCTCCTCCTCCTCCTCCTCCTCATCCTCCTCATCCTCCTCATCCTCCTCCTCCCCCTCTTCCTTTTTCTTCATAGGATTTTTCTGTCTTCGTGTGCTTTTCATTCTTGCTGTCAGTAACTCTGAATTACTTGTTCCATTGAATTACTTCTCCGCCACCTCTTCACAAGTACCAGAGCCAGTATAGCTTGGTTAGTATACTGAATAGACTGCGGACGGGGCAACCGAGGAAGGAAAAGAATATTTTTTCTTATCCAGATTCTGCGTAACTTACTGGCATCGGGGCCCACCCATCCTCCTGTTCAATGCTTTGCAGGAGCTGTTTACCCGGAGGTTAATGGCCACGACGTGAAGCGAAAGTCACCATATGGTACCGGCGTTAAGAATGAGTGGAGCTATGCGTCCATTCCTACATACGGCTTCATGACATACACCAATAGAAATTCAAGCTTACGTTTCAAAGTTCTTCGTAACCGCTGCTTATTTCGGTCTTTCCTTCAGCGTCTCCTAGTTTATGTTCAGTAAGTTAATCTTTTCAGACATTATTTCCATAACTTTAATTCAGGAAGTTTATTAATTCAGTAGCTTATTGCTGAAAGTCTTAATAAATTTTCCATTTGGAACTCGAATCTGCATCTGCAGTTCACCAACTAGAATCATGAACAGTACGCACTACTTATGCGTCTTACACACCAAAAACTGTAATATACCTGTTGATGTTTTAATTACCGATCTCAATGTATTAGTTGCATATAGTCAACAGAAACACAAAATACAGAAAGCCGAGGCCAGGTTTGAACTCTGTAACCTAAAACTGACGATTTGTAGCCACAATTGTCAGGCGAGCTGGTACTGACTTCTATGACAAAGACAAATGTTTATGTGCTGTATTTCCCCACATGTTTGTATTTCACCATTATTGAGGGTTTATGCGATCCGAACCCGCAGACTCGCGTCAGTAGCATGACATAAAGTCTATCCATAGTAAGTTCTCTGCTTGATAAAAATTTGTCACTTTGTATTGTGACTGATTGTTGGATAACATTGGGTGACAAAAGAGGACTTCTTCTTCACACGTACAAATAAGCATGTATCTTACTGCGTTAATGAAAGGTGGGTTAGAGGGCGGCCGCCTATTTTTCCATAAGCCACTATTTTATGTGACTGCAAAATGAGAATTCGTATTATTTGAAGACTCAGTATTAAATCCAAATCGAAACTGCATATCTAACGGATGTGAAATCCATCTATTAATAATAAACCCTTGTGTATATTCTCTGATGTTTTCGTAACCAGTGCCCAGCAGCACTGAGTCAAACAGCTGAAGGCCCACTTGCCCTCTTATCTCTTCTTTACCCTAGATATTTCTTCATTGAAACGTTTCTTATCCTGGGTAGTAGGAGCTGACATGTTTGTTGGGAGGAAACTGAGATGTTTGTCCACGCAGTGTACTTCTAATGACACTGTTCTCCCTGTGAATTAGCAAGATTTCTAGACAAGTGACGTTATAACTTGCTACCCTGAATTTTCTAAGGAAGTTTATTGTCATTTCTTTAATTGCTATCCACTTTGCTCAGTTCACACAAGATTTCACCATATGCCTGTTTCAAATATCTTTTTTTTTTGGCCTCGTTGATCCTGTCTGTGTCGGGCACAGAAATACAAAACACTTTATTAAAGTAAGTTTAATATGTAATAAGAAAAGGGAAGTTTTTCTGAATTGCTAGAGATTGACGGGCGACATTTCATTAACTTGAAATCAGTGCTTGGCGATGTGGCTTTTGTGTTTTTGAGTAACGCCTTCCGGTTATTGGTTGTCTCATTAACAGAGAGGACAACAAAATTTTGTATACCTGAGATGTAAACGAAGGAGAAGTGCAAACACTTACAACTGTCAATAGATCATGTTGGATGTATTTTACTGGAAGGTTGTTATCGACACGTGAGTCTTATCTAGGAACGGCATGTCCTTGTGAAGTTGAAGTGTAATTATTTCCATTTTGCAGCAACATAGCTTTCAAAGTCACTTCCAAGAAATCTATAGCCTATATAGAGGGCACAACTTTAAATTGTATTATTAGTCAGCGATTTCTATGTGAGGGTGCACATTATGACAGTACTGTATTACCTTTTTGTGGAAAAAGTGGTGAAAGTTTTCGGATGAATGCCTGAAAGATGTTACAGAGTTAACTCTAGTATTTCGACAAATTAGTATCGTTGACAAAGTCGGTGACGTCTGCTTGAGATATTGAATGATACTGTGTCCGTAGCAAGATGGTTCAAACAACGGATGAAGATCGTATAGATTTCCTTCAAAGAGCCACCTTGAGCCGCTTTTTTACTGGCGATATGTTGTCATCGTTTCTGGCGGTATTATTTCCAGTATGTGTTCACTATTCAAAATAAATATCATGACTAATGGTAAATTTGGCCATAGTGCTTATGTTTATAATTTGCAGTGATGTCTACTATATTTCGCAATCTGATACAGCAGTACGTTAATTGGTCTTTCGGCTCTCTCAATAGAATCGGAACTGTGAACGGCATTTGAAGAAAACCATTTAGCAAACCTTCAAACAGCCTTAAACCACTAATGCATAATATCTGAGCTGACACTCTCTTGTTGTTATCCAGTAAATTAAATTTAAAAACAGAAAGTTTTCGAAATAAATGCATCAAATGTGACCACAGATATTTAACAGTGAAATTTTGGCACACACGACGAAGAGTGTTTGGATGCTGATATGTGTTGCAGTCTCACATAAATCAGTACGCATACAACGGCACAAAGTATGAAATTTGTGCAACCGATCGAAATTTTAAAGAACATAGTATGTGTAGGTAGAAAGTAACATTGAGGCGCGTTTGGATATTTGCATCCTGGCCGCTTCTCAAATCATAACTTTAAATCTACTGCGCTCACACTTTCTGGTGCTGTTCACAAATTTGCACGTAATGTTTGTTGTTAACGTTATATTGCTTGCAGGTCTTACCATTTGTATGTCGAAGTTGATTTTGTCAATTTATCGACCATGCGTATCCTCAAATCTTCACTACGACGGAATATTTTGTAGTTGTTGGCTGAAGAACAATATCTCCTACGCATCTACGCATCTTGCATTATGTTCATAATATATGTACATGCAAAATTTTACATTCGTTGACCTAAGAAATATTAAACATTATGAGTTCACTTTTTTATTTCTTTTAATTGAGTATCATGTTGATTGCATGAAAAATAAGGCAGGTTAATGTCTGTTAATATCGATCAGCATCGACTGTTATCGATTACTCTCGAAGGCAAGTTTTGTAACGCTAGTAAAAAAAGTAGGCCTATCATGTCTTCACGTAAAGTGTGTGTAATTTTTGTCCGATATTAACTCATATGTCATTGTCCAGACATGTTTTGGCAGTCGCTTCTAGTATAAAATTTCACGAAAATCCCTTCGGCTAGAGTCGAATAATTGCGTGCGGACGGACATTTACGAAGCTAATATTCGCTTTTCGTCCGCACGCAATTACTCGACTCTAGCCGAAGGGATTTTCGTGAAATTTTATACTAGAAGCGACTGCCAAAACATGTCTGGACAATGACATATGAGTTAATGTCGGACAAAAATAACACATACTTTACGTGAAGACATTGATAGGCCTACTTTTTTTACTAGCGTTACCAAACTTGCCTTCGAGAGTAATCTAGGATCCACGAATAAAGTACGTTAAGATGCTAAGCGAAGTCCACTGAGTAACTGCACATCGAAAATCAGCACATGAAAGGTAGACATACACTTACTACAGACGTGAAATTACGCAGACTTGCATGTTAGAGGACGAATACACAACCTATCCCTTCTTTTTTGTGTTCTAGATCCTATAAAATGTAAATGGTTTGTCAGTAGTGCTATTGGAAAATTATGTTTACATTTACGTAGCGTAAGAACTACAAGTGAACAACGTTTAAATTACTCTACTGAAAGAAATTTAAATAGCGTTACATGTGAATGAATAACAAATAAATAATTGCATGAAAAATGTGGTCATTTCAGATTTAAAGATTGTATCCCGACTCTCAGTAGAGCGAACTGAAAAAAATCGCTACAGGCCGCAGCTAAGCTGACCTTTACCGTGAGAGAATTGGACCCGTCATCTGCCGAATACTATTTTCGTGCGTTAATACTAGCGGTACACTGAAATGCTCGAAAAAATTATTGTAATATCACTTTGTAAAACTAGGAGAAGAAGAAACTGCGCTGTATTCCAGACTCATTCCAGTATCTTTGGTACATAAATTAGGAATGCCGTAGAAACCGAATGGAGAAAGATGCAGGGGCTATTAATTATTTCTTGGTTGTTTCCCTTCAGTGTTGTATGTACGTATATCTGACAGTGCTGTGTATAGTGCAGACGAAACTGCAGAAACGCGAATTTGAAACGAGAACGAGCCTGAAAAAAATTCTGCAGTAAGGAGCTTAATATTTGTTAGGCTTCCTCTTCACCAAAGTCAGATGAAGGATCGTGAGTTGAACGGGATGCATTGCAGGTCTGTGAGTGACGATATATGTATGCAGATTCCTTTGTAAAATCCGGATAGACTGTCACATTCGGACGCTCGGACGACCCAGGTTTAGATGGGAGTATCACGTAAGAATTCTCCTTCAAAACTTAAGACTGGATGCAACTAGCTTCTTGTGCAAACGGCAAAGAATCTTTTGTTCCATATAAGGCAGTACGTTTTTTAACTGTGTAAAGAGCAGAATATTCGCTTCTTATGATGGGCCAAAATCAGTTGCTATGGACATGAAATAAAGAAGCCTTACCATATTTTATGATATTGTCACGAGAGATATATTATTCCAGAATTAGTGTTGTCTTCGTTGAGGTTCGATTCATGGTGTACTAGGGAACAAAATCATTAGATCACAATGTTTGTTACAGAAATAGTAACCCCAGCGTCAAATTCAAAAAGATGTTCTTGTCTGAACTACTGCAGAATTATCATTGTTTAAATCTCTTCTGTCTAGTCTTATAGACTTTCATGACAGTTATACGGAACGTCTGAATGATTTATAGGTTCAGTCGTTTCCAAAGGATAAAAATAGGGTATACCTTTGTATCGTGTAGCCCCTATCTAATTTCAGATAAATGGGTTTAAAGCCGTGATTTAAATGAGACGTAGGATTTATTGTGCACATATATCATGAGACATAACCTGCATATTTCAGTCTAGAATTTACTTGCTGCAGGGCAGTTCTTTATAAAGTGGTTCCGTTGTGAAAATGAAATTGTACGTTCTCAGGTTGATGAAGGAGGAAACGGCCGCTAGATATGGAAGGTATTTGCGAAAGTTCAGTAAAAGCTGTTGCAGACAGACGACAATGGGTTGTCCTTTAGTTTGGATGTTAGGTGGGGTGTAACAGGGTCTGAGCTTAAAAGGTGACCATGTTACGAAATGGTGTCCAGGGCCTACTACGTGAGACTTCAGACTTTTGTTAACCTTTTAAAGCCTAGCGGTAACTTTACGCACGACCAGGTTTAACATTAAAAAATTCTACGTGGTGCCCACATTGCGTTTATGTGTCTTGTACGGATCTCAGAACAAACAGCAACTTTTGCCTTATAAAACATTACGAGACTGGTTTTTATAACCGAAGTGGAGAGTGTTTACAGCGCGGTACGCACTGAGTCCTTATATAAAACAGACACTCTTCGCCTTTAATAGGTATATGTACGTTCATTTTCAATGAAAGTTGAGGAATTTCGTATCTGGGCGACTAACATCAACTGAAGAAGGTCTCTGTTCTGCGCAGGTAGTCACTGATTTTTAGACAACTGTGAGTGCTTTCTGTGCTAAAATCCGTACGGTCCAAGGCCTAGATGCATGATTGTCACGGTGTGTAAATCAGCACCTTTGTTTCACATTCGGAATGTCGGACGTTCAGTTACCATTCCGAATTAAGGTTATTAGAACTGATGTTTGTATTCCACGGTCTCTTCGGATGGCTTACGCTACAATAAAACTCACGTCATTTTAACCGCTAAGAACACTGCTACATATTGTGACATTAATTGTAATACATATTTTGCTTAGTAATCCCCAACAGGACTGCAATGCCAAGGGATTCACTATACTCTTAGATCAGAATATTTGTCTGTAGAATATTAAACGACCACAGATAAGCTACAGAAATTACTCAGTGTCCAATACGATCAGACACAGGGGCCAAAAGACGTGGAGGAGCAAGCGTTTGCTGCTTATTTTAGCGTACTATCTCAGAATTTGAGGGAAGGCTTTTAGAAAAAGTACAAACTGTAATGAGTTAGAATATTTACTACATCATACAATAACGGAATCGACTGTGGTCAGCTCGCTTAATCTTAACTGTTATACTATAAAGTTTGTAATAAAACACTTGGGTCTCATTTAACTAAGAAATTTGTTAGAGGGGAGGGAGATCAGATGGAGGCGGATGCTTTGTCATATTTCATATACATTGCATTTGTAACCAATCTGGATAAAATATTATTATATCTGTATGTCAGCATGTCTGTTTAAATGAGTTGTCAGTTCCTAGAATTTTTCTGAGGAAATTTGATTTTTATGCGAATCGTTTTCTTCTGCTTTAGTGGTAGGTTTACAACTTTCCTTGGCTTCCCACATGTCTCTATCATTACTTTTACCTCTCCGAATACATATGACATTTCTTTTCAGTGAACTGTATGGATTCTCGTGAATCATGTGGCTCAGTTAATAAATACATTGCCTACAAACTGAAAGGTTTCTGTGCACCATGGCCTCTGCAGGAGTAAGAGACCACAGCTTGATTCTGTCCTCTTATTTGCAGTAATTTCCAAAGCTAGATTGCATGAAACTTGCTTCGTCTTCCCATATGCGAAAGCAGAGCATGACTGTATTGAACGCTGACCTACAACCGACATCTTTTGCGTACATCAAGCACCCCGTCGAATTTCGAGCATAATCCTTTCGACACTGTGTTCACGTTAGCCTTACACGGTGTCTAAGTCTTGACGGGAGATGAGTAAGACACGATTGATGTTGTATCGTCTTGTTAATCTATATCGATAATTAATTTCAAAATCGCTCTTTCGGTTCGCATTTTCGGAGTAACATTGATACGAATGCGAAGAACGCTTGCTGCGCTATATGGCACAAGTGTGTAATGTCTGCGTATGCACTCATAACCAGACTGGACAAAGTATCTTGATAGAAAAGACAGGTATATAGGGCTATACCGAGCGTAATCCAGTATAATGTTACAAAGATTAGCGTCTTCCTGCTGCCCTTAACGTACCAGAACATGCCCTTCGTTTTATGCAAGATACGTAGTTTAAACATTTACAATATTGTAACTACTGTACTATATATAAGTCCTGACATTCAGAAACAAAGTATTAACACCCAGTAATATGTATTTGTATGCTTCATATGGTTATAAAACTAAACATTGGTTATTTCCTTCAGCAGGTTTAACTGACTGGTCTTTGAAACAAAGCCACAGTTTTATTTAACGTACGAACTGAATTTTTAAGTATAAGTTTCTTTTCAGACGAACTTCACGTAAAAAGTGTTAACTGGTGTTAAAGCTCCAGTATGCATAGTCATTAAGCTGTGCAGCAAAATATCGGTGATATGTAAGGAGCTGAATATCAGACCATGCTAAAGATCCTTCAGCCTATGTGGTCTTCTGGAACTCATACCAGCCGATGCTACTGCTTTTTTAATTTTCATAGTACTCGCATTTATGTGACCACTGGAATTTCATTGACAGTTTTTGTCATGTGGACTGCAGTGTTAAATTTTTTTAATCTTTATTTCTCATGTGGAAAGCCTTAATGTTAGTATACTTTTAATAAAATTTTGAGGAAGCCATTTTTCCATCCATAAAGCCGGTTATTCAAGTATCAGACAGTTCCAGTTTCGTTGAAGGTAATATATTAAGAATTACAAGCTAATGCTGACTTAAAGTACGACCACAATTAACATTTGAAAATTGTACGTTCTGCTCACAGAGTGTATGTATGTTAGCTCGTATGTTTCTCAGAACACATGGAGATTATTTCCATGCACTGCATTACGTGAATGGAATTTGTTTTCTGCTAGGTACGAAATGAATATTTAAACATAATTCATGTTTATCTTAGTATTTACGTTGTGAAATGAAGGAAGAATTTTCATCTACTTTTTATCATGTAAGTGAGAAATTGTAGCAGAAAGAAATAACTAACTAGCTCTAAAGTCTAGGAATGATATCTGGGAAAGTGAATATGAGAGATAAAATGATATAAAATTTATTTTGATCATACAATGAAAATAGGGAGAGAATCTGTATATTTTTAAGTAACAGGTGTACATCACATGCTGTTCTTTATTGAGTGAGATTTGAACATCTCACGGGAATGACTATAAACATTTCTGTTTTCTATAATGTAACATCATGTAGTCTCGCAGAAGCCTACCGGCGTGTCAGGACAATTTTCTGCCTGTATCATCACAGTAGATGAGTAATCACCCACAGCATCTGGTAATGGAGGCAGAAAATGCATCTGAAACGTTAGTTCGTTATTAGTAGACTTTACAGCGTCACATCCCACACCAGTGCAATCTTCTTCACTAGTTATTGAAATACGTGTTATATCTGTGACGTAATGCCTGTTACTAAAACGCCGTGTCTTGGTCTGTGTTTAAAATGAATGGCAGAAGAATATATTCTTACCTAGCTCCAGACGCTTGCCGGCGGCAGACTTATCACAGTTTCTCTTGCAGTAATGAGAAACACGAAAAGAAGGTGGAATAACTTTAGTTGCTCTCTCTCTTGGCATTGATAAATTTCAGTGAAGTATTAAACGGATTACTCACTTGTTTTCTTGGAGGGTGTAACTGTAAACGTAGAAATATTAAGCCTCTTTGTGACTTCTGGGCTGACTTATTTTCACGTGTTTACACATAAATGAAGACACATCCAAATGCATAGCCCAGTACGAAACTGCATTTAATATTTCACTACCTTAGGCAGAAATAGAAAGTCAAAAATAGAGCAGGTAGTCCACGTGCAAAGTATTCGAACCGCATTTCATAGATGATAGCCTGAAAATGATTATATGCAATGACGCTTTCCGTGGGTTTCGTCAGTACTTGTGATTTGAAATAATGCACTGTCATTTCCATCAAAATTACTACCCACTCACAGTACATGCGTCTCTTGTCATTCGACTCTGCAATTCGATACTTCTCAACAGGATTTCCCTTTTTGGACTGGGGGATTCTAAGATTTCAATATAAGTCTTGCAATTCGTAGCAAAATGTTCTGAAAAATTAAAAGCTCGTTCGCCGCAATAAAACATTTCAGATTTTGTGTCCGTTCATCACACTTCAATTCTTTGGTTTCCAGTTTTCCTATACACCTGCGTCACAAATTATTATGACATTTTGTTTGTAAATAGGAAATATTGAATACGCATTACACTTTGACCTTTGAAACTGCGAGTTGTACGTTTCTCAATGAATTATATAGCTAAACATTTAATCGCAAAATCGACGTAAAAGAATAGAAACATAAGTAATACAAATGCGATAGTATTGGAATGTTCTGGGCCGATTTTAACTTCGTACATGAGGTTATTGATATAATTGTGGGTCTTTTTGTTCCCCATGAAGTTTATAACTAGCAAACTAAAAATCAAATGCTGAAGATAATCCACCTTCGCGGTTAGGTGGGTAGCACCCATTCTTTTTAATTTTTTATGAACACTGCAGCCAACCATTTTATGCCATTCATGGTGATTCAGGAGGAAAGGTCAACTTTTTGGAAGGTAATAATTTCGGTCATTGTGAGGAAAACCTCTGTACCAGGGTTTCTCAGTCGGGGTTCTGTGGAACCCTAAGGTTCCGCTAGAGTTCGCTAGGGGTTCCACGAGAGATCGTGATTGAAAACAATAAACATCTTTTTTTTGAACTTCACGCGCCGCACGATGATAGCGCTGGCAGTGATGGAGCAGCCCCTTTAGCAATTTCGTTAGATATCTTTCAGCCTTGTAGGGCAGTGCGCAGTAGGACCATGTTCAATCGGTTGAGTCCGTTCTGAGTTTTTGACGCGAGATAGGGGAGACGGCTGATAAGTGGCGACGACTGGACTGGACGAAGGTGACGACGTAGGCTGATGGCGTCATCTGGTGTAGTAGAAAGTCGGAGGGAAACTTTCATTCTAAGGAAGGAATTTTTACGCGCCGCGACACAGTTGCCACTCCTGCCGCTTTGCTGTTGTTAACGTTGCAAAAACGTGGTTTGTGTAGGTTAGAAGTGAATTGTATTGTGAAGTTTTCGTATTTTTCCGTATTGTGACGAGGTGCGAGATGGAAGAGGATGATTCTAGGCCAGGGCGTACGGACAATTCTGATAAGGTTAGTGGCGAAGAATTACAATCTTCTGAGTCATTTCATTGCACTATTGCAATAAGGGTCATAAAAAAGTCCATCTTTACAATGAAAGCTGCTTATCAATGGGGTTTACATGGGCTGGTAGGTACATCTAAAGTCAGGTGTTAAGTGGCAGCACCACACAAAACAATCAGAAATTGAGGAGGAAGTATTATGAAGTGTGTCAGTACTAACAGACTTGCGAATAGGTTAGTGGTATCCCTGTTAATTAAGTTTGAATGTGCTGCACGCTGCGAAAAACCTGGTGTTAGCAGGCGCAGCACCACGTGTGTTATAATGACTCAACAAATACACGTAAACTTAAACATGAGCTGGTGATCCAAGTTTTCCTATTCCACTGTGTGTCGTCTCTGGCAAGCAACTGACAAATGCAACAATTACACCAGCAAAATTGAAAAGACACTTAACTAAAAATCACAGCCATTTGACAAGTAAAGGTGCTTATTATTTTAAACGGCTACTGGAATCGCAAAACAAACAGAGTAAAGCTTTTGTTAAAAAAGTCTTATTCAGTGAAAAGGCTCAGGAAGCAAGCTATTTAGCAGCAGAACTTATAACCTGGAAAAGGAAAAGTCACAAAGTTGGTGGGAACTTAATAATGCAAACATGTAAAATTATAGTGAGTAAAATGCTAGGACAAGATGCAGTATGGGAAATTTAAAAGGGTCGACTCTCAAACAGTATGATAAGTCGACGTATTGGTGACGTGTCACATGATGCTGAAGAGGTTTTGTGTAACAAACTGAAAAAAAAACAGCTTCTCAATCCAGGTTGATGAGTCAACAGATTTCACCAATAAATGTCATATTATAGCTAAAATTATATACAAACACACCAACACGTGCATACGTTCGATAAAAAACTGAGTTAAAAATGTGTTTACTTACAGACCCAACATGTTTTGGTGCTCTGTGGCACATCGTCAGGGGTAACACTAAAAATATAAAACACTGATTGTTGAACCACTAGAGGCTCCAACGTGTGCCTGGTCAAAGTATTATCACTTCAAATTCGAACACTTGGTTAGAAGACGTAAAGCTTTGAAAGTCCTGATGAAAATGGTATAAAATACAGTTGTAACTAAAATGATTTGGATAAAATCCATAATACTGCATTGTAGCTCTCAGACTGGATGCTGCTGAAAGTCCCAGTGAAAATGGTATAAAACACAGTTGTAACTAAAATGATGAGGATAAAATCCAGAATACTGCATTGTAGCTGTCAGATTGTAGCTATCCAAGTGTTCGGCTTTGAAGTGATAACGCTTCGACCAGGCATGCATCGGACCCTCTAGTTGTTCAACGATCAGTGTTTTATATTTTCAATGTTACCCCCGATGGTGGTGCCACAGAGCACCGAAACATGTCAGGTCTATTCCTAAACACATTTTTTACTAACCTTTTTATTAAATGTGTGCATGTGTTGCTGTGTTTGTATATAATTTTAGTGACTATGTGCTTGGTATAGACAACATAAAAGTCATGTTATAGCATTTGTAAGATTTGTAAATGGCAGCAAAATTCAAGAAAACTTTTTCTGCTGCAAAGAGCTGCCCAAAACAAGCAAAGGCCAAGATATATTTAATATTTTGTCCTCATATTTGGAAACAAAGGTTTGTCTTGGAGGAACTGTGCTGGCATCTGTACTGGTGGTGTCCTGTCAATGGTTGGTTCCATGAGAGGTTCTGCCTGTCACATAAAAAAATAAAATCCTGATGTCACAACACACTGCTTTCTGCATGGAGAGGTGCTGGGGTCAAAAGCTCTTGGAGATGGAATGAAAAAAATTCTGGGTGCTGCTACAAAAATGGTTAACTTTATCAAACAAAAACCAGTTCACTCAAGAATGTTTAAAAAACTGTGTGAAAACCTGGACAAAGAGCACATAAATCTGCTACATATAGAAGTCTGGTGGCTTAGCAGAGGAAGAGTTCTCAACAGGGTGTCTGAGCTGAAAGGTGAATTGCAGGAGTATTTTCAAGAAAATAGTAGACCAGATTTTGCTGAGTGCTTTGAAGATGAAGAATGGCTGCAGAAACTAGAGTACTTATTAGACATTTTTCACCACATAAACCAGTTGAACAAGTCTCTACAAGGCCCTAGAGAAAATGTTTTGACATCAAGTGACAAGATTTTTGTATTTAAAAGGAAACTGAATGTTTGTAAAAATCACATTGCAACAAGAAATCTTGAAATGTTTCCACAGCTGCTTGGATTTGAGAGTGAGGAAGGATATCAGCAAGTCTCAAGTCTCATTGAAAACCACCAGGAAGGACTGCAGAACAAAACTGAACAGTATTTCCCCTCACTTTTAACACAAGTGTGTGACTGGGTGAGGGACCCTTTCCCTGAATCTTCTGCTGAGCCTGAGAACTTGACTTTAAGAGAATAGGAAGAACTTCGTGAGGTGCAGTCAGATCATACACTGAAGATGAGATTTACTGACCTGCCCCTGGACAAGTTCTGGATTTCTGTGAAGGAAGAGTATCCTGCCATTCATAGGAAGGCATTGAACATTTTGCTGCAGTTTTCAACTTCTTGCATGTGTGAGCAAGCATTTTCTTGTTGAACAAGCATGAAGAGTAAGGACAGAAATTGTCTCATTGCGTGGATTGACACGTACCAACAAATGCACCATTGAAAAATATATATTAGCGTTTAGAAATAAGTCCCTACATATGTTTCAACGAAATGAGTTTTCAGCTTCAGGGGGTCACTGATGTGAGGTCCACACAAGCATCCATATGGTAAGACACTAAATCAGTTGCATTCACTAGGTCTTGTAGCCACTGTGGTAAGACACTAAAATAGATCTTGTAGCCACTATACACACAGATGTTCCAGTAGTCTTAATATGTTAAAATATGATGAATTAAAGTCACAGGTTTTGGACACACTCTATGCACATGTGTGTAAAATAAATAATTGAAACAGACTCACAGCTAAAACTTAGCAATGTCACTTTTTATATGTCCAGTCTCTGTGTATCTAATTCATTATGTTATCTTCTTGGATGTACTTCATGTTGTTGGTCACAGTCATTTGTAGGTACAGACTTGTGGTGTGTGTGTAGATACCTTTGTTACCAGGTTGAAGATTTATTCTGTAGTGATGTAGTGTGTGTGTTGTGTCTTCCTGGGAACAAACATATCTGCATACACACCACAAGTCTGTACCTACAAACAACTGTGACAAACAACATGAAGTACATCCAGAAAGAAAACATAAAGGAAATTGGAAGTATAAAAAGTGACATTGCTAATTTTTAGCTGTGTGTCTTTTAATTATTTATTTTACACACATGTGCACAGAGTGTGTCCAAAACCTGTGACTTTAACTCATCATATTTTAACATGTTAAGACTACTGGAACATCTGTGTGTATAGTGGCTACAAGATCTATTTTAGTGTCTTACCACAGTGGCTACAAGACCTGGTGAATGCAACTAATTTAGTGTCTTACCATATGGATGCTTGTGTGAACCTCACATCAGTGAACCCCTGAAGCTGATGACTCATTTCATCGAAACATAGGTAGGGACTTACTGATAAAGGTTAATATATATTTTTCAATGGTGAATTGGTTTGTATGTGTCAATCCATGATGAAAATGCATGGTTTCAATAACACAAACATCTCATGTCAGCTGAAAATGAAATCCATGTGTGCTTATCTTAAGTTCGACCAAGAACTGAGTATTTCTGCAGCAAAAAACAAGCACATGTTTCACATTTACTAGGTAAATTTCATTCTTTATTTTTAGTTTCAAAAATAAAACTTTTTATCCGTATATAGACCTATAAAAGAGATCAAGAAACCAACACATGTGTACAACAATTTTGTAACTGCTGGACCTATACTTGAGCTTCATCATGTCACTGAGTAAGAAAATGTGTTTTCAGTCTTGTATAAAATTGTGTCTTAGGCTACATTTTTATTCATATTGCTTTGGCTTATGGCTTCTAGGAGCTTTACTATTTATCATTGTCCATAAATTTTCGTGTTGTAAATAGCATTAATCAAAATCAATTTACAGCCTTTATTTAAATTACATCCACAGACCCTACCTTTAGAAAAATTAAATCCCATCTTGGCTTAAGCCAGTTATTTAACAGAAGTGTAAGATGTTTGCCTTATGAGTGTTTAAAATTTATGAAAGGAAAGAAAGACGTTAATTTCAAGAAAGATTGGATAAAATGTCATTTGTAATTTGAAGAAAGATTGGATAAAAAGTAATTTGTAGCTTTAAATAGGCAAAAAACTGCTCTTGCACATACCATAACTTTTTAGCGTCTTATAGAGTAGAAATGTGTGATAAGATTTTTAGGCCCACTTGGATAAGGAAAAAAAGAAGTAGGAAATTAAAAAAAAGAAACAACTGAAGTTTTTTGTACCTACACTACTGACTTGCATTAGAGTTAATATCCTTTGTGGATAGGAGGAACCGTACATAAAGAGTAGGCTAATAAGTTGGCCAAAATAAGCAGATCCACAGAAAAAATCGTTTTGTGCTCAAAAGAGCATTGACAGTCATTATTGGATTACTATACTTACAACAACTTACTATCACGGTAACGCACCGTGACCTGTAGATATAATAATTTTGGTGCAGGGGTTTTCCTGAGACCTGAAAATTATTTGAAGGGTTCCTCCAGGGTAAAATTTTGATAAAGGCTGGTCTATACGAAAATGTGTCTAATTCTGTTGGTTACCGAGATATAACTGTTTGGATCTCCAGACCTAACTCCGTTAGATTTTTATTTGTGGGGTTGGAGGAAGGGTGAAGTTTACATAAGAAAGGTGGATACACGAGACGAATTTCTCGCTTGCATTTTGGATGCTGCTGACCATAAAGAAACGTGAAAATTAACTCAGACGAACAACACGTGGTATTCTCACAAGAGTTGAGCAGTGCACTGAGGCTGACGGTGAGATTTTCGGACATTTATTGTGAACTGTAACAAATTTGTCATTGAAACAGTAAATTAAATTAACATTAAATTTACAGTAGGTAATGTCTCATTCTTTATTACTATTTAGAATGCCTTTGTATTTGTAGATTCAAACAGCTCTACCTCGTTAAAAATTCAGATTTAGACACATGTCCATATGAAGTTTTTTTTTCTCACAGTGACCCATATTATCGCCTCCCAAAATACTGACCTTTTCTGCTGCGCAACCGTGTCTATACCATGTAAGTCTATTTAATATAGAGTTGATAAGGTAAATTTTCCCTGTAATTTTCAATTAATTTGAGCACCGGAGAGACATGGGAGATTCATGTGTAGCTGTGTGCGTTACTGACCTCGGACCTAGACTGATGTGAGCGGTCAGATTCAGAATATTAGGCCCACGTTATCCTTGGGGAAAGCTTCTCTGTTTTCCAACGGATTCGTGGTTGGCTAGTGCAGAGAGCCGGGCTGCACGTGATACTATAGAGAAGAGTACTTGCTCTTTTGACTCTGGGCCTGGGTGACAGAAATTTCTCATTTTATGCTAGGCCATGTTTAAGAAGGAGCACAGGCAGTTTTATACAATCACGTAACCCATCATCCAATGCAATTACCTGGCTTGAGATCGTAACGTCCCTCCAACCAGAACTTGGTGTTTGATGATGTAATTGTCAAATGCGCACTCCTCTCACCAGCAACCCAAGTCCTTTGTGTGAGCACGTCCTGGTCTTCACCTGAGACCATGAAACCCATTAGCACAGAGACACTCTCTGTAGTAGCTTCTAAGGCACTGTTTGTGAATTCGAGCAATGCGCTTCGATAGCAGCAGTTTTTTTTTAACGAGACAGGTGTTAGGTTTTTGGTTGTTTGGTTGGTTGGTTGGTTGGTTGGTTGGTTGTTCGGTGGGTGCTGGCTCTTGGGAGACGAGTGTGCAATGTGGTGAACCCTCTAAGAGCCACAAACTCACGTTCACAGTCGTCAGGGCTCCGTTTGGCTATACACTTACAATTTCCTCAACCACATGCATTTCATCGCTTGCGGAGATTCTCAGTCCTACAGAGAGATGGTGCTTAATACAAAAGACTCAAGCCTCCACGGACGAACGGTTCATCATCTTATTACAGTTCCTTCTGAGGACAAGGACCAGTCGCAAGCTGTAGTGCACATAATAATGAAACTGAAATTAATAAGAGTTTCGGACTCTATATCTGTGTTCGTGTGAACAACGAAATTATGTAATATGTATGTGTGTGTGTGTGTGTGTGTGTGTGTACGTGTGACTACTTTCTATCCACAATTTATTCTTATTATATACGTCTGCTATTAGGCTTTTCGTTTACTGATACTGCAGCGTATCCGCCACTTCACCTCAATATATTTCATTTCGCCTACATACCGTTTCAGCTGCAGAAATACCACCTACACCATTTCAAACATCCTTGGTTTCCCTGTGAGTCATTTTGCATACTGTTATTTTGTATATTGTATTTGACCTATGTTGTGTCCGGTAAAACTGTGTAGTTGCATTCTACTGTAAGCGTAGCAAAGGCTTTTTTACTTGAGGTATATCTGTGTATGATTTATGTCTTTAGTTCATAAAGTTTTGTATCTGCATGCTGCCTTTGACAACCAGAAGATAACAATGACATATATATGGAAATACCATTCATGCATATGGTTTTAAAGTTGCTGTTGTAACTCAATTGCGTATTAAAGTTATGTGTAGTGTGTGTAGGCCGATCTTGGAAAAACGAAGAAAAGGGAAGTTGATGTGAATTTCATTATGTGAAAGGCATTCAGTATGATCAGCTGAAATTGACTGTGTACAAAAAGCTAGTATCAGTTACACCACCTTTGACTCCATATACCTGATTTTATCACATACTGTATGATCGGAATCTTATACATGTATTACCGAAGTAACAGTCCTTATCAGTGGAATCCGTATAACGAAAATGGAAGTTGAAAATTAATAATAATATGTTTACACTGAAGGCTTGACACATGTTTAAAGAGTCTTGTTAATAAATTTAACTGTCATGCTAATCAGTGAGGAGAGTGACGCAGTCAAGAAACCCTTTAAACCGTAGTGGCGTCTATCACGAGGTTTAATGGTAAAAAGTTGTACGGTCTGCCCAGGATGTGAATTTATGTGTATTTTATGGATTTCAGAAAAACAGTAATTATTTCTCCATAGAGCATTATATTATTTATTCTGTAACTGAATCCTTGAATACAATACAGGTTAATCTAGTTTTTAGAGCGTACCAACGAAATCGCAACCCATTTTTGTAATGTACTCATTTAACAGTTGATTTTCGGTCATTTGGTAGCTGCTGATACGCTTTTAAATTAATTACAATTACGAAATAAAAGGTAACAAATTAAGCGGAACGATCCTTAAAGTTGACTTGCAACGTATGGGCTTGAGGTATTATTCGCAGGCTGGTGTCTTATGTTCCTATTTGAGTGTCATTTGCTAAGAGAATTTCAGTGAAGTTACACGAAATAAACCAGCTTTCTGATTCCATCCCCCCTTTCCTCTGTACATCGGATCATTGTATCCGCTGTGTTAGTTTCTTGAAGAGTGATAACGCCCTAAGCGCCTGCGTCTCAAAACTTGGCAAACAAAACAGGCGGATAGGTTGGAAATCAAAGCATGAACGTAGCCTGTTACTGCTGCATCTCTACCGAAGCAGAATACCAGTAAATCGACTCAAAGCATAGATGCAGGTTTTTTTTCTATGATTAGAAACTTGTAAGCCCCTTCAGACTCTTTCTCCATCTTGGTCCAGTGTTTTGGTATTGACCCACCGCGAAATCAGGACCCTCATATTTTCAACAGCAAAGAAACCTAACTGCCATTGTGTAGCTCTCTATTTTACAAACAGTTATTATTATTATTATTATTATTATTATTATTATTATTATTTAGATTAATTAAAAAGTACTCAGTATTTGATGCTGTTCCTCGCGCTGAGGTCAGTCGTTCAGCCAGATGCGTTGCTGGGGCTAATGCCGTCAGTAGGAATAGTTGAATTTTCAATCACTGTAGCATTTCGCTAAATCATGCAATTAAATGTAATGTTATTTGATTTCTAATTCTTCTCATACATTGGTTTGTTACTTAACCTATGGTTCTTTCTGTTATTCATTGTCAATTCTGTTTATTAATTCCTTTCGTTCTTTAAATGGCTCTCTGGGTATTATTCTACATTGTTGTAATTTCTCCTGTTTTAGGCGCGTTCGCAAAATTGCGAAAAGTGACTATTAGCATCGTCATGTCCGTCTGTCTGTCTGTCTGCTTGTCGGCATAGAACAGCTAGTCTTCCACTCTACAGATTTTCATGAAATTTAATACGTGAGGATTTTTCGTAAACCTGTCGAGAAAATTCAAGAGATTTCGCTCTTCTGGAATGTTACGCAGCGTAAATGAGTAGGTAACTTAACTATCATTCGACGCTCGCTGCCTAACATCCCCGAAGAGCAAATATCTCATTTACACAGCGGCAGAAACCTGAAATCACGAGGACATTTAAGTCTGATTAAAATCTGACAAGAATAATGGGTACTTTACACGAAGGCCTTGTACAGTTACGATAATATCTCTCTGAATTCTTCTTAGAATGATAAATTTCCCAGACAAATTTGTAGAGAGAATAAAACACAAATTTTATGTTCAACATATTTTTCTGAAGATCATGCTGTCTTTTAGGCGGTTTGGAATAATGTGGTAGAGCCGCACAGCTCACAGATGGCAGTATACAATGCTGCACAGAAAAGATATGATTTGCATGCTGGATAACCAAGGTAAGCGCAGACAAACAGTCCTAATACATGCTGCTTTTCCACGCAACAGTGATTGTGCGAACGCACCACAAAGTTAGGTTCTACGTACATTGCCCCTCCTCTTCATTTCGTGTCTCCTTCTGCATACTTTTGTTTGTGATATACGCATAATACTCAGTATTATATTTTTGTCTTTAGTTGCCTGCATTTGTTCCTTAATCCTCTTAATTTTCTCGAAGTTCTCTTTTTAAGTCTTACGTAGGTAAACTGTATGTAGTTGACCTTTCTCCTTCAATATACATTTGTGCTTTTTTTGTAATTGTACCTCGGACTGTTCAGTCATCATACAATTAAACTTGAATTGAATAATAATTATTATTATTAATATTATTAATGTTATTCCTTAGTTTCTTTCAACGCACAAAGATTTTTAAACTATAAATTCCCGTTTTTTTTAATTTCGCTGGCAGCAGACTTCTGTATGGTTCGGTAAAAACTTTTTTGTCAAGGACCGGAGAACGGGTTGATAGTATCCTTCAGTTGTCACTTTGCTGTGTAACTGCGAGTAATTTCCCCGATTTTCAATACAAAATCACATACTTGTCGATAAGAAGTAATTTCTGTGTATGCGTGTTTATATAAGTGTGTTTATATATGTATGTATACATACCTGTTTTCGGAAGTGACGAATCACAGAACTTACTGAGATTATTCAGCGTTGCTTACCGGGCTGGAGGTCACAGTGTGTTTTAATTACTTACCCAACAAGTATGACCAGAAAGCAACTCCTAGGAAATAAAAGTAATTGTGCTCGCTTCGTAAATTGGACATATTTTTCGACAATGTGTATACGTCGGTAGAGTGTATAGTCTGAAAATAGTGCAGGAACAAAACCATTTAATTAAGGGGTAAGGGGGGATGATATTAAACCCGTTTACCTTATCTGCTGCTTATTTCCGTAAATGCGTAAGTAATAGACGGAAATTTCTTTATAAAATTATTTCATCTGGTATGCATACGAGTATGTCTCTTTTTCAAGGACTCACGAATTATCCGAAACGCCTTTCGTCGTATTTACTGTTATTTTTCTTGCTTTTTAATCAGTGAGTATTTTCCAGATAAACGCTGAAAATATACCTATTTTAAGTGTACTTTCCCACCTTGTTCATATCACACGTATAAGTTTTCTGTGCATTTGAGCAACAAATATACAACACATTGTACCTGATATCTTAGAAATGGAGAAATGTCGATCATGCTCGATTGCTGTGCATAGGATCTCGACATAATTTTCGGCCTGAGCTCCTTCCTGACAAAGATCATGTTCTGTTCTTGTTATAAAGACCAGTCACGTCGACATGTTATCATAAATGTGCATAGGTCTTCATATAAATTATTTGCTATTTTTGCCCAATTTTAAGCAAAATCTTAATGGCTGGAAAGATTTGAATAGAAATCCTAAATAAAACCCTTGAGGAAAACTCGTCTGGCGGGAGTTGCTTTGCTGCGTGCGAATAGACAGCCGGACAGAGAAAAAGACACGACAAGATTTGCAGTAGATTTGCGAAAGCGCAAAATGTTGAGAAAGATGAGAAATGCATATAAATTGCTTGATCAGGAAGGAAGTATTTTTCGTGGGAGACAGAACTCTGCTGAACCGCGTGTATTCTTCAGCGAGAGGTAGAAGAATCGTGAAACTTGATTGGAAACGTTGTAGAAAGTAGTGGTCATAACCTATCTTGTGTGCTGTTTTAGACTTTGCCTAGACGAACTGAGGCACTGATGTTGAAAGAAACACTTATACGTCGTGAGTGTGATTTGTGACGCCGTGTTTGGCAAGCAACATCGATACTGGTGTGAGGGGTTTGGGTTTACCTCAAGACCAACCACCTTATTTTACCGTTTCTTTTCCATATTTTTAGTTTCTAAGTTGGGTGGTCGGTTTGGAGCAGATCATGAATATCGCCATCACCTGTACTATCTTCTTTGCATAGAGATGTGAGCAATGTAGTCGACCCCAGTACTTTCCTCGTTTCGTCTCAGCTGTTCGATGAACGGACTGTCTCCGTAAGGCATTTAGACAAGTCCTTCTTTATATTTATGACCCCTGAAGGGAGTTTGCCCCACTATTTTAAATAAACTGCTTTCCTTCTTGGTCTTCGGATCCTTACTTCATACATTCGGACTCTCCCCACATCTGTCCCCCTTTCCTTTTCGCCACTCCAGCGATTCGCCATCTGGAGTTTACTGGATTATCAAAGAAACTGTATTTCATAAGTGAAAAGGATCCTCACTTCTTGCAGCACTTCATATAAGTAATTTTAACAAAAAGTTATATTTGAGAAGTGTAGACGGTCACAGCAAATTCCTGTCAAGCGTCAAAGCAGTTATTTTCATTTTATAATAAGTAGCCGGAACAACTTCCAGACGGTTTTCTTTCGTGTAATGTTGGTTTTAAATGGAAGCAACATAATGTATGGTGTGA
This sequence comes from Coptotermes formosanus, assembly GCA_013340265.1. Taxonomy (NCBI): domain Eukaryota; kingdom Metazoa; phylum Arthropoda; class Insecta; order Blattodea; family Rhinotermitidae; genus Coptotermes; species Coptotermes formosanus. The sequence goes on along the minus strand of BLKM01001619.1, from coordinate 2,444,708 downwards.
AAAGACAGGTGTAAAATTTCCTTCTGTATTTCAACTGCCCCCAGCCTCATGTAATAAGGAAGGCAGTATTTAAAAACATATGTCAATATATTTGAAACCACCATAGCAATGGAAAAATATTACTTTATTGTGATTGTAGTTAATTTTATACGTATTCATTCTGACGATAGCTTGTTTTAAAACACTGAAGTTGCACTAGACTTTGCAGAAATGCTTACTTATACAAGCAGGACTGTTAAGCGTTCGAAAGGTGGTTTTCAGGCGACCAGTAAATTTGGAAGAACAGGGGAATTGTTACATAATTTGTTTTGAACTATGTAATTTATTTCCGTATCTCCTACTGTCGTAGTAGGACCACACTGCCTCTATAGGTAGGCAATTTGGTTTACAGCACAGCGATTACTTATGTTTTAAGTATGGATTGTGTCATGGGCAACGAACCATCACCATAGCTAATATTTTGTGAATTTTGGTTTAGTGTTTGAAAATTTATTTGTTCAGTCGTGCATAAACTGATGAATAAGAGTGGCATCTGTGACTGAGACAGTTTCCTTCTTCGCGACTAAATTCAGTGGATGCTTCCTCACATTTTCAACTGAAAACGGATGGGTAAAATATGAAGACTAATCCTTACGTAAAAATAAGGATATTCGGTTAAGACGCAAAAATAACAGTTCTGAGGTCCAAACCTTTAGTGACTATTAATCACAGGTGTCAAAGTTTACTTTTCTGTTCATATACACAGCATTCTGGTGGCCTGTTGAAAGCCGAATCTTGTACATGTGGCTGGGTTTTGTGGCACTAAAATACAAGATGTGAGCGACGGATCCAATTGCTTGTTTTATTATTTATACAACAACTGAATGAAACACCGTGTTTGTTTTTTGTTTGTTTGTATGTTTCTTGTCTCAGAAGGCAAATTTTTGTTGACTTCTGGCTACACGCTTCATTCTTCCTATTTTGAATATGTCGTATATTTGGTCGGCTGAAACTCAGTTGTGGAAACAAACAAGATTTATTTTAGGCGGAAGCGCTTCAGTATAGATCGCCTATTAAATTTGTTATGTTTGTCACTGTATCCGCCTGTATGCATGCAACAACTCACAGAATAATTGAACAGATTTTGGTGAAATTTAGTACTGTAAAATTTTAAACACGGTTGTGAAATTATTTTTAGTTAAAAGTGGGCCAAACTATCGGACTCCTCTTCACTTGAAGACTATTTTTACGAGGCAGAGTCAAAACGTAAAGTGAATTTATTAATTCCTCCCTATACAACAACCTGTGACAAATGAAAAGTGTGTCATTTTTCAACATAATCGCCCCTTTTTTCAACTCATATTTTGTAGCCTTCGCAACCTTTAGATCCCATCTGCAAATAAATTTTTCGTTTGTGATCGAACCCATATATGCATCGCGTCCTTATCTTCATTATCAGTGACTTTTTTAGTGGTCCAAACATGTGATAATCCGATGGTGCTAGGACCGGCCTATAGGGGGGTTGTGGGAGAAGTTCAGATTTCAGCTGCCTGAGTGTTTCAATGGCAGCGGCCCGAATTTCGGACGCGCGTTCTCGTGGAGCAAAAAGAACCCCCTTGGAGAGCAAACCTATGCGCTTGTTTCGAGTCGCCTGCATATCCTATATATTTCAAACATTTTAACGCCTTGTGACCGCAAAAAAATGAACACAGCTCGCTGTTCTACGACCGTACAATTCGGAAGCGGTGTTAAACAAGATTTTTAAACAAACACGACACTAACTAAAGCTGACACTGACTCCTCGCGACGATGTCTAGTATGTATTTGTGCTATTGAGACAGCTGCTAATTTTCGCAGTGCATAGATTGCAGCGCCTCTACAGGCAAATGGACTCTAGTTTTTTACTGAGCTCCACACTCGTATTTCTGCATACCTCTCCAGTGCAAATCGCTAAATATTTACCGGAGCAGAGAACTCATCAGAACAAACGTTGTAGAGGAGAACAAAACACACGTTTTATGTCCAATGTATTTTCCATAAATTTTACGGTTTTCTGGATCACTAAAGAAAAGGGATGATACGTTCACATTTCCAAACTTGTATGTGGAAAAATTCAAAGCGTCCCAAACGTACGTCTGCCATCCTCCCATGCGAAAACAAAAGAAATTATTGATTGCGTTTGGACAGCGCTGAAAAGTGGTCAGTTTTTTCTTTTAGTGAATTGCTCTATTCAATTACGGCCTATTATTTTATTTGGCGTATGATGGCCTAGGCTTATTTTATAGACTTATATATATAGATATACACACATGCTGATTTTTATTTACTGTGTATAGTGTCAGTAAAGTGTGAATCTCCAATACGATTGTTTATTCACTTAAAGTGTAGGTTAATTTAACTTTTCACTAATTTGAATAAGAATCCAGAAAAGGGTATAGTGACGGATTAATTTATTATTTCTTTATTGTTGCAGAAAAATTCATCGTGGTGTTAAATATGCCTATTTATTTTTAGTTCTAGTTATTTCAACTGTGGTATGTTTATTGTGTAAAAAATCGAACAACAGTTAAAATAGTGGCATTTATCAGTGTTTTCTTGATATTTTCGGTTTGTGCTATTCGCAAGGGACCATACAAATTTACCGTGCACAAATTTAAAGGCCATAAGCAATAACAGAGGGAACGCGCCGGCCATGTTGGGCTTGCATACATCTAGCAAGTTTTCTCATTGAGATTACGTAATCGAAACCCGCCTCGCTAAAAGTTTTATTTAAAATGGCATTTCTAGATAAAGCTAACTCCATATTACAAAGCCTTGCTTTTAAATGTTGACAGCTACTCATCTGGCCAAGCGTTTCTGTATGGAACTGGCATGTTCCTCATAATTTTCATAAAGGCCTGCCGTCATTGGACTACATCCTGATCCATCTTAATGTATTATTTAGCGTCCTGCTTTGCCAGAAAGCTCTAAAATTTCCGCCTGTCTGCGTTTTTATCTGGTCAGTTGTATCGGCGCCTAAGGATTTACAAACACTGCACTTCCCTGTCAGTAGGCTGTTCATATTCCGCACAGCGCTGCCCTTTCTATATTACTGCCCAGAAATTATTGTGTGAATAGAAAAATTATTACTTTATAATACAAGAGCAATGTAAATAAGTGAACTGAGGCCGCAGCGCCAAAAGAAATTGCGATACGATTACGGGTGTTTGAGAATTGGGTGCTGAGGAAAATATGTGGTTCAAGGGGGGCAAAAGATGGAGAAAATTACATGATGAGTAGCTCAAAATTTATACTTCTTACAAAATAATAATGCGGCTTTCCAATGGAGAAAGTTTAGATATATAGACTATATGAAACGCATGGGAGGGGAAAGAAATACATAGTCTTATTAGGAACACTTTCACTGGACAGTGGCATACAGATAGACGGCCAGACGTTAACAAAATGCACCTTATAACCGACCTCCCTCTTGCTGCTCTTCTTCTTCTTCTTCTTCTTCTTCTTCTTTCTCCGGTAGACCGATTACGTTCCGTACTAGCTGTGGTGGGTAGATTCATGACCTCCACTCGAGGGAAGCTACGTGTTGTCTGTCCAGAGGCATCTGTACCCAGTCCTTGGATTTTTTGTTTAAATAAATACTCGAAAGATTAACGTTTATATTTGTTTAATTGAATAAGATCATTATTGGTTACACTTGCTTTTACTGTCTGGCGGCACTGAAACACTGTATCACCTGGCCAACCATCTTCGTGTGTTACTAGGTTAGAGCAACACACGTAAATTTATTTTTACAATGGTGTTAAATTTTGCAAACACAATAACGGTTTAATTATAGTTAATTTTGACAACACTTCACTTCACTGTAGTATTATTCCAGCGCCAAAAACATAATAAATTTTAATTTCGAGTGTGTTATTTAATACTTGTTTAGAAGATGTAATTTCACGTCCTCCCCGACTGCTGGACCAAACGAGAAAAATCTGCTTTCCTCAGTTTCCCGTACGCGTCCTAATTTCAAAACTTACAAATTTTCCTATTAGTTAACATGATTTGAAAAACTCTCCATGGCTACTTCGAACAAAACGACTGCAGCCCAGATGTTCGTACACCACGAGTGATGGCTACCCGACCTGTCGACTCTCCAGTCATATTGTCTTGCAGTTTCAAAAGTCCTTCCTACCTCCATTTTCTATCCGGTCAGGTCACTGACTGCTAGTCATACCTCCTCTCTAAACATTGCATATGGTTCGGTTTATTTTACTTACCCACAAAAAAATATGATTTCCAAATTAATTTACGTATCCTGATTCTCTCAAAATAACTCGAACCCTGTCTGTGCGGTTACCAGCTGAAAGAAATACGGTGTGAATATACGAATTGGAATCGCCTGGTTCAGAACAGGATCCAGTAGCGAACTCTTGTTCAAAGAGGTGATGACCTTCGGGGGGTTTCTGTTTAGGGTGGGGAATATTTTGGCTACGTGACCGACAGTTAATGACTCAATAACAACACTGGTCCGTAGCCTTATTGCGTTTGTACAACACAGATCCTAGAACGAAACTTAACCGATTATAAGTGACAAGCTTTACTGTACTGTAACCACCTAGTTAATTTTATGGCTGCTACAGACAGGTATGACTCATTTGGCTCCAAAGTGAAACATACTTGAACGTTTTTCGCTTTCTAATTCCACCCTAGGCCTTGCCATGGCTCAGGCGCTTTGCCGCCGGCCTCCCACCGCGGAGGCCCGGGTTCGATCCCGGGTCAGTCCATGTGGGATTTGTGGTGGACAGAGTGGCACTGGGACAGGTTTTTCCCCGAATTCTTCGGTTTTCCCCTGCCAGTTTCATTCCACCTGTGCTCCATTACTAGGAAAAGGACAAAAAATAATCATCATCTTCATCTTCATCATAGGGTTACACAATAAGCCTCATGGCTGCAGTGCGTCCGTAGCGTCTGCTGCGGGTGCCTTCACCACTAAAAAAAAATCCACCCTATCTTTATGCTGATTTTAAACTACTACCTCATCGTAATGTTGAAAATAAATTGTGATTAAGGCATCTATGAATTACGTCTATATTTCTGACATTGAGGGGATAAAAAGAGAGAAATAATCTGCTAACCTTTCTGTATGACGACACAGTACAGAGAGGCTGTATTTTGTAAGTTTCGGAGAGGGACAGGAAGGTTTTAGAAAATGTGGCTGCACAGCCGACTTCTGAAGGGTGCCATTAAACAAGGGCACCAAAATCTATATTTAAACGGTGTGAATGTCCGAAAGCATCTCTGTAATAAACTTGTTTGCGGTTACTACAAACACTCAAGGATCCATCTTCCAACATTTGTTGGTGAATAATTGTTAATTTCTTCTGCTAACTGAGTGTTTATTCTGTCCGTAGTTTTTCAGTTTTGTTGTTTTATTGACATGCGATTCTTTGTTATATTTTAATAATACGAAACGTGATGCGATACGTGAAGTTATTACAGTGGCGTTGATGATGATTCAAGTCTTCTTGGACATGATGCCGTTCAGACTGGAAAATTTTTTCTGATGTCTCGAACTGCTTGCTACCTTCATAATCAGGGTAGTCCATGGAGACAGCGCTTTTGTCTAAGGCGTCACTAATTGTTTAATATTCTACTAAACGTAATGTTCCAGAAGACTTAGAACCTCAATAGCAATAATCTGTTAGTTATGGCATAATAAGCAAGAAACATGCAATTCGTACTATCCCGACTATCAGGCAAACCGTCCTACGTGTTTGTAATCCAAATACGAACGTTTAAATTTGACAAACTGTGGAGAACGTGAGTCATGTAATTGCAGCTGTGATGACTGGTTTAGTCTCGGTCAGACTCGTGGAGGGTGGCTCGTCCCTGCTGGGTTTGTGCAGAGAAACGTCACGTAGCACGTACGATGCCCATACATCACGTACCCATTCGCCGTCTCCAGAACATCCCTTACTCCCCCAGCCAACTATGACTTTAATATCGATCTCCAGTCTCCTAGTACACTAATATTCTTGCTCTTCAGAGTTACTTATACACTGGAAAATACGTAAAATATCTTAGTTCATGCCTGAAATATTAAAATAGCAAAGTCATATACATGAAATGTTTAGCCCTGTAAGTCACAGTACCTTCTATAGGCCTTGTACTACTTTTCTTAACATTATCTTAGTTTTACCCGCTGAGGCATTTATGTATTTCGTACGCCTCGCAGAATAAACAGCTTTCATTTTCTTAGGCAGCATTAGCCTTATGTTCTTTGTAAATAACATGTAGTCTTTTATTTTCATTAGCAATTGGGTTTGCATATATCACTAAATACATTTCATGCATTACAGTTTAAAAATTTAATTAATCAAATTTATACATTTCGCATGATACCAAAATAAACAGCTTTTATTTTCCTAGGCAGAATTACTCTCATGTTCTTTGTACATAACACATAGTGTTCTTTAATTAGAAATTGGGTTTACATGTATCACTTAGACGTAATTCATGCCTTAGAGTTTAAATTGTCCTTCATTGGCCTGTTGTTTGAAACAAGCGGTCCTGAAATAGTTATATGCTTACTTCCCAGACAACACATCCTTAAAATCAGAACTAATGCTTGTAATTATGCCTATGTGTATAATATCCTTTAAAGGTGAATGGTAATTATATGTACCATGTACTCTTAAGTATAAAAAAGCGTTGCGTTTCCACGCGGATTTTACTTATGTTTTGTTTGTACGATTTTCAGAATAAAGACCAATTATTTCTGCTAACAATATTAATAAGTTGGTCTTTGTAATGGAGAGGTGTCATGTTTACTTGGGGCTATATATCAAATTTTTTATACAATTTAGATTAATTGAATGATTGCTAGGTTAAATAAAACCTCTGTATGCATCTTAAATAAATGTTACGGTAACAAAGCCGGCATATTTTGGTGGATTGCAAGTAACAGGTATATATCCTGAATTTCTTTTACATACCACTGCGACTTGGTTCTAAAAACAAAAATATGGGGCAAGAATATTATGAACGTAGTGGTAGCAAGCATTCGCGCCGTATAATTTGCTCTTCATAAAATATTTTGGAATTACTAATAACGTTACTTTTGTCTGGTTTGGTTAGCGCTTTTGCTTCGTATTTTATTTGTCCCAGGGGGCGGGTCAGAGATTTAACCTCTCGGCTGATGTTATTCTTCTGGTTAAGCCTCCAATAAAAATACTGTAACTTAAAATATGCCACCCCACTTGCTTTATGTCTGTTAACCAATTCCTTATTCAGAACTTTCAATCAACGCTATCCGTGTAACTTCTCTAATAAGATACAAGACTTTCCGCATAGGATATACCAGCCTTCAGGACGTTACTAGGAGTATATGAGTTATTTTAATTACAAAATGCTGTATCAACATATGCAAGATTATCAACCGTTGCGAGGATTTTAATTTTAAAGATGCCGTAAGATGGTGTAGGATATCAGTTATTATAAACCACCTGCACGCTTACTCCCACCTCTGACAAATACTACTCCCTCTTAACTTTAAATTAGCGTTCCTTGATATTGTCTGGTCAGAACTTTTTCCTGTCGTGTTGTAACATTAACTACGTAAGCAAACGTAACGAATTCGGTAACATAACTTAAAATTGACATCCTTCTTCTGTGGCATTACCTGACACATAATTTTCTTTTGATGTCGTACATACAGTAAGGTAAGATTTAACTGCTACCTTTGTTTTGTGGCGTTACCGGACGCATGTTGTACGGCAAGTTAAGAATTAATGGATATCCTTCTTTCATGGTGAGACCTGACATATAAGTGTCTATTTATTTGTAGAGTGGACTGTTATAAAACGTGTATTGTAAAATTTTGGGGTACAGCCACCTACATGCGTTAAAATGCTCGTCGAAATGTAAGGCTGATAATTGAGCATATGTATATATAGCAGTTTTTACTGAAAATAACTCACCAAATGATACCCTGAAGTTTTAACACACTCTTTCCAGAACACCTTGTGTACGGGCACGGTTACCGTAAATGCTTCATAAGCACCCCTTGCACCTGTTTCAACTGCAGGTAATCTACTTGAGCTTATTAATTTCGTACTGTAATTATTACAACCACGAAATGTAATAGTAGCCAATTATAAACGCAAGAATTATAATTCTTTAGATAAGCTTCATATTAACACTCCATATGTCTATAAATACAATGTTATATCGCACAGCATTATCACTGTATCTGCATATTTTCTGTGCAGAACCGTAACTTTCAGTAACAAAACAATTTAGTATATTGTGTATACTGTAACGTTATTTCAGTCGTATAAATTTTACCCAGTAAATTTAACTACTGAAATGCCTCGGATTTGTAATTTTTATTTAATGTTATAACATAAACAATGCACTTCAGTGTACAAATACATATAACAAAATAAAATTACGAGAATGAATCGGGAATGGCTTCTCTTTGTACAAAATTTAATTTTGCCTAGTAGTATTGCTCCTGTGTCATTTTCTACATGACAGTTGCCGACTGTCGTTATTTTATCCGAATCCTGCATCCTTTTATTGACTTTCTGTTTTTACAAACACTCGTAATAAAAGGAATATTCACAGACTTTCTAATGGAACTGGAATGACATTTTTGTTGTTTAATTTTAGTGGACCAATATGAAAACAAAGCGTCCTTGGTGGTAGTGTTTTTATAAAAGGTGTGATTTTACCGTTGAATAACTCAAGTCAATTATCGAGAGAATGGTGCATCTAACTCCTCCCCCTCCACTTCCTCGAGTGGAGTCAGTGTGTCTTCTCTGACCTATGAATTGCTCACGTAAGGCGGTTTTATTACTTCCGCTTCCAGCAAAGATTTTTCATGTCTTTCAGCTAAAATAATAAGGAAAATAAACGAAGAGAATCCAGTTTAACTGCTTCGGAGCATTATTTCTGGGAAGTATTCGTTTAAAATGCCACACGTTTTTGTGCACTGCGTTGCTTCGTGACAGTTCGTATCACTTGGAACTCGCAGCCGACGAACTGGATTATTAGGATTTATTGTTGCACATCATAAACTCTGAGACTCCCCCACGCTTCCTCACTCAGCAAGTTTAAACATTATAAACTTGTATTTTGCGTGTTATAGTCTTCATATTGAGGGACTGTAACGTATTTGACTACACATGACACTAAACATTTGCTCTTCATACAAAGTGAAGGGCAGTATTTCTTATATTAACCCTTTAAAGACGAAGCGTATCTGTTTTATATAAGGACTCAGTGCGTACCGCGCTGTAAACACTCTCCACTTCGGTTATAAAAACCAGTCTCTTAATGTTCTATAAGGCAAAAGTTGCTGTTTGTTCTGAGATCCGTACAAAACACATAAACGCAATGTGGGCACCACGTAGAATTTTTTAATGTTAAACCTGGTGGTACATAAAGTTACCGCTAGGCTTTAAAAGGTTAAGCATCTTGTCGTCTTATATATATATATGTATATATATATGAAGGAAATTAATACCTTCAAAACAACTTTTATTGCATGTACTTTCAGCATTAGACAAATGGAAAGTGTAAGGGAGTTTTCTACCTCGAAGGTATCGTAGATATTGTAACGAAGAAAGAAACCATGCCTGCAAACGGTCATCGACAATAACAGGAATAGATGAACCTAAAAATTAGTGAAAAACATAACTGCTTTTTCTGGAAAAATATGTACACACGAGTCAAAAGATACTAGTTCCGATCTAATATTGTGCTGTATAATAGATGGATGGAAGTCTTAACAGGTTTTAAAGAAAATATTTTATAATATTTTGACTGTTTCGGTCCGTAGTATGTGTGATATAGAAACACACTGTGTCCCCATTTTTAAAATCTGACGGTTTTGGTATTTATATAATTATTTTTACTATGATATGAAGACCTTGAAATAGCAACGGCAACTTTTGACATTTCCCTTCTTTTGCTATAATGTCCACAGAAACTCCTTCAGTTGAAGCATTAAGATATATCGTAACCCCAGATGGTTACTATGAAATTACAGTTGTACTAAATATTCACACCGTGAAGTTGAAAACTTCTAAAAAGACAGCTTTATGTGTGCCACTGGCAAAGTACTACATTATTATGCCGCTCGAAGTGTACACCCTTATTTCTGTTGTATTTGGAGCGGCACTTGTAACTGCCCTAAAACTAATGCAAAAATTTCAAGCCTCTATTCATTTTTTGACGTGTTATTGCTGCCACAGGCAGACGCACAGACACAGAAGAAGATATGTACAGTTCTAGGGGGACACTATAAAGTAAAAATTTCACTCAATATTCATGACGTCATTAATTTGAAAACTTCTTGGGATAGAGTAAAGTGTATGTAACTGGCAAAGAATGATGTTGCAATGCCGACTGAACAAATGCAACTAATTTGTTTAATACTATATATCTTCTGTGCAGAGTTTATTGTACAAATTTATTAATCAACCAACTACTGCACAATTAATTTATAATCTCCAACATGTTTCGGCCGCAACTATTCTGCAATCATCAGAGAGAATGCTTTTCTTGTACAACAAGAAAAGCATTCTCCCTGATGATGGCCGAATAGTTGCGGCCGAAACATGTTGAGATTATAAAGTAATTGTGCAGCAGTTGGTTGATTAATACACTTTGTAATATATAGCAACTTCTATTTTGATTATTTTTGGCATGGCATATCCCATAATCATCGTAAAAGTACTTTCACACTTTAAAATCCCTACCCTTACTCACTGGTGATTTAGGTCTGTAATAGACAGTCACGAAGACACCCCTTTTTTTACACAGGTGTAGATAGAAATACAAAATACGATTTGTATAAGTAAGAGGGTGATTTCGTACGAAAATGAAATACGTAACTGTTTCATTAACTAATAAGTAGTGTTGTTCTGAGAGAGAGCCTTATTGCTTGATAATTTTGCTCGAATTTATTGTACTACAAATTAGGGTGTAGTGGTTACACAGTTTCGTGTGTGACAAGTAGCCGTTTTCGAATATATGCCCGGACACCGTCAGCCGTAATTGAAATATTATTCTTTCTCCCAATTTCATCCAAAAAATTTCTGGGTGTTTTATAAAATTATCTATGATATATTGTTTTCTAATCCCTAGTAATTAATTATTCGTTACAATTCCGTGATCAGGGGACGTACGTAATCCACTGAAGTTGTAAAGTGACCTTATATAAGCTAGTAAGAAACAGACGTAGGATAAGTGTGGGAGGAAGCAGTGTCTTATGTTAAGTGACCTCAGCTTCAGACTGTTTAATCACTTTGTATATTACCTTCGCCCGCCTCCACGCCCCTTGATACTTCTGTTGCATGATAACAATTTTATCTGAAAGCTTCAACGTTGTTTTACAAGTTGCAGTTTTTTATACAGTTCCATTGCTGTGAGATAAGTTTCCAAAAATGCGAAGATTCTAAATTCTAAAGATGTTTCAGTATCTTAAAATTATTTTTTCAAAGATTATTATGCTTTGAGTTGTGACATCATCCATTCTGGTAGGTTCCCCGATCCCCCAGACCGTACCCTAGTTTTTCTACCGACCGATCTGCTCTGAATGCGGAGCAATCTTCCCTTTTGTTTTTAACGCTCTCTGCTTCGTGGAAGAACAGGAAACTTGCCTCCAGATTCCGAAAACCACTGTTGTAAGTTTGAGGTGTTAAGTCATTTATTAACAATGGCGTAGCCATAAAATTCTACGCTGTATTACTATGAATATTATTCTTTTTGTAAATTGCAGTTGCTGAAATCTATTACTTCGCTGTGTTACGTACGGTAACGCCGTTCGCAGTGCCTTAATACTGCTGTACTATTATGCCAACAAGCCAAACAGGACTGCTGCGCACTAAGATGACGTTCTGCTGCAAGTCACAATCACAGCCTTTAGCGTTCCGGCCTGCTTTCAGTTATGCCATCTTCAGCAGTTCTGCTAATGCGGCAGAATATGATATCAAGGCTTTCTCTGTCCCAATTCCATGCAGCTATGCAGTCCGCCCACAGACTGCGACTGCTGCCAAACTGAATGCCAGTGCTTGCTGCAAACGGGAAACTAATTTCAGTACGCCGCAAATTTCGCTTGATGCGGCACCATGCACCGGCTCAGCACTAATCTTACATAGTTCTTTTCTGTATAAATAGATTTGTTTTTTTTTTTGCCAAAACTCTCCTGCTTCAATTCCTAATCTTGGAAGGCTGTTCGTGAATCGAACTGCTGTCTGTGGCCGCAATTAACCGAAATGCAATGTATGAAGTTGGTACAACAATGCAAAAGAAATTCAGGCTTTAGATCGTATGAACTCTGTTACCCTTGAAAAATATTTTAAGACATGTTTTATACGTTTGGCTAACCTTCAATCAGAAATATGCATAGTTTCGCTATCCGTTTTTAGGGCTGTCGTAATGTAATTAGTTCTGAACGTACGGTTACGTGGATAAATTGAAAGTTGCGCAAATTATTACAATGCAGAGCAGAAAAATAACAATTCTGAAACGACCTAAAAATTCTTAATAACAAGAAAAATCAGGTCACTACAAATATGGAGAATAAGCAGTTCGGATAGCCTACAATGTGTGGTCATCCAGCTGGAGGTCAGGCGTAGTGTTAGTAATCATGCCCTGTGATGTGTTTTGGGTTACGAAGTTTTTACAAAGATACGAAATTTGGCATTGAGACGCATTAATTTTCTAAAGACGCGAATGTTGGTGCTGGGATCAAATATTTGTGTGGTTGTATATTTTGTACCGCAGATTAAGGGAAAGAAGTAATGTACAAGTATCGGAAGGCGAACTGCTGAGGAAAATATTTGTTCACAGGAAAGATGGGTTAATGTGAAAAATTTAGGTAGCTGTACATAACCAGGAACATCATCTAAGTTATGGCCTTTCGGAATGCGACGCTGTGTAACCTGGTACAGAGGTACCGATATTTTGGACGAACCTTCTCCCTTCATCTTCAGTCTACATTGAAGAATTAGGCGGGCTGTTGCTCCTTAACCACAGTACCTATTATTACGTCGTTTCTCATAAGCCCGTAATAAATGTTCTATTCACAGACGTGGAAACCTCAGACCTCATACGTGGACTTCTTGATTTATACAGGTCACGTAATATTGTTACGGTACTGCAATTTAGGCTATAAGGGTGGTGGAGACGAGAAATGCATAAATGGAAAACTCCACTTTGAAGACCGGAAAGGAGATAGGTTGATAACTTTGAGCTGTGTAATAGGAAGATATGATACGAAAATCGGAGGTGGATAGATTGGGGTTTACTAGTTGGGTCCTGCGGTCAGTCTTCAGATAAGGGGTGTGTACGAGTTGCGTCCCGAGTTGTTAACCACCCCCCCCCCCCCCGGATAAAGGAAACTACGAGATGCGTCCCGCGGTCAGTTGAAAGGTATAACAGTTGTGCACCAGGCTGCTGACGAAAAATCTAACGGCTGTAGTCTGGAATCGGGTCCAGGGTGCCTTGGCAAGATGTCCGTCTGCGGCACTGTACAGTGGGTAAAATTGAGCGGCAGAGGGTCAAAATTCAAATTACAGTATTCCACCTCCACAAAATGCTAAATATACTTGAGGGGCAAAAGAAAGCAGTTTTTCCGCTGATATATCGACGATGTAAAAATATCGATATATATTACTGTGTGAAATATCGATAAATCGATACAACTCGTTTTTATCGTCGATACCCATATTTTATGTCCGATATTAAACATGGCGCCAACTAAGCAGAACGAGGGCATCGTGTGGAAACATTTTCTTAAAAAAATTTGTAGCAACATTTAAATGTTACAAAAAGAAAATAACGTCTAGTGGCAACAAACCAACTTGGAAGCCCATTTGAAAAAGTGTAAGCTTTCACCGTCGCTTAAAGAAAGCCTTACAAAAAGAAAATCAACGTGAAGAGCCGAAGAAGGAAGCTAAAACAGTAACACGGATACTGAGGACAAAAATATGGAAGTTGAATTTAAAGATGATAGTGCAATTGTGAGTAATTATAACTTACAAAGTAACGTTTAAAAAATTAACAAAAACATTTTTGAAGTCTGAATATTTCAATTCTCGCAGCTTTCGACCCTTTTCATACTATAATTCCATAGAAATGTAGTCTCAATGCGCCGGTCAGTAGCCCTAATAATACAAATGGCAGTTCAGTAACTAGAGCCAGCACTCCTTCAAATTCATCATTGTGCCTTGCAGCTGACAGAACTTTCCGCCCAAGTTCCATCCACGGCAGCCCTGCCCAATTGCTGATGATCCCATAAAATAGTGGGGAAAAATTGGAAAAAGCTCTGTGGCAAACTAGCAGCAATTGCAAAACAATATCTAGCAATAACTGCTACGTCAGTGCCTTGAGAACGGCTATTTTCCAAAGCGGGGGTTGTATTGACTAAGCGTAGAGACAGACTAAGTAACGAAAGGCGTTCAAGGTTAATTTTCCTCAATTCTGTGGGCGAAGAATAATGGCCCTTCGATTAACGTTGATATAATGTGAATTATACCAATAAAATGGTTTGAAATATAACGTGTATACCCATACGTATATTTTCAAAACTGTGTACCTACGAAACAAAGGACTTATGTTCTCACGTGAAAATTTGTTATGTGTACATTTCTTTGAATTTGAAAATTTCTCTGCCTCGGGCATGGACAAAGAAGACCTAACACTCAGTGTGTTGTTGTAAGGCAGCCTAACTTAAGAAAGTTATACGATATCCAAATATCGATATATCGTGCCGAAAATATCGCTTAATTGTCGACCGCTAGCGTATCGCGTATAACGGTATATCGATATTTTTATAAAATGGCAGCAACACTAAAAGTTCCCAGGGTAATGAAAATTCGTGTTTTATGACAATTGGCATGGATTTGTTTTCGGTGCAGGCATACAAATAGAACGTTTTTAGTTGCAGCGTTTTGGAAAGGTACTTCGTACACAAACTGGAAGTGGTTTTATTAGTTAGTTTTATGGTGACAGTTTAATTTATTAAGTGAGCTGATCATGGGGAGAGAAATAAAGTCAGGGTAATGACTGGCAGAGCAGCGTGTAACAAGTAAAGCAATCCCCATACAGCCCTGGACAAGCCCTGAGTTTTCCAGGAGGCTGAGGCTGCCAGATTTCAAGACAATTGGCACATGAAGGTGGTATGGCCGTAAGCTCTACGCACCGGCCGCCTTTACCCCCCAGCAAATGTTCCTGGTACTCATTTCTGTTAGACGCTGAGTCTGCCCCAGGGCCATAGTGCGGCCGGAAGGATCATGTAAATGAAAAATTCCAGTGACAGTAGCACGTATTAGCAGCTAATTTTTGTATAATAATAGCAATAATAATAATAATAATAATAATAATAAAATAAGATTTAAAGCTATACAGCAATGCAAAGAAACGGAGCTGGATCGGCTCAGACCAATTTTGCAGCTTGGATGTGAGTAATGGACTTCAAATTTTATGCAACAAAAACAGCGTAATATAAACTGACATAAAAATTATTTATTTCGCATGAAATGTGTTTTTAATTCGTTTACACATTAATTACCTTGATTTATCTGCTCCATTATCAGTTCACTTAATAAATGAAACGTCACCGTAAAAATAATTAACAAACAGCACCACAGTTTGTGTGCCTTTCCGAACCGCTGCTACTAACAACGATCGATATTTTTGTATCGTCGACAGATCAGCGGCAGCAGTGCTTTCTTTTGCTCCTCACGTAGATTTAGCATTTGTGGAAGTGGAATAATTTTAATTTTGCCATCTGTCGCTTAATTTGACCTAATGTACAGCGCCGCAGACGGACATCGAACCAAGGCACCCTGGACCCCATTCCACACTAGAGCCGTTCGATTTTTCGTCAGCAGCCTGGTGCACAACTGTTATACCTTTAAACTGACAGCGGGACGCAACTCGTACATTCCTTTACTGGAGGGGTTAACAGCTCGGGGCGAAACTCGTACATTTTTTTGACTGCGGGACGCAACTCGTATTTCCCCGGATATATTGTTTCCTGGAACGGCTGTCGTTGTTTGTTGTATGTATTAAACATATTTCTGTTGTCGCAGTGTTTATGTGGTATTTGTAGGCCTATGTATGTTCAGAGTAGCAAAACTAAAGGTACTTATCTACTCAATGATTGAACGTCGCGGTAACCCGATTGATATATCTGCGTCTTACGGGAGGGTTTAGGTTCAAAGCTCGGCCAAGAAACCGCTATTTTGTATTTGGAGTTTAATGGCTTTTCACGGTTACTCCAGGAAAATTCCTGTACAGTACCTTAAATTACATCACTCTCTCCTTCCACACACTTTTCAGTGCAGTAGTCAATATCACCTTATGAGTAGGTGATCTATAGTAATCTTAGACATCGAAGGTGTCGTTAAGTAAAACAAGATTCAATAAAGCGGGGCTGCTGAATGAGCATCATAGAAAACAAATACTGTATCCTAGTTTATTTAATTGACGGTGTTGGGTAGATCACAGACACAGCACAGAATTTATTGAGGCAGCTCTGAGCAACACACAGTATAGGATAACACTTCGCACACGTCAGCGCACATGAAGCCGGCTGTAAGAATACAGCGCCCCTCGCTGCTCTCGTCAAAATGACAGACGCAAAGGCGCATGGACATAGTGTTTCAACAAATGTTCAAAATTACAACGTGGCTCACGGTAGCGTAAGTCAGTGACATGATATTAACCTTTTAAAGCCTGGCGGTAACTTTACGTACCGCCAGGTTTAACATTAAAAAATTCTACGTGGTGCCCATATTGCGTTTATGTGTTTTGTACGGATCTCAGAACAAACAGCAACTTTTGCCTTATAAAACATTAAGAGATTGGTTTTTATAACCGAAGTGGAGAGTGTTTACAGCGCGGTACGCTCAGAGTCCTTATATAAAACAGATACGCTTCGTCTCTAAAGGGTTAATAATGTGAGTAAATGGTAAACATTATGTAACTCTTCGGCATGTCCCTCGAATAACACGTGATAGAAACTGAGAACGACTTCAACTGTTCGGAGGCATCACAAATCAATTGCGATTTATTTAATTGTGGGGGTTGAGTTCTTAAAGGAAGGATTCAAATTATTGTATCTGTCTGGGATGTAGTTCCGTTTAGTTTGTTACAGAAGTACCAACGTTTTAGAGAAAAATTCTGCTTCCATGTTCTTTACACAGCATCTACCCTGAGGAAGAAGGCAGGAGGTTTATTCGAAACATTGGTAAACCCACCCGTGTAATAAGCTGAACGACGTCATATCCCAGAAGACAGGAATATTAATTGCAGTAATTCATGTGTTATAGACTTAAGATGGATTACCACGGAATAGTACCAATACGCACAATTAGGTGTATACTAGAACATTCTTTATGATTTCAATGGCATATTTGTCATACTGTATGTGTAGTTGCCATTTCCACAAATAACTCTTCCATTGATCGACACATTGATGTCACAGTTTCACCGACTATGCACGCTATGAAGTTTTAAGAGTTCTTGAAAATTATCTCGATATAGTGCGCAGCATAATAATAGCCTGGTGGTAACTTTAATTTTCAAGGAAATACTGCTAGAAATACTGCCGTTCTGCTTATTACTACTTTATTTGAATATTATTTTCGTTCTGCCCTCTAAACCCACAAGCACGCTCTGAAGACGGCCTCTATCAAACTAAATAAGAACACCATCAATCAGTAGGACGTGCTATTATATTCCGCCACCAAGGAGATGATCCCTGCTAAGAATGCAGTAGATGCGCATGCGCGAGATTTCGTAAGAATGACGAGTTGCTATTGCTAATGATGAAATCATTCACACAGTGCCCTCGCTCGTTACACGCTGCTCGAAACGTCTGATTTTCTCAGTAGGAGAAATTACGTAACTCCAACCGGTAGAGGTCCTCTAGCCTCCGCCACTACTAAGTCAAGACCTCCGCACCGCGCCAGACACCTCCCACCCCGTATGCGGGGATCATTACTTGGTCTTCCATCTGTATGTGGTGTACAGCTAAATATTTTCTGGCAATCATCGGCATTATAATACCAAATGAAACATGTATTTGAATGCCTTTCATCGCTTCGATCTTGTGCTTTTATTGTTAACATAGCTTTTCGTTTCGTTTCCATAGAAACGAAAGACAAACGGACAAATATGCTGAGAAAAGAACACAGTGCATTTCTTAACCTGATAAATGCCATTGCCTGTTCTGAATAAATGTTATATCAGTTATATTTAGTGAGGATTTTCGCGATATTCTTTATTCTGTCGAAGCAAAGGCCAGAGCAGTACGTCAAATTAGAGCAAATGTTTCCCGTCTGTAAGTTTCTAGTTTATTGTTCCATAATCGCGAACAACAGTAGAATGCTGAAATTTAATCTAGGCCTGTCTGGGTAACATGATAACAAATGGTGCAAGAGGTATACGTGAAATTATATGCAGTGTTGTCATGGGAAAAGCAGCATTCAACAAGAAGAAGACTTATTTTCACCAGAAAATTGGACTTAAATTTAAGGAAGAAACTAGTGAAGTGCTACGTTTGCAGCATAGCTTCGTCTAGTGCTGAAAATTGGACACTTCAGAGAGTAGATCAGAAATACCTGGAAAGTTTTGAAATGTGATGGTGGAGAAGGATGGAGAAGATCAGTTGGACCGATCGTGTGAGAAATGAAGTATTACGTAGAATGGAGGAGGAAAGGATCATTCTACACACAATAAAGTTTAGGACGTCTGACTGGATTTGACACGCCTTGCAGAGGAACTGCCTTTTAAAACACGTTACTGAAGGAAAGATAAAATGGACAGGAAATCGAAAGAGAAGATGTAAGCAGCTACTGGATGACATGAAGGAAATAAGAAGGCACTGGAAGTTGAAAGAAGCACTGGATGGTACTCTCTGGAAAACTTGCTTTGGACCTGTCGTAAGACAGGCTACATGATGATGATGATGATGATGATGATGATGATGATGATGACGACGACGACGACGACGACGACGATGACGATGACGATGATGATGATGATGATGATGATGATGATGATGATGATGACGACGACGACGACGATGACGATGACGATGATGATGATGATGATGATGATGATGATGATGATGACGACGACGACGATGATGATGATGATTGTGGTGGTGGTGGTGATAGGATGATAAGGACGACGGCGACAACGACGATGAGACGATGATGATGACGACGACGACGACGACGATTATGATGATGATGAATCATCCTATAATTGAAGCTATAGGGTCCTAAAAGCTTGACTGTGTTGAATGTTTGTAGGTAATTTTGTCAATGAGAAAAGCTGGTTCCCGAAATGATGATACTCAGGAATTTACTTTCGATATCGGTTGGGCCATAGTAACTGGAATAACTTCGCATTTGTAGTATTCTAACGTTACTTTAACCATGACAGTTTTTCTTCCAGCCGTACTTAAACGTCGAGATCCCATTATATGCTTAAGTGATTTGAGCGGAGATTTATGTGATACTTAAATGTGGAAATGGTGGGATTGTGACGTCAGCTTCAAGCTTTTAGATAAAGTCTCTGCCCTGTGGTATAATTTATTTAACATACTGTTGGGCATTTCGCCCAGTGGCGAGGAATCGTCGAGCTGGGATTAAAAAATATATCAGCCTGAGTGAAACACATATCAGGTGGGGGATTTACTTGTGTAATAGACGTCTTGATGCTATCTGTGTCCGTACGTATTGCTAGGTTACGTTCTGTGGATCATTCACATGAGAGAAATAAAACAACAACACAGTGCGTCCTCAGGCGCGTACTCTCTTAAGACTCCTGTGCACTGAGATCACACTTTTAGTACCCTCGGTGATATTTGTGTCAGGCTTTAAAAGTAGAAGACGTGCTGTAGAATAATCCCCCACCTACTGAATCATAGTATCTGTCTGAGAGAGATTTTGTTAAGGTTACAGAAGTTCACGCGTCTGATCGCACTGTAGCCAGCTAAGAGAAAGCAGGGGAAGGAAAGAAGGGAGAAGTAATAGTGGTTGAATATTTTTGTATTACAGAGATTGTAGCCTCAGTAACATATCTATAGCCACGGAAGTAGTCTACATGCATGCCCAGAGAGCGTTATATTTCTCTACTTGTACACGTGCAGAAACATCCGCATATATTTTTTATAATCATTTTTAATATTAAAGTAAAACTTTCAGTCCTCGAAGCTGTATTTTTATAATCTTCCCTCCAGGTAAATGGAGGTTTGTGGCGGTGCCAGGGCTCAGGCGGTTAGTCGCCGGCCTCTTACTGCGGAGGCCTGGGTTCGAGTCCATTCAGTCCATGTGGGATTTGTGGTGGGTAAGGTGGCACTGGGATTGGTTTTTCCCCGAGCACTTCTGTTTCACCCTGTGAGTTTCATCTTCGTCACAAGGTTGCACAATAAGCCTCGAGGTTGCGGTCCGTCCGTAGCATCTGCTGCGGGGCCTTACACACACACACACACACACACACACACACACACACAAAAGGGAGGTTTAGGTAGTACTTTGAAATGTGAAAATTATATAACAATTAACAAAATACAACTGGCAGCTGGTTTAAGCGACTACAAGGGGGAAGTATTTATTGAGAAACTGCTGGCTGCTGAGATGAACAGGAAGTCCTCCTCCTTTTACAGAAACCATGTACAAAAAATGCCACCAGTTGCGGCCCAGTCAATTCGACACCTTACCTTTATAGTTCCTCAAAATACATATTAATAATACCCTTCCATCTACGAGAAAATTTCAGATTAGTTTCTCTTTCAGGTTTTAAGACAAACGTTTGTATATGCTCATCCTTCCCTTGCATACTACATATGCCTCGTACAATTGTTCTAATTTTGACGGTCGTAAATAAATTTTTAAGCTCATTTCAAATTAAAAACATTTTCCAGGTGCTCTTAATGCAACTTGAGGCCTTCAATAAAATTCATTTCGTTTCTCACAGACAGCGCAGTTTCCTTCTACTCAAAGGTAAGCAGTGAAGGCTGCAATTGTGAACTGCCGTTGTTTGTTTAAAAAATCATACTAAACGTTTAAATATACTGTGGATAAACGATGAAGACTTCCTTGTGTTAAACCTGGCGGTACACACAATAATCATTAGGCTGATAATTGGTAATGTGCTGCCAGGTTTAACATCGGACACCCTGTGTTTTGTCCACGCAGTTCGTTGTGTGTTCGGTATATTTCTTACAATGAACAGCTGTGATTTCCTCATGCGACATTCATTGGTTTGTTTCGCTGATGGAAACACACTGCCTTCTCGGTGAGGTACCAGCCGAATCCTGATAGGTAATGTAGATTAATTTTAGTATTCCTGCCAGAAGGACAAGTGAGCCAAACGTGGGAACCTTAAAAACAATGCCTTTTCGGAAATGGGGGAAGAGTGGAGAGACAATTTTTTCACTTTAGTCTTCAAAAGGTTAAAAAAGCTGATCACAATGAAACGCAAAATATTTTTTGTATTTATGTAACTTATAATCTTATTACCGTCTAACAAAGGTTGTCGTTTTTCAGGCCTGAAACACTGGCAAAAAGGAAGCTTGTTGCCACCGTTCTCTTCCGAAATTTTTAGAGACAAATTGTCACTCGGTAATGAAAATTATAAGTTGAAGGTTTTGTGCTAGAAGTTTATAATTTCAAGATAATCCTTAATTATAATAGATGTTCCTAATTTTTTTCTACAAAAGTCTGTGTTCGCATTGCTATATATCAACAATCAAAGTGCTCTAGGCCTAGTCATTACTTTATCTCAGGATTTCAGAACAGATAAACAAGTACGTGCTTATAGTAAAGTAGCATTTTTTTTATAAATATGTATAATTGTTAACATTCCTCTTTAGGGAACCTGAAACAGGGGTGAACCACTGTGCAGCACGGTACTATGGTTATGTTCAGGGACACCGTTTTGAAGGAAGTTTATACTTATTATCTTTAGCATATTTTCTACTTAATAACTTTATTTCTACTTATTCTTAGAGCAATTTTAATGTTGGATAATTCCGTTGTGGCGTGTAAACTTAGACAGGTGGAGAAGACTCTCAATCGCAAACAGTACTTTATTGTCGATCCTATTCGTGCTGCTTGTTTAAGGTTAAATGAAAATTGTCTTCAGGCACCAGTTAAATATATAGAAAAAAAATCGAAACATAGGACACGAACATGTTCCACAATGAAGCACTGTCTAAACTAATGCTGTGAGTCGTGGCAAGTGCAAAGAAATATTAAACTGGAAGTTTTCAACTTGTAACTGTTAGGCCTGATTTTTACAAAACACAAAGCAGACACATCCATTTATTAGATTTATACGTTGATCACCGTGAAAATAATAGCAATACGACTTTCGTATTCGACGCATCTGTCTCCGGTACATCTCGGGACACCGCACCTATTTGTTTCAATCCTAAGTCCCTTTATGATTGTCATCCGTATGTTCTCAGATCAGGGCTTCAGATCTGCAGAATTAATCGCAGGCTGGGCCCCGTCTTGGACAACACGCAAAAAAACGCCCACATGAATTCTTTTGTGGAAGCATACAGGACGATAACTGCTTTAGACTTCGGGACGCTGTCATGCTTCTAGTGCTATTTTTTGTGCAAAGGTGGCATTAAATTATCGTTAAACCCACGCTGATAAAATGTCGTTATGGTGTATATTGGCATCTTTACGCAAGGAATTATTAAATTTTCAAATATTTAAAAGATACGTTACGAACTTAGACGCCTTAATAATGCCTGTACTGGCCGCGCCCTTTGACTGTCTAGCCCCTACGTTTCTGGTTTATTGATGTCCATTGTCACAGATCCTCAGTACTTCTCTATATGTGACAGCAAGTTCTTCACCTAAATTATTTTATTAAATTATTTATACCGCTGATTTATAATCACGTTGCAACCGTGTAAATAAATTCATGAGGTGCAGAAAAAGTGGAACTTTAGTTGCATACTCTGTATCCGCCTTTTTGGCGTGCTGAATCATAGCAGAAACTTTCCTTCAACTAACTTTGTAAGAATATGCTAGTGGCTGAACCACTCAAGAATTTCCGCATGCCATATTGAACCTGAATTACATTTGTTTCTAAAAATTTGCCAGTAGCTCCTGCCTTGAGCCAAATGAGCGGCTACTCTTCATGTAGTGCCTTTATTATGTGCACAAAACACATCTGTATTTATGTGTCCGGCAAGAGCGTCAGTGTTACCTTAAATTTACGTATGTTGAACTGATACTCAGTATTGAACTCGTAATGATTCCTTGGAATAACGTAACAGTTTGTTCTGTGTCAAAATACTTTTAAGTATCATAGAGAATCATAAATCATTAACGATGTCCTTCAGATAAAGTCTTCTGTATTGGAACCATTTTGTCTTAGATTAGATCAATTAAAATATATATAAATACGTTGACCATATAATTTATCGTCAAAACCGGGACACTTTTGAGAGTGAAAAGGGGCGCTAAAATAATTACAATTATATAACGTTTTTAAATATTTATTTATTGACCGACAAAATGCTTTTATTATATTGGCGGACGTGAAAAATGGCTCTACTCAGAAACTATTTTCAAGAATACCCTTCTTTCTAAAAAATAAAAATAATACGCGTGTACGTGAAAAAATAAAAAAAAACTTGTTTATATTGATTATTTGAACGTTAGTATAGTTATTCTTGGTAAGTTATATAATATAACTTACTTAGAGTACATCATTCAGTATATTGCGTATATGTTTTATATCTTCAAAATAAACAAGCTCCTTTTTTGAGAAACATCAGCCCGAGTGGTGCACACATGTTCCGCACTTCGGAATCGAAGCTGTTCAAAGGGAAGGCTGAAGTTTAATCTGGAGCTGAACGTTCTGTGGACGAAAATGTTACGGCCTCTACTAGACCCGTACTTCAAAGGATCGCGATACACAGGGAAACAAGTGTACGTGTACACACACGCGCGCGCACACGTGCGCGGTTTTAGGGGACTAGGAAGGTTGACGTGATCCAACTAACAAGTGACGTGTTCGGCGTATGGCTTACATGACAAGGGGAAATAACGGGAGGTAAAAATGGAGGCATGAGAAAGGAAAACAGCAGAGATAAAGAGGAACGGGAAGTCAGTTATTTGAAGTTCTTCATATGTTCGGAAACTAAAGGGCCGGATTCTGTGTGGTTCAGTTTGTCTTGATGCTCTTCTTGAAAGTATAAAGCTTTCTGGTGTGGTTTTCATGGCCCGAAAACCCTTCTATTAAATGAGAACAAATATCCTACCAACAACAGTATTGAGAAGTTTCTTAGAAACTTGAGTTATGAGAACGAATGCGGAAAAACGTCAAAGCGCAATATGTGAAAGGAAAGATGTACTTGGGGTAAACTCCGAAAAAAATTGTCTGTCATTTTTAAAGGTTTTATATTAATCGGTGTGAAATATTTTAATTGTATAAATTAGACGAAAATTGCAAACATTTGTTATAGTATTCACTGCTCCGACACGGATTTGGAACTATTTTCTGTAGATTTTCTGCTATTAGTGTAGTGCAAGTTACGTTTATTACTGATCTCTTTGACACGTTTCCTAATATGTAGCGTCTATTATGTTAGTTAGACTAAAAATCTATAGTCAGCGACACAAGAAAAACTGGCTGTATGGGAACATTAATTTTAATTGAGTTTGAATTTTACAGTAACACGAAGCTTCTTTCCTCGTGTATTTTAACTTAAAATTCATATTGTCTACGCATATTCTGTAAGAAAAGTATGCTTAGTGTACCAACCAAAAACAACTGTTACATAAGACAACACCAACAAAGTGCACAATATTGTAATATATAATTTTACAATTAAAACATTCAAACTTCAATTCCAACATGTTTGGACCATCTTCGGGACATCTTCAGGGAGTACACTTCAATTATATATGTATAAAACGTAAATTTTATGTAAATTTGTTGATCTTGTTTTGTGTAATAATTCATGGACATGAATAACACAAAAATAGTTCTGTTTGTAAGAATCTTCTTCAGAACGCTTGATAACCGAGACATGCCGGAGAAGTGTATAATACAGTCAGTTTTTTGTTTGTTGGTGTATTTGATTCAGGTTCAGTATTACTAGGTTTACTTTGTTGCTAATTTATTGCAAGTATTAATCCTTCGTTTTACATGAAAAGATCTGTTGTTCTGAGCATGGCCACGAGGAAAATGTAATTGGAATCTTTCTCTCTTATGCTTTCTTCATTGTCCGTGTTTAAAAGGAGACTAAAAATCCTGCGTTTCGGAGACAAGCTCGACCCACGTCCTCATATAAAAGAGTGAATGAAACACCTACTTATTTGCGTCCGATAGGCAGTGCTCTTCAGAATCTCTGTCTTGCAACAGAATTACGTTGCCTGTCTTTTGCGATTGAGTGGGTGTTCCACTTACCCTTCTGTCTGAGGACATGGGACGATCATATCCCCGAAGCAAAGCCTTTTTAATCCTCCTGCAAACTGTGACGACGGAGAACGTACAAACGTACAAAAAATGATTTCAAATGTGATGTATATACCATCGACATTATCCTGTGTAAATAAAAAATTATGTGGTCTCTTTCTTTTGTTTACTGTTTCCTGTCCGGGACCTAACACAGAGCACAGAAAAACTGACATGGCATAAAGTATATAATTTTAAGAATTTGTACCATAGTTATTGCTCCTAAAGCGCTATGCAAGTATACGGATAGAGGTTTTCATACGTGATTCGAATATGCATTGTCATAGCTTTTGAATTGCGTGAAAAATTTCTGAAATGCATTATCGCTTTTAAACTTCCAGCGACTTGATGAAGAAATACCACTGCTTGTACTATGACAGTACCACTGCTTGTACTATAAAAGTAAGAAAATATAGTCACAAATTATGGTATTCCCTCTAAATCTTTCTTCATTAGATACACGATTACCTGGCACTAGCAAACGCATCAACATGTCTTGGGGTTATGTATCACACAGAGTTGGAAAATATTTACGTGGTCTTTTAATTGATGACTTCGTTGCGTTAATGTCAGATAAACTTATACTTCGTCGTCATATATACAATTATTCCGCTCAATGCATTCCTGTTGCAATGTAAGCGAATTTACTCTTACCTGGTTGCTATTTCTGGTAAAAGGTTATGAATGCGATGCCGAATGACTACTTCCCCTCGCTTCCTCTCAGTCCTATTCATTTCATATCTTTTAGGAGCGTATGAAATTTTTCATTTTTCTCTCGTTATTCACGACACAAATCCCCTTTCTAATATCGTATTTTTAGTCTTCACCACGCAGCCTACAAAATTTTATTCAATTCTAATACAATTGTGAGTTTAAAAATACGAAGTTCCTGACAGATGGCGATAGGAAAAAATATTTCTTTACAAAATTCTTACTAAAGAAATATGTTCGCCAAAGGGATCCACCTAAAAGTATACTTAGACCTTCAACCATGCTGACTTCTTCAAGTAATTACACGACAGCGAATTAAAACTGACTGAAATAACGTTATATTCGCCAACAAATTACAGGAGGAGGCATTAGGAAACTGATAAGACCTTTCACTTTAGTCTAATCTCACAGAATATATAATTTAAAATAGATAACGAAACAGGCAATGTACATTTAAACGTAACATTGAAGCGCGTTCCCGTAACCATTGTTGCCGTGGAAAAGCAATCAGCACTTCATATTCTGAGTGTGTCTGCAGCCTTGTTTATCCAGCATGCAGTCGCCATATTATATTGTCATCTGTGGCCTGTCTGGTTGTACCACATTTTTCTACATTGTCTCTGAAGCGGCAAGGTTTACGGGATAAAAAATTTATTTAACACAAAATGTGTGTTTTTATTTTCTCCACAACTTTTATCTGGAACACTTCTCATTCCAGGAAGAATTAAGCCAGAAATTGTCATAAATGCACATAGGTCTTGATGTAATGTAGCCGTTAGATCAGATTTAAATGAAACTTTAATTTTCTCGACAGATTTTCGAAAAATCCTCACATATCAAATTTCATGAGAATGCTCCAAGTAAGAGCCGAGTTGTTCCATGCGAACGGACAGACAGACAGACAGACAGACAAACAGACAGACATGTCGAAGCTAATAGCCGTTTTCACAATTTTGCGAACGCGCCTAAAAGTCACACCCCGTAATGTATTTACAGTGGTAGTTCAATTTCGCGGTTACAGTACGTACTGGATGTATCGTCGTAACGTGACTGTTACTGTGGTTTTGTGTGTTTCACTGCCTCAAGATATATTAACATTGACTAGGGATTGCTGTTCCTGAGAATAAACATTGTCATTCAAGTTATACAGTCTGGGATATCTTAAAAAGTAGTGTCTGAACATTCTGTATCCTCCACATTTTAATGTGAATACATAAGGAATGAAGGAGAAACAAGAGGTTTGTGTGAACCTTATTTGATAAATCAAGGACCTTCAGGGAATATGCGAATGTAAGTAATAATATTAAAATAGATCTAAAAAGTAGGCTTTCTGTGTAGTATAACGTGAATTGAACTGCCTCAGAACTGGGTCGAAAGTGATTTTGTAAACGTCTGAAACCTTCAGATTTAAAAAAAAGGATTTTCTTGCCTGGTTGTGTTACTATAAACTCCTCACTGGATGTGGGCCGGGTTAGTGTATTCGGTATACCGAATCGCTACGGGCTGGAGGGTTCAGGGGTGTAATCCCGGTGGCGGGGAAATTTTCTGCGTACGTCCAAACCGGCCCTGGGTTCCACACACACTCCTTTACAATGGATATCGTTTTATTCCTGGGGTTAGGCTGGCGGGGCGTGGTGTTGACTACCCACCCCCATCTAGCACCGAGGTTAAAGAAAGAGCAAAACTACACTTCTACTCCCCCTCTGGTCTTTGATAGCCTGTTCTAGGTTGAACTTGAGGTTTTTTACTTTTACCTCATTGGATACTTTTTCTGTATCGAAAGCTCGTTACTGAAATCACCTATATGTAATGTAATGTAATGTAATGTAATGTAATGTAATGTGTAAGACCTAAGAATATGTGTGCACGCCTTCATCATTTATCCATATTTTTGAAAAAAAAATTTACGTTTTCAGCAATAAACGTTTTAAAAAATTTAAGCCGCCTCCTCTCTAACCCTTCAACATTCATTTTGAGTTATCACACTGTCTGTATTAAGCAGCTACGATCCATAGTAAGTAATAAATAATTCTGTGATTAGCCAAAAGTATGTGGTTCCGAGCTGTGCATCTGTTCTTGGCATGGGATAATTCTCTCTAAAATGTGTTTTGTAAAATAGACGGAAATCTCCTTTTGTTGCATCTACAGCAGTTAATTTATGCCAGAATTGAATTTTAATTCCTTACATAAAGAGATATTAATTTGGTTTCCCCAGAGGCATTTTATTTACCTCATTTTGTGTCTTTGCTTAATATAATCTTAGTAATGGACCCACATTTCTGTCAGGACTTAAAAGGTTCTTATAAATGTTCGTTAAAACATCAGTTTGTCTCCATCTGCAATGAAGAAATCAGGCGCTTTAAATACAAAAGCTGTTTATCTGTAAATCGTAGAATGTATGAGGCTAAAATTTTTTTAAACAGGTTTAGAAAATATCAAGTGAAAATTGAGTGTTTTTGTGTACTTTAAACAAGAAACTGGCATATCAGTAAAGCCAAATTGAATTTTAATCTTAGTAGGTGAATTTTAAATGCGAAGATGAAAAGTTAAGGGGCCGTTAAATAGGTGATTATAGAGCAAATTGAAGGATGATACTAAAATATATCTTACAGAAAAAGAATGAGAATCGATGCACGGTCGTGGTAGTAACCAGTACAGAGCTCTTATAAACAGGTATAGTAGTTTTCGGTTTTAATAAAAGTTAAAAGTATTTTGATTAGATTATCTAGTATTTCGCTTCGAAAGAACTTCTGCGCTGCGTGGATACAGTAAAACGAGAAAAACAAGCATAACCTGAAAGCAGTTAGGTAAATGTTACGTCATATTTTGGAGCCAGAACAGTCATTAAGACCCCAGTGATGACTGTTAAGTATCATTAATTGTAACACAAGGAACTCTTCAGTCTTGCCCACACAACGTGCATCCATCTTATGGTTCTCACCATAACCAGCGCTTATTTGTTTAAACAACATTAACGGACTGGTCTCAATTATGTACACGGACTGCGTTCTCAGTGTGGTAATAACTGGATGTTGATTTGTACGTTAGATCAACGTCAGTCCTCGAAGGGCTAATATAAATTTTCATTTAGGTATTGAACTTCCTTGTTCAGGCCGGCTACGGTTCGGACATCTTAGCAAATAGCTTCCTTCACTTCAAATATTTTTCAAAATACAACACCTAAAGTTGGCGCCATCATGTTGAAACATACAGAATGTAGTTCGCTTGTTACAGTATGACGATGCACAGAATTTACTGCAGTTTGACTGAAAATTATAATAATATTCTAAGAAAAGTATAATATGTCTTAAAAACATATGATTCCAATAATTTCGTACATATATACTTTTAATGAGTTAGATTGGGCCTATATGTTTTTCTTTTATATCCACATACACACACACTCACTGATAACACCACATGTAAACCTTCTGGGGGATATGACTGTGCAGAAGATAAGAGAAGAAAAACGTATAACATCGTAAGATGTCCATGGTCTGAGCTACACTTATTGCCTTTTTTGGGCGCCAGCGCATTACAATTCTAGGTACTGGTTGTCACTACATTTACAGAATAATATTGTAACCCCTCCATCAGCGAAGTAACTGTCAGTATAATTACAGTACGTCATCTGAAGAACGGAATACGAAGAACCCAGGTTAAATTTGAGTAATAAAGTCCTCCTAATAAACTGAGAGTACCGAAAAGCCCTCCATTGAACCCTATCCTGAGCCAGATGATTTGCGAATCGGTGTATATTCTCGCGTTGTACGATGCTATCCGACTTACATCCCCTCGATTTACGTTGTTCCTCTCTTAGTGTACACGCAAGACGGAACCAAAATCGTCGCTGGTGGACGAGATGGTCGCGTGGAAGGAAGAATGGGATAGTATGTCTCAAATGGCAGCGCGCGCGCACGATGAAACCGTGCCGAAACCGGTCCGGTCGCTTGCCAGCTCGCTGCTCGCTGGAAGAATGAAGTCTTTCATTTTTTACGAGCTTTAAGCGACCTGCTCGGTATTCACGCATGCGCAGAACACCATAGTAAGATTTACTGCATGCAGTCATCAGAAATATGTTGCACTGAAATTGGGGACAGAAATCGCAACCGATATTAACACAAGCAGGAAATAATTTTAGAAAGTAATGTAAGTCATGTTTATGCCGGTCCCGGTGGCCGTCCAGTCTGAAGCGAAGGTCATGGCCGCCTACTTTCTCAGCTCGCTTTTTCGAATCCCACTTCGGGCATGGATGTTTGTCCCTTGTTTTTATATGTTGTGTTGCCCCAAGCAGAGGCCTTGCGGCGAGCTGATCACTCATCCAAGGAGTCCTGCAATGTGTGTGTCAGAAATAAATGTGTGATTGAGAAGGCCTGGGCCTTACAGAAACCGGTGTGACGCTGGAAAATAAACTGCCTAAAATCGTGCTTATTTCAGCAAGGTTTCAATGTGCATTGTTAAATGTTCGAAAAACCGACTTGGATAATTTCTTAACTTTTTGTACAGATGGTGATATTCTCCGAAGTTATTTCTGTCACCGTTGACTGGATGCACTTCATACCCTCGCACAGGTAATTCTCGCAGCAATAAGAACTCAGAAACACAGCTATCTAGTAATTTCTCATTGTCACAACTACTTGAATACAAAGTTGTAGCAGGCACGTCTAGTTGTCACCTGGAAGTCTCGAAAATGGCTCAGCTGGAATGATACGCTTGAAACAAGCGTCGCTTTGCGCACCCACGGTTTCTGCTAAGCTACCTTCCCGGCTACCAGTCACCTGCTACGCTACATTCTAGGCTCCGTCTTGCGCATACCGTTTATGTCTTTTGCATCCAGACACACCCTATTAAGCCAAGCATGCAAATTCGTACATACGATGCTAAAGATATTTGCGACTTGCTAGACTGCAGAGATGGGATCTCACGATCGACCATCTTATTGAAATTCGAAAACAAACGCCCTTGAAGAAGCTGGAGTGCTTAAGGAACCTCAGCCTGAGCTTAGGCGGGAAGCACTGACTTTCAGAATTGACTGAGGAGCTTGGCCTGACTAAAGCTGACATCAAGGCGTCGAAACAAGTAGCGACCAGCAATAGCTGGGTAAGGAAACATGAGGATGTTTGCTTGCTGTGAGGACATTCTGAAGGAGGAGGAGAAGAGACCTTTGTCTCGCCAAACTTCAGCGCTTGATTCGTTCACGTTATCTGCAAGGGCTCGTGCCTCACCTTTGTGACACTGGTGATGATCCACATAACCTGCCTACAGTTCAAGAGGAAATGCCTCCTCTTTAAAATTTTCATTTGTTTGTTATTTCATATCTTGTGTAAATTTTTCATACATGTGAATGTAGCTTTTTCCTTGGTCGAAGTAGATGACCTGGAACCACCCTCTCCATTTTAACGTTGCGTCTATGTGAAAATTTGTTTCGACTTACGTCGTCTAAAGTAACGTCGCAGGTCTCGGAACGATCTACGTGGTAACCTCGGAGGATTACTGTACTTTTAATATCCAGTTTCATATCTTCTCCTTTCGAAGCCAAGGTGTATTATGCAGTCTGTCCTATTCAGCTTTTTATACTAAATTTTTAAGAAGCTTCGGCTTGCCTATGCACGCTGCATATTTCAGTCATCCCATCCCTTTCCATGTTATTATCCTTGTCATAACTTATTTGAAGAAGGGTACAAATCATAACGCTTCGCATTATAACATCTCTCTTCTTTCTTTACGTCCTCTCTCCTTTTCCGCTTTTCTCTTTACGATTTTTTTAACGACGCTGTCAGTATTTCAGAATATGCGGAATTGAGTGTTAGGCCGGTAATTACTGACCTGGAAGGGCTCCAGGGGAGGAAGAGGTCCTGGCCTAAGCAGCTAAACAGTCCTGGCATTTGTCTGGAGGGGCTGAAGAAAAGCAGAAAAAGCTGCGATCGGAATAGTTATATTTCCATCTGATGTTCCCATTATGTAAATAATAAGGGCTCGGTTCGGCTCTTCCGAGGACCACAAATTCA
Organism: Coptotermes formosanus; assembly: GCA_013340265.1. Lineage (NCBI taxonomy): Eukaryota > Metazoa > Arthropoda > Insecta > Blattodea > Rhinotermitidae > Coptotermes > Coptotermes formosanus. The sequence goes on along the minus strand of BLKM01001619.1, from coordinate 2,412,504 downwards.
CATCAGCTCTTTGGTCTCAAACACAAAAATATTTGATATTTGAATTTATTACGGCGGTTGTCATGAAGATTACCGTCTTCTGGGATGTGACGCCATGTAGTCTGGTGTATGTGTATATTGGCGTTACGCAGGAACTTGTACTTCCTTTTGTAGGGTAAAAGTATAAAGATGTAAGCCACCCAGAAGCAACATACAGCAGATTCCACCTAATGTAAAGATACATCGTCTGGACTATACGGTGTGACTTCAAAGAAGACCTATATGTGTGCTGTTGTATTAGAGTGGAAGGTGAACTGTCGAAACGTTGTTGTCAGTAAATATATATCTCAGACTTTGAACAATATCGAATTTCTGTGTATTATCTCTGAGGCCAGTTGTCAGTAGCATAAAAGATGGCATAGGTGCAGGCTTCGCTGTATCTCTTTAAAGTTAAGGGCCACTGTAATGATTCCCGTAGTAAGGAAACAAGAAATTTTTTTGCAAGTATTAAAGTAGCATGAACGGTGTTTCTATTACTGGAGACAATCTAATTTACGATTTTGGTAACCATGATGTTGTAACATTGGAAAAAAAAATTCTTGTGTGCTACACATGGTCATGTGAGAAATGTCTGTGACTGGACATGCAAGTTGCACTGTTATAATGTTTCACATACGTATTCTGAGAATTAATTATCGTGGACATTTTAGTAATTCTGAACGTTGTGGTAACGTACATATTAGAGTATTTATAAATAAACCTGCTGCAAGTGTATAATTTCGACAGCTGACAGTTTTGCCACTCTGATCCAGCAGACTAGTGTAGTGCTAATTCTTTAGATTGTATCCTGAAAGGGCATGTTTCGAGTTTTCTGGCATATTGGTTACACTGTCACAAGATTCTCGTTGCGTCGTCAGTTTTTCCGGGCAAATAAGGGGATATTGCCACGAACTGGGTACTTGTTATCAACCTCCGTGTCCGTATTAAGTAATCATTTATAACCATCATCTAATATTTTTGCTGTTGTATACCGTCTGTGATTAATACAGCATTGCTGCATAAATGAAGTATCAAATAAAAGTTGTTTAGGTTTATAAGTAAGATTTAAGGATTGCGATCAGTGAAATTTCTTCTAATTTAATTCCTGTGTGATATTTAATGTTGGCCGAATAAAATCGTGCTCTTAATTACATTCCCGTGAGAGTTTGGATTGGATACGCCAATTTATTTTGTGTACTCTTAAAGCTGCGTGTTATTTTCCGTGAAATATATTATCCACGTTAAAAGCCACCAGTCTTACTTCGGATTGTTTTAGCTGTTGATACCAAATATATTAGTTGATATCTCTTCTTTATATCAGGCTTTGTACGATTAGTGGACCTTGCAGAAAGAACTGGCTTAGGCGATTAGTCGCGGGACTGCCACCGCAAGGCCAGGATTTAACCTCAGGCCAATCTGCATGGAATTTATGGTGTATAAAGGGTCATTGTAGCAGGTTTACTCCCGAGTACTTGCGTTTTCACCTGTCAGTGTTATTCCACAGACGCCACATAATGATTCTTTCCCTTATCAGCAATCGTGTATTATCCTAACAATTAATATCTTCGTTAAATGACACACTTAAAAGAACGAAAGCATCTAAGTACCAATTGGAATTTTATGTAGAGTGTGTTTCTTTTATACCCGTACGATACAAAATTGTATCCGCCCAACAGTGCTTATTTAAGAATCTAATTAAAATTTTATTCAAAACCCCTTTATTAGCTTCGGTTATGAAACAAGTTAAGACAAATGGACAGACAGGCACGTTATCTTCACTGTGTATCTGTGTACTCTGTGTACTCTTTTATTTCATTCTAAAAGAGGATTAACACTTCTACATACATTTATCCAAACGCAATTAATGTTGGAAAATTCAAAGTGAAGGAATTTCCACACCATTTTGGAGAAAAGTATTACTTTTTCGCGTTTTACAGAGGTTTCCTCACGTGTATGTGCACTGCAGACCTAATTGTTTTCAAACATTATTGCGGGCTGTAATGGATTAGGCAAATGTTAGCTAGGGCTATGCACAGATATGAAGTGTGTCATAAAATTGAATATTCATTTTAGTGTCGATGCAAGTCATTTGCTTGTTTATACCCGATCTACGCATGCACTGATGAGTCTGTGTGTGTATGCAGCGGAACGTAAAGTTGTGTTCAGTTTTTTAAACAGAATTCATATTTCAGTTCGTGGATTTGTCCTGTAGCATAAAGCTAATTCGTGCCTCCCGTTATCGACAGATTATATTATAGCGAGTCAGTGACATAATTTTGAAGGCAATACATGCTTGTTTCTTTTTAGAGTATAGAATTGAGTAACGCTTCTTGGTGTATCAAACAGCGGAGGATGAGACTGACAGAACATGTAGCATGCACAGGGCAATAATAAGTGTGTAATGAATTTTATTGTTAAAGTATCAATGAAATACCACTGTGATGACGTAGGTTGTAGTGGATTGTTAATATTAAAATGCTTCGAATGAAGGAGGATGCTGTAAAATGTGGGCTGGATTTAACTGGTTGAAGATAGGCACTGGTGGAAGACTTAGTGTACGTGACGATGAATCGTTTTGTACCGCGAGTGGCTCGGAACTTGCTGATAATTACAGGGAGTATAAAATTATGAAGGAAGAACGCGGTTCTTTACGTCCGTATTTACCAGCCACGCGTTTTTATTCTCGGATGATTCAATAAGAATTTCCGTAGGCTACTTCAGTCTTTATTCTTTCCTATCAGTTGTTCTTTAGAGAAGAATTGTGAGTGAAATTGGCCAGAAAACATTATAAAGTAGGTTAACAACTTTTACTTCAGTGAAACCGAAATCCAGCTGTTGAAGAAACTCTGCGTAATTTTGTACGTATGAAAAGTAATAGTTCGGTCATGCACTATTTACTGAAGTCCAGCTTAGACTTTGTGCTCAAAACTTACTAATTCGGATGTTTACTTTTCATTGTGTTACATGAAAGACCTGCGTACAAGGAAAGCACAAGGGAGAGGTGGTAAATGCCCTTTTCGTCCACAAGTTTCTTGTCGGAAATGTGTGAAAGGATTTTACTGAAATTTATTACTGTGAGGTCTATACGATAACTTCACGTGTTACAGTCCATAGCAAACACTAGTATACGTGTACACGAGGTCGAATTCTATAAACGTTCTTGAGAACGGAATTTCCTAATGAAATATATTACTGTACAAAAAATATGTACGTTATTGAGATTTGAAATTTATTTATTATTTTCGGGTACGGTAAGTAGCTGTTTTATAAACAAAGAAGAAGAAGAAGAAGAAGAAGAAGAAGAAGAAGAAGAAGAAGAAGAAGAAGAAGAAGAAGAAGAAGTTCTGGGTATTTCGTAGTTTAGTCAGTTTCCTATAATTGCCTAAAACCTTCAATAACTTATTTTCATTTAACTGAGTAACTGAAACAAGTCTAACCATGGAGAACGGCATTTTTTTAGACGTCAGTACAAGTTCAGGTACTTAAGAAATGTTGACCCAGAAAATCCAGTCATTGGTCACTGTCCTAAGCCTGATGAATCCAGTCTTGAAGCTCAAGATGGGCTCCTATAAGACCCAGTAATATTATTCTCCCTCCTATGCATATTTCTTCTAAGATGTTATTTAAACTGGATGTGAAACGTGGATATCATTAGACTGTACAAAAACACGGAAAACAATTTTTTCCCTCATTCTGAATGAGCCATAATTTGCACAAGTTTTCAACTTTGTCATAGGTATTATGAATATTACGCTCTTCTGGGTTATGAAGCCAGTTATTTTTACATAGGTGCACATGTTTTCGAGGAAATTGCTGCCTCCATTTTTAGAGCACATCTCCAGATTCAATTCTTCCACCTTCTTCTCTGAAAGTCGTTGCAGCTCAGGTAACACTAATCTTCTAATTCAGTCATTTGAGAATCTCGTATGTCACAGTTCATAGGAATACTTTAGACATATTAAAGATGCTGTTTAACTGTCTTATTCTTTGTGTGACAGGTGGACTGTAAGACTGGCCGACATTTGTTATCTATGCTGGTCACGTAAGAGTAGAAATATAACGGTAGGATACACAGATATCATTAGTCTGAGGTTTCCGGCTAATTTCAGGCTAACCTATTGTGACGGCGTCACGAAACCGCTTTAACCACAGACAATCTAACATCAGGCAAAGATATGCGTTCACACGAAGCAATCATACTGAAAGTATTTCCTTTTTCAGTAATTAGAAGTGACCCGAATTTGGAATTTGATTGTCAGAAATATAACCAAGACGTGAGAGCAGTTACTTAAAAACAAGATCGAAGAAGCACTGTACCAATAGAAGCCGTTTTAAATAATGGTTCTGTTTATGACGATATGAATTAGCACTGTTGGTTAGACACTGTATTGTGTTTATTAATTTAATGAATAGTTATGAAGCGTGCGTCTGTGTGTCATGGAGGCTTCGGGGCCGAATTGGAGCCAGAGCTCACATTCTCACTGAGTGTGAGGCTGGGTGAATCCACAACCGGCCTGGACGATTTGGTAGTAGAGACAAGTCTCTTGCTGCACAGGGAATTCAACCACTCTACCTTGGTCATTTTGACTTCCACGTGTTTAACGATGCGTTCTCAGCTGAATGCATGCGTGCCGGTAGTACCAGTTTGGAATCTAAACCAGGACAGTAACCAAACTGGCTGAGGTTTTCCCCGTAATCTTCGTTATGCCTCAAAGGCGAGTGCAGTTCAAATTGCGCGACGATCTCTGCCTCTCATATCTTTCCGTTCATTTTTGGCTAATAATTCTACCATTTCTTCTTCAAGCTGTACTGCTGAAAACATCGTTAAATCAGCCTTAGACTTATATAGGGTTTAAATAATACCCAGTTACTGTCACATGTGGAGGAATCTCAGTCCTTGATTGTAGGCCGTTGCTAGTACACTGGAAACGGCCGTAATTGTCGGCCGTGGTAGCATACAAGGAAATAAATGAAAATTGGAGGAACGAGAAGTAATGAGGAAGAGGGAAGTTGGTAAAGGTACGAAAAGGTCAATGGCAGGTCATAACAGATCTCTTTTAACGTGAAAGACAGGAAAGGATAAAGAGGGGCAGGAATATCGGTAAGACGGACCGATAAAAGGAATGGAAAAGCAATACGTGATAGTGGACAGAGGGAGGTAAAATTACAAAACGGGTAAAGGAAATGGAGAAGATATATTTTAATGTTACACATATTCCGTGCAGTTGTCTTGTACGTACTGCTTTATTTCCAACTACTACGCGGTGTTTAGTTTCTGCGCTCCTACATGTTTCGGTTATCCGATATTTTCTTCGTGTGTGATTATGATGCAGCATGGGGTGAACAGCGCGTGTCCGAACCTTGGGTCTTCGCTCCGCTATGAACAGGAGGTACCCAACACTGCAAGATGTCTGGAGGCAGTTTTGTACATTTAAATGCTCAACTTATATTTGAATCTCAGCAACGTTAATAACATTTAATAATACTTTAATCATCTGCTAACTGTTTTATTATACTAATGTTTATGTTTACCACCTACTGACAAATTTAGACGATACGCTGCTTACGTCTTTATAACATTATAGCTCCCTGATAACGTCTACAACAGATAAAACAAAAACATGTAGGGGCGAAAGACAGAACATTGTTTAGCAGTAGGAAATAAAACAGTATGTATAAGATGTTCTGCACCTCCTGTGATGGTTCGTGCACCAGTAAATAAACAAATTTGTTCTGCATGTAAAAGGCTTCGGAAATACGAGACATGAGTACAAAACTGTAGTCAGAAGCCCTGAAGGACGAAACATTTGGGGGACGTAGAATTGGTAGGACTATAATTACAGAATGGGTTTGCGAGTAATGTAATGTGGGAATATGGAATCCATGAAGCTAGCTAAGGTCATGTTGATCATTTGGTATTCTTTGCTTCCTGTTTTTAGATTAGTGTGATATTGACCCTTTACGCTTCATAAATGGGGGTAATTTATTGCGTGTTTGGCAGTGAATTAGGACCGCGATGGGGGCATTGCTCATGGAGTTGTTTTTTGTTTGTTTCTTTGTTTGGTTGGTCAGGTGAGTGGTTGGCTGGTTTTAGCTTTTGTAATTCAAAAGTGAGGCGCTTTAAAGTGCAGGTCATTCAAACGATCCGAAAATTCTGACACTGCGGTTCCCTCCTTATGTTTATCAACGTGAATATATTACCTCCAGATAACGAGTTTAGACTTTCTCTCGAACTTTTAATACCGTTTTAATTGATTCCAATTTAGAGTTATGCTCCTAATTAAGTGTAACTAATTACGTTATCAATCTTCGAGGTGCAATTAATAATAATAATTTACTTCGGTGTCGTGAGCTGCGTATGCTAAAAGAATTATCACTCGCCTTCAAATGTCTGTAGCATACCTCGTCCTGGGTCGGCCAGGTGCATCGAATAGACGAACACCAATAGTCTAAAAATTTCCCTCATTACATTTATTCTGACATTAGTAAAGGTAAATGTAAATGATGGATCCACACGTCATTTTCAATTATGAATGTATTCCATGGTTCCGAATACTATTTTCGTACAAGTAAAATCATCAGCATAGTGGACAGCAAGTTAGTTACATGTTAGGGGTATGAGTGGTTATTGACATTTTCCGTTGTGCCTGCTGATGTTAAAAGATTCAGAGAGGCCACTCACTTAAGAAGTCGTATCGCCTCTTTTAGGCGGCTAGCCTAAATCATGATTTAGCTCTAATAAATGCCCATTGAATTTGCATTACCAGTCGTGCAAGCCGTCAATTGTAAAACATTTGTTTAGTCATATAGTGAATTGTCTGTAACAATATCATGTGTTTTGTTTGTTTCTTATTATGGCCGGCAGGTATTTTCCTTAATACTCAGGTACTAGAGACTCTTTTTGGGACTCTATAAAATGTAGTTAAATACTGCGTACAGTGTATAAGGTATTTTCTTGAATATAATTTTTTTGTAATTTTACAACTTAATATCAAGTTTCATGAATTCAAAGATCCATGGAAAATATTTGAGTGAGAACGGCTTGTCTGAGTGGTTTGATGGAGATTCTCGAACTCCAGTGTGTTGTTTGAGCGTAATGCATAACCCATTTGGATTTCCAAATTTTAAGAGATTGTTCAGAACTGAAATATGTTTTAACTTTGTGTCTGAAGTACTTATCGCACCAACGAAATCTTCCATTAAAAATGGACCAGCACCTAATGATTCTTTAAATGTTTGTCAAATTAATTATTTAACGCAGTATGGATGTACTGAAAATTGTCTATTTTCAGGTATGCCGTCATCACCGGCAGCTGTCGAAATCTGACCCGAAATCCTGTGATTAGAGAATTTTTATATTAAACATTGAATCGAAAATAAAGCACATGTCAGCACAATGTTGTAAATTGACGCAATTTCCTGAAACGTTCATTTGAATTACATTTGGGCACACCTCATTCTGTGGACAATTTTTCTTTTGGGTTATAATAACTCTTTAATATAGGATATATGTAGGGTTCATTTTATCTTATTAAAGAGAACGAAATAAGCAGAACGTGCAACACACATAGCAATAATGGAGTGCCTAAAGAAGATAAGCCTGGAAATCTGGATCAAATAGGCAGGTTCGGAGACCTAGTTAAAATATGGTGATGCAATTAAAACCGGTTCTTAAGAAATGAGTTAGGCCTAGGTCAGCTTTCCTGGATTTGCTTACCTGAGAGCAGGTTTTAATATCAGGCTTTTATTAGCATTATAATAATCTCCGGTTTATGTAAAAGTATTAGGTTTCTTGACCGATATTCCAAGAATGATACTATGTTATATATTTAATTAGACAATAATATTTTCGATCCGGAATTCGAATAGTAGCAAAGGCAATATACTCGTATCATTTTCTTCTCCAAACTGTCGAGACCTGCTCTGGGCTCGCCCAGCTGCCTATGCAATGTGTATCGGAGGTAAAGCGACCCTGGCGTGAGGCTGACCACTCTCTTACCTCTAGTGTTGAGGTTAAGAATGAGTACAGCTCTAACTCCACTCCCTTTTATGCCGTGATGGCCTTTACATAGAAGAGTTTACCTTTACATTTATTAAGTTAGTTATTTACGTAAATAAAATGTTTACTTAGTTATTTTCTTGTCGGTCTGCTGGCATTTCCCTTCTCAAGAATTTATGTAAACCTGAGTTGTTGCCAAGAAAATGACTTGAAAAATGGAGTGGAATGAACTACATAGTTCCGTCTCATTAGCACTCCTCTTCTTCAAGTCTTTCATTTTGTGGAAGGAAGTGCCTCCACGTATTGATTTCGTCCACCTCTTCATCAGCGAGGAACGAACAAATTTACGTTCATACGTCATTGCACTGTTTCCAATAATTAGATTGCACCAAGGTACAGACTTGAATTGAAGACAATTAATTATACATAAGTATCATTCCCCTCAGTTCTGACACAGTTTTAACTTGGTTTTATACCTTGTAGGTCAGCCGAAGCTTGCCATTGATTTTTCTTCTGAAGTGTTTAAAGGGGAGATTAAAGCTAATCTTGGAACATTTTAAATCTGAATAGCGTATGCCGTCATGTGACCGGCTACGCTGCCGAAATTCGATTCCCGGAGGAGGCATGCATTTTTTCTGAAGTCTTGTGTGTAGTCGAATTTCGTAATTCAGGTAAGGAGAAGAATCATGGCGAAATATTGAATTACAGATGAATGTGTTATTTCTCTAAAACTCACTTTCCAACACAACTTGCTGCGTGTAAAAATGTTGTTGGTGTTGTTGTTGTTGTTGTTGTTGTTGTTGTTGTTGTTGTTGTTGTTGTTGTTGTTGTTGTTGTTGTTGTTGTGTTCTCAGTTGTACAGCCCAATTCTGACCAGGACTGTCAGTGTGAAGGCTTTATGAATTATAATTAAGACAAGCGGTCTCTTGGATCGACTCAAGCATCACGGACATATAAACAAATTGTGTCACTTGCCTCGAAGTAAAAGTATTCGCGGTACAAAAATTAGCAGCATCTATAAATTATATTGTTTATATCTGAAAGACTTAGTTTGAGGGGTTTTGGTGTGGGAAATTTACAGAAGAATAAAAGGAAATGTGGTATATATTTTGGGTTTTAATGTTTATAATGTTTTGTTTTAAAGTAATATTTTTCTTAACTCTAACAAATGACCGGAAACATTAGTGCGACATTTAATATTTTAAACAAATTGTTTAATTATGAAGAGAAATTTAAATATTCTACAATTTTACAATTTTGCATAGGGAGTAATTGAATTAACCGCTGATGTTTTAGCTTTTAGCACGATATATTTTGCATGTATGTTGTTCGAGCTTGCATTTCTCAAATACGAGTCGTGCTTATTACCGCCGTGCTAACGCCCACTATAATGCCCTTTGTTATGTAATTCCTTTTCCGTCACCAGCTGCTGACTTGACAGACATTTTTCAGTTCAATTGGAGAAATACATTCATAAATTTGGAAATTATAAATTGTATGATCAGGAAACGTTTCCATTTCACCCTTCGGTGTTTGTACTAGTTATAAACCCATTTCGGAGATACAGACTGATTTCTGGTCCTTGGCGCAAGCCCCAGCATTGTCTCTGCTTTCTCATAACATTTTGCCTTCCTGGAACCTATTACCCGAGCATTGGTCAGGCTTCGTATTGCTTCCTTATGGGGAATCTGAAGACCTTAGTCTTGAAACTTCCAATATTAAGTGAGGCAAACTTACCCAGTTTCTTGGCTTTCTATGACATAACATGTTCTAACACTTCGGGTAGGTTTTTCTTAATGAAGCGCCGGGATGGCATAGGCCTACTCGCTGTAGTGATGGGGCTGCCGTCTGGAACTCCGAGACTCATGGACCATGAACAGAGTCACATCTCTCGCTTTTCCGTAGTGTCCAGACAGGTTCTGGGTCTCGCTTAGCCTGCGGCTGTTTCCCCGGGGATAAAGCGACCGCAACGTGAAGCTGACTTTTTTCCTGCACATACAGCTGAATTTAAGAATGGGCGGATCTATACCAAAATTTCCCATATTTCTTCGTAGTGTGTGACGAGGATTTTCTGTTAAGGCAAAAATGTAAATTCATGGAAGAAATAATAAGTTGTTTTTGTGAAAAGAAACACTAAAAGAGAATGATTGAAAGATATAACTTGGAACCTAATATTGTAAAACAACCCTGAAATCTACCAGCATTCCTCCTCCTTAATAAGATATATAACCTCACACCCCGTATAAATCATGGACGATTGTACTTGACGTGTAGGATATTCTTGTTTATATTTCAACCAGATTGAGCAACCATGGTGTGGAGGCTGAGGTGTTCAGGACTTCTCCCATATTGATGGCGACGCGTATACACAAACGGAACTTTGGGGAACGGGGGCAGGGTTAGGGTATTAGTGACGTAAATCAGAAAGCCGACGTACAGAAACTACAGGGTATGTCGTGAAGTATTCCTTTTTATTTACTTTATAGCCCGCGCGAGTGAAGGCACGCACTGGGTGAACACTTTAAAGTGTTAGACTCGAATGCTATTCGTGGATTGTTGCCTCTAGTAAAGCAGTTCTTTAGCAAAACATTGCAGTACCTCGTTCAGTTTTAAATGTGGTTTTGATGCTGATTTTTCAAGATATAATACAGACAGCCAGAATTATTACGAGTGTAAGGACCTCGTGGCCTCTCGTGAGGCTCAACGGCTAACAGTGGTTTTGTCAATAGTACTGACACCCTATACACTTTTTAACCGCTTGTGAAAGTTGATAACTGATTTATTCTATGCCACAATAAATTCAGTAACGTCCCGTCGTTTAAAACGCACTTAACCATATCACGCCATTTTGACAATCCCTGCGCATGCGCGAGAAGATGCGTTATTTCGGGGCGCTGCAGTAGCAAGTGGGACATCGAAAATTAACCAAAGAAAAAATTTCATGCATTTACAGTTGGTTTTGACTGAAGTATATAATGTATTGAAAATGTTTTGGGCAACACTCATACATTTCTGATTCATCCACAGTGTAGCTCGCTAAATATTTATTGGAACAAATAATATTTTTACGGAACGTTGTAGAGAGGGATAATGTACACGTGAATGCATTATTCCATGTGTTCTCGGTAATTAATATTCACATACTGAAGAATCAGAGCGTGAAGTCAAACTTATTATACCTACCGTCCTCCACACGACATACACAAGACAGGCTTGAATGCTTTTGTCCTGTGTTGATTCCTGAGCTATTTCTTCCTAAAGGAAGAATTATATTTGGGACTAATTTTAATCTGTAGTTTTGGCCAACATACCCCTTTACCTTCTGAGAACTGACGCCCGTTTTGCTCCAGAGCCGGTCTAAAGGGAGAAATCAGCTCCTGACACAGACTATAAACAGTCTTTCAGTCAGTTCACGTGCTGAGCTGTCTGGACTGGCTCATAAGCGAGCGGTAGTTGTCCTTCATTATCAAGTCTGTTATCTCTAATTTCGAAACAGAATACCCGGATCGTATGTAGGTCGGCTACATTGTGTATTCGTAGGTCGTTAGGGCGTTATGATTATCTTCATAATGCCCAGAATATTAAAAACGGGAACAGCCGTGCTGCTGCGTGCGGCTTACCTGCCGTGTTATTAACAAGTGTTTTGCAGAACCCTATCAGTTAACGGGCAGCTAGAATTTTATGAACGCTTTTCCTGAGAGTAATGTACATTCGTTTCTTCAGTGACACTGGAAAAGCTATTAGCTCGGTTTGCATTATTCATTTTTAGTCTTCGTCTTAGTGTAACTGTTTTTAGAAGCTGATAGTCGCGCAGCTAGTAAGAAATTTCCTGAAAGTTCTTAAATCTGAAGGCTTTTTTCCCTGTTCGCAAGCGCCTGCGTTTGGAGCTTTCCTGGCCCAACAAAATAAAATCCGCACAATCATTACTTACACCTTGAAAAGTCATTAGTATTAATCTGTCACAAAGTGGGGACTCATAATTTCTACCCTTTAGGGAAAATTATTTAATTTAAAATATGAAGAAGTTATACGTAGGCAAAGAAACATATATAGATAAAATACTGAAAGAAAAACATTTTAACCTTTTAAAGCCTAGCGGTAACTTTACATACTACCATGTTTAAAATTAAAAAATTCTACGTGGTGCTCACATTGCGTTTATGTGTTTTGTACGGATCTCAGAACAAACAGCAACTTCTGCCTTATAAAACATTGAGAGACTGGGTTTTATAACCGAAGTGGAGAGTGTTTACAGCGCGGTACGCACTGAGTCCTTATATAAAACAGATACGCTTCGTCTTTAAAGGGTTAAAGTCATAATGTTGGTCGTGAGAAAATGAATGTGGCAGGGTGTGAACAACCCGTGATAGCGTACTTTTCGTTGTGATTGGGCTACTGCGCGAACGATTTGGGGTTCGATTTACGACAGGGATAAGTTTATTTTCTTATCAAAAACGTCTAGAACGGCTGTGGGGCCCACAAAGCTCCCTCTTGAACTTCTGCCGGCTATCTTTCCAAGGACGTAGCGCAGTCGTTTCCTGAAGTTGACCACTTACCTCAATCTAGAGCAGAGGTTATGAATGAGAGGAGGCTATATGGTACCCCCCTTATAGGCCGTCATGGCTTGGACAACGACCGTTTTGCCTTTGTAGTTTGTGGTTACACCTGTGTGAATTTATGGACACATAAGTTGCAGCGAAATTCATTCTTCAGCGAATTCTGTAATTCGTCATTTAAAAATAAAGTTGTAAAGTAATTTGATTAATATAAGATATGCTACGAATATAAATTTATAACGTTTTACAGTATCAAAATCTCATTAAAATATAGCTGAAATTTTAAAACTGACAGCTGTCGGTTTTCCTGCTCAGTGATTTCTCTTTGGTCGGTGATTGGTTATTTATCTTTGAGCACATTTATGTGTAGGCCTTTATTTGTGAGGCTCGTTCAAAGTTTCTTGTAAACGAAACGTGAAGGAGCTTCTGAAATTGTGTGTATAATACAAACCGCAGCCCTCAGCTATTCATTCTATTGTAGTGAATAAGGTATAAATAAAACTCAAATCAAATTATTTATTGCGAAGCGCGTCCTTTCCTATGGGTATATTCTAAAACTGAGAATCTGATTATAACGGATGCTCCTTATTTTTGTGTCATGAATGACAGCGTCGTGGAATCCTGAAGTGAAAGGTGGCACGTATGGTGGTAAACAAGAGAACAATGGAGACACTCTTTACTGGAATGGGGCCGCGGTGGCGCAGTTGGTTGAGGCACTGTGCTACAAACCGGCAGGTCGCGGGTTCGATTCCCGATGGTGTCAGTGGAATTTTTCATTGGCATAATCCTGTCGGTCGCACTATGGCCCTGGGGTCGACTCAGCCTCTAACGGAAATGAGTACCAGGAATATTTCCTGGGGGGTAAACGCGGCCGGTGCGTAGGGCTGACAACCTTACCACCGATTGCCTAGAAATCTGGGAGCCTCAACCTCCTGGAACCCTGTGGGCCTGTCCAGGCGTGTAATGGGATTGCTTTACCTTTTTTTTTTACCTTTACTGGAATAATTGTGAAAACGTACCGCTTTGCTTTCTCAGTCTGGTGCGTAATTTATGTGCTCAGATAGGTAAACCGTTCCAATGTTTTGATAATATATCTTGTTCTGTTTAACGCTGCTATTGATTTCATCTTATATATGGCGTGTAATGATGGTGTGATTTGTCAGCTGGAAAGAGAACGGGAGTGGTTGGAAGTTGCGAGATCTGACGTTGTTATTGAGGTGCTGATTATTTCTTCGTCTTTTGCGTAATGGCGCTGTGTAGGATCCTTAATTAGTAACGACGTTCCAGAGGATCTTGCTGCCTCCATCGTCAGAACAATCCAAGCAGATTGGACTGCCCTGAAGATAGAGGCAGCGAGCTTTACTTAAATGCTGTTACCTATTTGACAGTCTACACGGTGTCATATCTCATAACACTCTAGTGATATCGGCTGTGAGTTATTTTAAATTATCAGTTCAGTCGTACTTTTAATATTGTACGTACCGTTATGTTTACATGTAAAATGTATTTTACGAAATCAAAAACAATGGTAATTTAGTCCATTACACATTTCTGTTGATAAAATAAGTTTGTTTTGTAACATCGCATTTTTTATGCTTACATCGAAACGATCATGAGGCTATTTTGTAAAAATGTAGAGGAAAATGTTACAAAAATTGTATAGTTTTTGGAATGGGTTATTGTCATCTAAAACTATTCCAGTTTTAGGTACCAGTTTATGGAAAAATTGTATCTAAAACGTTATAATCGTTTTTCCGAAACAGTGTCCTGAGGTTAGCCGTGAGATGATAATACTCAGGTGTATTAAGTTTGACGGCTTGGGCTTTAGCTTGCTGTTTTAAGTGAATTTGATCAATTATGAAAATTTTAAATTCTTTTTCTCATTTAAAATAATTTTTATTAATACTTTTGCGTTTTCTTTATTGTGTCCTGTTATGCCATAGCGCCCGGCCTCTGTGACGATCTGGTCACTCGTTCAGAAGACTCCTGTCGGCTGTGCATGTGCCTAATTGTGTGTTGTCCAGGAACCTCACCCATTAAGCTGTCTAGGCCCGATTGGAGCTGTTGGCCCACAGATAAAAAATACCGCAACGTAGTTCGGGTAAGCAGTTACGAAAATTTGCGTCGCCGGCTGACCCAAATTCTGTTGTCGCAGTATCAGCGTATGTGACATGGAACCATCAGTGTGAACGCTTGAGCTGTTTTAAATTCCGAGTTTAGCCTGTATACCATATTCGACCAAAAGCAGGCGCGCTAAAGTTTCTGATTGCCTGAATAAACGTTGTTTTCTAATTGACAAAAATCACATGAAAACCGTCTTCGGCAACGTAATTCATGGTATGTAATATAATTTTGTGTTACGCTGTGCTTTTACCCTATGTTAGGAACAGTGTTATTCAAAAATATGACTGTAAAGTTTGAGAAGTCAGTGTACTTTTTGTGTAATAGTTTTGTAGCTTCTGTAAAAGTTACGTGAAGATGGCTTTATTATAAGCCGATAAATTTAGCTATGTTGTAAAAAAGGGATCTGTCTATTTAAAAAATTGTGCGGAACCAAATTTCCGCAATTCTTGGACCTGTATTGTACCTTCATTTACCGAAAAGATCTGAGGAAACGCATGAAGCTCTATTAATGTAGCTAGTTTCGGAAACGAGGTTCGAACATGAAGCCTTCCACTCTCACGCTGTATTGACTGAGCTACCCCAGCTTATAAAATGGCAAAAAAATGTATATAGTTCCGAATTTATTACTGTCGTCATTTTTGTATGTAATTATTCTTTAAATTTATACGTAATATCTGCATTAACGTAACGCTGCAGTTTGTGAGTCTGAAGATTAATTCACTGTGTCTATACAGAGTTCGGCTGGCAGGTAGTGGGAGCGCGGATATCTATTCAAACCAGACAAAACAGAAGATTGCTGTGGTCCATAACATGGAACAAAAGCAAGGGAAACTAAATCGTTGCAGCGTAAAAGTAGGTAATGGCAGCTGCAGCCTCATAGCACGTGGTATAAAGCCATTTCCCGGCGGGTGGACCATGCGGTACGTGTGAGCCATAGCAGATATTATTACTGTGTTCCGTTCGGTTTACTGACAAATTTATTTTAATGTCTGCGGACAGGTTTTCCTCCGAGTGCTTCGGGTTTCCCACTGAGTATCATTCTGTCACTTTTCCATAATTCGTTCATATGCAATGAGGTATAACGTTTGTAATTAACTGCGTCGTTAAACGACAAACTCTCTCTTCTCTCTCACTAAATATTAAGTCTGCATTGGGACGAGACCTTGCTATTACAAGTTGTCTCATTTTGAGTCGGAACGGAAGTACGGCTGAATGGTAATTACTGAACTTGCTTCAGTCACGCCGTTATGTAAACGAGGCAGAAGTATTTTTCATTCAGTTGTGAGTGGCATTCAGCATCAAAATACCCTTAATGTGAGATTCTCATGAAACTAAAGTACTCAAGGACAGCATGAAACTCTTTTGAAACTAGGGATCAAGAAATGTGGTTGGGGAGCGACGCATGATACCGGGAAACAATGTGCCAGGGAAGTGAAATACAATGTTTATACATCTCAGAATTATCAATCTGTGTACCTTGGTACCGAACTAATGGCTTTTCATCGAGGAGTCCTGAGAACTCTTATAATGCTTTGGCAAAATTTCATATAAATTGTTCCTGTCATTAAAATGTTCATGAATTCACAGTTGCACAGTGATAAAACATTTCCAGACATTTTATTACAGCACTGCATCCAACCCAATATTTACAGTCACTTAAATTTAACATTATACACATAGTAGTAACGTCATATATTTTGAGCAGTTAACCCATTGCATAAGGTTTTTAAACATAACATTGCATTTGATAGGCCATTGAATCCATATTATCCAAATGAAGAAGTTTTCTTCTGTCTTCATATGCAGTGTATGAGAAAACTTCTTTCTTTTTAACGTAGGTAATATAGAGTAAATGGCTCATCATAAAAACGTTATGCATTGCGTTGAATGACAAGGTGAAGTGACGTCCCTATTGAAAGGGTAAGTTTATTGTCCTGGACATAATCCTCGAAAAAATAGTATTTGAAACTTTTGTTCACAGTATAATTTTTGTTTCATGAATTGTTTGATGGTATGCATGATTGATGTAGACTAGGACAATGGACTAAAGTATTACGAGAGTTCTAAGGATTTTTCACTGAAGGAAGACCTGTATATAAACCTAAACATTCGGTGTTATAGTAGAAACACTTGGAAATGATGCAAGGATCGAAAAATTTCGGGCTGTTGTAAACCATATTAAAAGTTATTCTGATATGATCTTCGACATTTATTACTTAAAACTATCCAGACAGTTGCTATAGATGAAACAAACTGCTGCGGAAAATGACTAGACATAATAGAAGCAAGTAAGATTACGTGAGGTGTTTATACCTCCTTTGGTATATATTACCACATAATAGTTACAGACCAGCTCATTCGTTTGCCATTTTTCGACTGTCACAGATTAGGTCACAAGCTGGCGTACATTTATGCAGACGTCTTAAGCAATAAAGCTTTCATATGTTTATTAATACTCTTTAGATGTCAGAATAATTGTAAATAATAAATGTAAGATCATTACAAACTGAGATAAAAGATGCACGATGTTACTGCGTGAGGCGATATGAACGTCAGCTCACTGTTTACTTTGTAGTGCATTAGTGTAAGGAAATGGCAACATGGCTTTAATCTCAGCAGCGTCCTCGAGAAGATTGCGTTTAATAGAAGCAGCCTAATGGCAAAGTCTAGCCTCCAGAAACCTACTGGAACTTTGTGTTAATTACGCTATGCAAGTATCTGAAAGCTAATTGGTTAAGTTTAGCCTTATAACACCTCATAGAGCTGGCACAGCTTGGCGTCGGTTATTCTGAACCCTCTGCATTTATCCGAAAACATACATACGGCTACAAACTGGAAGTAGTTTTACGCCTAAGTAAATAAATATATGTTTATTCTGAACTGCTATGTTCATATATCAGTATTAGTTGAATTTTAATCTCATTAACTATAGTAGGGATTGAACCGGTCTAATTTTCCAACCGAGTGATGTACCTAAGTAGGCTCACCATATTCTGTTGCTTTCAACACTGCATATGATTCCAATGTGAGAAGTAGCAGGAAGTTTTTAGCATAACCGAAAGCCTAATACCTTATAGCTTAGATTTCTATTACATGTACACATGTATCAGTAATATTATTGTTATATTTAATTTTGGAAGCCGACCTCGGTGGCCGCGCGGTCTAAGGCTTGGATCTGCGGCCATTCGCTTGCTGGGATTGTGGGTTCGAATCCCGCAGGGGGCATGGATGTCTGTCTTTTGTGAGTGTTGTATGTTGTCAGGTAGAGGTCTCTGCGCTAGACTGATCACTCGTCCAGAGGAGTCCTACCGAGTGTGGTGTGCCTGAGTGTGATCGTAAAACCTCGATAATGAGAAGGCCCTGGCCTAACAGGGGCTGTTGTGCCACTGAAAAAAAAGTTGGCAAGAACTTACCACTTTGGTACAGATTCTGTGCGCGTTGCCTGAGTAAATATAACCTCAAAGTTCTGCATAGCAGTCGTGTTTGTAATTGTTGACTGCCAAATGGTGTTAAAGGTTCCGTTTATCTATGATGTTTTTGCTCAGGAAAATTAATTAAGACATGTTTTGCACAACTTAACATTTTTAAGGGCAACTCATAAATTAGCAATTTGATTTGATGTGTTTTTTACAAAATAGTTTTGTATTTCAAATTTCATTTTGTTACAACTCTCCGCCCTTAAAAATAATTATCCCCTAGGAATTTCCTACACAAATGCTGCTGTTATTGTCATTTATTTGTAATGTTATTGTATAGGAATATCTATTAATACGTATTGTGCACAGCTAATATTTTTACACATATGCTGTATAGTGTGCCTCTTCTTTTCGCTTGAGTGCGATTGGCCAATGGTGAAATCATCTTATAGCAAGTGAATGAGTGTTAACTGGCTTAAAGTGATTCGATAAATGAAAATAGCAGTTTCTGAGGCTAGTCTCTCCGAACAGAAGTGTACACCGTAAATCTGTGGGTATAAAAATGTAAATACAAAATATAAATATAAAAATGTAAGTATAAAAATGTAAATGTTAAATGGAATGAGACCTTTACCGTCTTGACTCCATTTCACATTTACGTTTTTATACCTAACATTTTTTGTATTTACAATTTTTATATTTACATCCTTTATATTTATACTTTTTCAACATCGATTTCTCTTAGGCAGTACAGTTGTACTTCAATATACATGTTATATGTGTAATTGTAAAAGGAGTAGACCTTCCTCTTACCAAATGTACGAAGTTTTAATTTTCATAGTTTTCTGTCATGGCCTGATAATGGCTCTTATAGCTGAAACCGGTAGCCTGATTACGAATTGCAAGTGAATTTTTTGTTGTGACTGTACTATTGATAAGAGTAAACTATACTAAGTAACTTATAATGAGTGTCAAACGTGTCTAAAAGCTTTTGAAATCGGTTGGCTAATTATTTACGTAATGTAAATGTTAATCTTTGATTGTAAATATTTTACTAAGCCTGTAGTGTAAATTAAACTGGTAACTTAGATGACTGAGCTAGTTAATTATATTGACCACAGCGTCAGTGTTGTTAATGCTCACTTCAGTATACAAATGCGATAAACACAAACACTCAATCTATCCAGTTCCTTTAACAGTAAAACTCCGGTCATTCACATTGCCTTACGGTACCATAACTTGTGCATAGAACCCACGCCGACGACCAAAGTTAATTGGGCACCTCAGTAACACAGAGTGTTATAAATAATGACGGAAGTAGTTTACCCAGGCGCTAGCTAGCAACGGTCATTATATTCAGTTGGCAGCATGCCTGCCGAAATATCGACATCATTCCAAGTCGAAACTTCAAGCGAGACTAAGGCAACCCAAATTACTAAACTTAATTTGAAAATCTAAACTAACTTATGTGTTAATTACTGAAAGGCATTTGGAACCGGTTGACAAATTGTCTTTTGTAATATAAATGTTGTTCTAATTGTAAATATTCTTAGGTAGTGTAAAGTGAGATAAGTAACATAAGTGATTAAACTAGGTAATTATGTTGAACGCAGGGCCAATATTTACAACACTACATAAGTAAAACAATAAGATTGTATAACTGTTTCACACGTCAAAAAATATTACCTTAAACCATACTGCACATTTTTCCAAAGTCTAATAACATACCATACCACTTCAGAACTCTAAGATAAGCGACGATACTTGCTCCCTCCCCCCAGAAGTTCGCCAGACGGCCCTGTTGTTATTACTGTTTGTAGGAAATTTAAATATAGTTTGTTGGGACATCTTCTATAACGTAATGCTCACACCATGTTTCGTGTAGAGCGGGGTCATGTTGTCCACGCTTTGAAACGGGCACACTGACGCATATGAGCAGCATGGTTACCTGAAAAGTCTGGTTTCTTTTTGTTTGTTTGTTTGTTTGTTTGTTTGTTTGTTTGTTTGTTTCTTTCTTTCTTTCTTTCTTTCTTTCTTTCTTTCTTTCTTCCTTCGATAAAGTAGGCTAGAAAGACGAATTTACCAATACATTAGGAAAATGAAGCACAGAAAAAGTCTGGTGTGTTTACTGTCTTGTGACTTGCAAATTAGCACTTTAGGAACAGTGATTTTCTGTGCCTTTTGTAAGCAGCGTAAAACTGGTTATTTCAATAGAAATATTCATAAACGTACTTTCATTCTAATTTTGACGCAGCAATCGGATCAGGGCTGGAATAATGCAGACTATAATTAACTAAGGGGTTTCGGTAAACTTCGTGTGTTTCTTATGCCATTTTTGGTTTGCGATTTTGGGACTTAGCTGACTTCTCTTTAGTTATTTCGAAATGCATAAAATTTAGGGAAAGACGCATTGAATACAAAGTTGATCTTTCTCTGAATCTATTGTTCATAAGGGTTTTCGCTCTAGTAAATGTTTAGCGATTTGCTATCGATAAACACACGGAAATGCTTGTAGACTGGCGTGTAAAGATGTCGTTAAATTTGTCCTATGTAATATTAGGAGGAGACATCCCATTGTGTTATCAATACAGTTTACAAAATAGACACTGTTAAACACAACAGTTTTGTTGTAAAACAGTCCCGTTTTACATACTTTTCGCTACATGTTTGCGTCATGGTGACCGCATCATCTTGCACAGCTTTTACAACAGTATATGAATAAAGGTTGAATTGAACCTTCCTTTACATATTGTTGCAAAGGCTTCGCATGATGGTGGTCACCATGACCGAAGCATGTAGTGAAATTAGTCAAAGGGGAATTGTTTTATAATAAAATTATTTTGTTTGTATGTATTTTGTAAATTGTTTTATATAAATTAAACTCAGAGGATTCTTGTCTTGTGAGATGTGACGCTGCATCTTTGGGTGAGTATTTGTCGACGTTTCGAAGGAATGTATTGCGTTCATTATCATTGGAAGAATGGATGAAATAGAATAAATAAATTTCGTTATTTTTCGTAGTGCTGTGTGGTGGCACACGTAATCAAAGTCGGATTATCAGTTTTCGATTTGTTTTTAAGTACAGACGTACAGCGGGACAGACAGAACGATTTTAATACACCCTTCACAAGGATATTTTATTGTCATTTTAGGGGTGAGGCTATGTTTCTGTGAAACCTGGGCGTTTAATAGGTCCATTGTCCATTATGATGAATGAATATGGAGCTGTAGGAGAGGGGGGTTAGAATTGGCTGGAAAGCTAAGTATTAGGAGAAAAATTGGAGCCAGTGCCACATTTTTCATCATAAATTCCACAAGGACAGCCCTCGCAGCGAACGCAGATCTACGCATTGTTAGAAGCTGGCGACTAACCTCCTGATCTATGGAACTGCCACTCCGCAGGATACGAATAGGCCTGGAAAGGATAAAGGAGTAAAGTGGTCCCTTTCCACGCCATCAAAACATACAGGAGCAGTAAAAGAATGGGTCCTCTCCTTCTTAACCTCGGCCCTGGATGGAGGCGAAACTAATATGAAACTTTAATGGCCATATGTCAGCAAATGTTGCACTGTAGGTGCGTAGCTGTTAGAAACATTGCGTCGTATTTGTTTATCCCTGATTCATATCTTGGCCGGAAGACGAGATACTTGATCACGATTGTCTAGTCTTCCGGCCAAGATATGTCGTATGCTTTCAGTCTGTCACGAACGTGTCAGTCATGGGTTCGAGACTAGCCGGATGTTTTGGGGATTGTTCTAAGAACTTAGTATTTGCCTTAGGTTAATTAAGTTTAAATATGGCGCAAGTGCGTAATTACAGAGCCTCACCGTGGCTTGGATTCAGCACTCACGGATCTGTTAAAGGCATGCCAGATGGACGGAGGGGCGATGGTCGAAGGTCATAGCGAGAAGCGTAAGCCACAACATAATAAATGTACAAGAACAGTACTTTAGAGTAGGCAACAAGTACTTCCTTCCACGTTCCACCTGAATAAATTCACTGTCACCTTGAAGTAAGGTACACCGTACGAAGCCATATCTAATCTTCCAGTTAAAAAAATGTCCGCTTTCTATGCAATCCGAGTTCTCATTTCCGAGTTCTCAAAAGCCCGCTGTTGATCCCTACTCCGATTCAGTTGAATCCAGTCCTCTTTGTCGCATCATATGTCTCAAGATATATTTTAATATTATCCTCACATAATAGAATTTTAATTTGCCACACCTATGTTTTATAATTCCACGCTTTGTGTATTAAACAATTAAGAAACCATCCTAAACAAAACAAAGGTCCCCAAAGTATTTTATTTGGGGTTTCCACGTAGAACGAATATGAATTTATGCGAAGAAAAGTCTGGAGGAACTGAGGAAAAACAATACAAAAGCCACAATATGAGACTTAATGTTCTCGTAGTGGTGTTGATGAAGATTCAAGTCTTTTGAGATATACCGTTTAGAATAAAGTTACCAATCCATACGGCGTCGTATTCCAGAAGTCTTGAATCTTCAAACGATAACACCTCCGCCTTCCGCTTTCGTTTGGCTTATGAGTGAGGCTCACCGTGCATGATGACATTAGGCCTACTTTGTTATGGTGATGTACTGAGGCACCGGAGACCACGATGACATCACTATCTTAGAAGCCTTTGTTGTGATGATATGAGCCTACTCAATTAGTTGCACTGTGCCATTATGACAGTACCAGAGTAGAAGCCATTGTCAGGATGATATAGGCCTACTTACGGAGGTGCAGTATGCCATGATGACAGTAATGCGATAGAAGCCGTTTTTGTGATGATGTCCTCACTGAGCTGCGCCATACCATGATTAGACGCCTTTGTTGTGGTGATGCCCTCACCGGGTTGTGCTTCCTGCCCTTGTATTCGTAAGGCAATATATCTTTTTTTAAGTCTAGCTCTACTATATTTAGCATCACCTTCCACTTTCTTTCCCCTTGTTTCTTCTGTATTATTCTTCACTCTTTCGTCTACCAGCTGCAATTTTACGGTAGAGTTTCTGTCTTCGTTGCCATAACTAAATTGAACCGCCACAGCTGTCCCATTTTTGTCATGAGGAATTTTGGCTTAGGAGGGAGGAGAGATAGGGCAGGCTAAGACTGGAAACGAATTACCTTGTCGGAATTCCGAGTGCTTTGCGAAGGTAGCAGCACTTGCTTGGAACAAACACTGTGTGACCGATACTGTTTTGTCAGGACAGTACAGGAAATTGTGTGTTAATTGTGTGACGTGTACTGCGTGCATGCTACAGATTCTTCGTTTAAAATCTAACAGTTACATGGTCAAAAAAAGTTTATGCTTTTAGAATAATGCTACAGCATGCTGCATCACCGTGCCCACAAAAGCCCCGCTACCTCCATCTCATTAAACATTGTAGTCCAGTTTACAACAAACCTTTGTTACCTTTTTCTTCTTGTTTTTCTCGTTCCCTCTTTTAACATTATTCATGATTGTCCTCCTAAGCGTCCTGGTTTTACCTTCTGAAGGTACCACAGAATTGTATTCCCCAAACACCGTTTTCCCAAATCCGTTAGTTTATTCAATATGTGTTCTCCACTTATGTGTTGGTTCTCCTCCCCTCTTCTCTCTACTACCACCATCTTCTTCTTCTTCTTCATCTTTTTCTTCTCCTTTTCTTCATCTTGGTGATCAGGGCAACGAATTTCTAAAAATCGTCCCCATTCTTCCTCTCACTGTGTTCGTAGACAGGGCTGTGCAGTCGGTGCACAAAAGCTCCGACTCCGACTCCTCGATTTTTAAAACTTCCGACTCTGACTCCGCCTCTTAGACTTTTAAAACTTCCGACTCCGACTCCTCGATTTTTAAAACTCCGACTCCAACACCGACTCCAACTCCTTCATATAAGCTCAATATGTATTAATAATGGTAAACCTATAAGACATTTCATCACCACCACGTGAATCATCAGGCTACTTTTTTGACTTATAACCTATATTTAATTATAAATCTAATGGTTACTGTAGCTGTCAGGGCTCTGGAATTGGAGTATGTAGTTAAGATTTTAGACTGAGGTCGGAGTCGGAGTCGGTACATTTTTACCGGCTCTGACATCAACTAAAAATTCCTTCCGACAGCGACTCCACCTAAAATTCCTTCCGACTCCGACTCCGACTCCACAACCCTGGTCGTAGATACTTAGTGTTCTATTTTAAACGTTTCCTTTCGCTGAGAAGTAAGACCTAAGCCTATGTTGGTCTCTTCCCCAAAGGTTTTCCAAGCAAAACTTTGCATGCATGTTGCATTTTCCCTCTGTGTTTGTGCGATATCAGCTCGTACATGGAGTGGTGTCTGATTCAGACACTTAGATTATTTCTTGACAAAATACAGTAATAACTTATTTAGTTTTATGGAGCACTTAATTTCATCTTCCTTCCCACGAAAGATCTAAATCCTTCTCACGACCATTTCGATACAATACACACCTTCCTACCGTTCGTTTTAACATTTTCTTAAATGTTATTTTCCTTTACAGAGTTCCGTTTCTTAAGTGATTTTGTTGCCCGACACATTCTTATCAAATTTTTAATTGTTTCTCTTGTTTCCCTGTCCGTTCTTGAAGAAAAATATCATCATATCCTGGCTATGTGGTACATTATCCGTTCATGGAATATCATCCTTCCGGGCCATTTCCAGAGCAGTATTTATGAGCCTGTTCTCCCCGTGCTCTGATTTATATGTAAACATCTGCGTAACAGCAGCCGATGCGAATTTGGTCATAGACAACTCTCTCTCTCTCTGTCTCTCTCACACACACACACACACACACACACACACACACACACACACACACACTGGAATGAGAGGTTAAAATTCCGCTTGCGTCATACATGATTTCATGCGCATTTTTGTGTTGTGCTTTAAAAATAGATAGTCTATGGTGGACTGATTATCTGTAATTTATACTCCTTTTCTGAGATTGTTTAGGAAACATTTAATGTTATAACAGCCAAAGGAAGAATGTATATAAAACGTCAGTAAAGGAAAGGATTACTACAAATTCTAAGGAATTAATTTTTAAGACTTTTTTCGAATGTTTTTTTTTACATTTGAGTATGAATAGTTGTATTTTTAGTAATTCAGAATAATATATTTACATTCACGATTTGAATATAACCCATATAAGATATAAGAAATTATTACAATATGATATGATCTTCATTCATCTAAGGAAAGAAATCTATTTGCAGTAATGTATTTTATGGTCAGTTGGTAGCTCTGTTCAGATGGTTAATGCATTTATGTTACGTTACATTCCTCGACATGAACAGCCTGCTCTTAGAGACACTGATTACAACGTGCTGGTACTAAAGTTATTTACATATATTAATGCTCACAGTGCATTTCTCATTACACATTGTTAATGAAGTATCAAAGGACACACACGAATAAGCATTGATACGTACTTTCATTAAATACCCAACAGTTTTCATTCCACGTACGTATATAATCGTGGAGACAGCAGAGAGGCTGCATAGGAAATCGCGTAACATGTAAAATATATTAGTAATCAGCAACCTGACATGAGAGTAAATATTTTCATTTAATCATCTTTCTATTTCTGTTTAAAATTTGTAATGAAAACTATTTACAGAGAGTTCTAGGCCTATAAGTTATTATTTGATTAACTGTATTTTCCTCTGGTTAAAAATGTTACAATATTGCTAGTTAACACCCCAGAAGTAATATGGTTGTAAAATTTGTCAGGTTTTGGCTGTCACTATTTACAGCCTCTGTAAGACATACCCTCTTACTGCGTCACCCATACAATAATTCAAATAATGGAACTTAGTGTCCCTGGATGATAAATATATAACACTAAAATACAGAAGGCTGCATTACTGCAAGGATAGCCAACATAACACCCGAAGCTTGAAGTTACAGCTCACATTCAAATATTATAAGTGTATTAAAAACAGTGTATATGAATACAGACCAAAAAATTAAGACATAAACAACATGAATAATTGTAAAATTATATTATTTATGGGTTATTAAGTAGCGAAACTTGAATGCATTTTAACTAAAAACAAAACTTTTAATCAACGAGCAGCACTTAAACCTGTCTTGTAAAATCTTCGACAAAAATATGAATTATAAATAAGGCAATAAATAAATCAAAACAGTTATTTTGTTGTGACTTTTCCTTACTGATATCTTTTAACATGCTATATAACATAAAAATACAGAGAAACTGAAGTCATATTCTAGGTGGCATGATTGTATTATCCTTGATTATGGTTGTGTAAAAACTGAAAGAAGCTGGATAATTAATTAAAACTTGTATGAGTGACTAGTCTTGTGTGTACTCTGCTGTTATATCCATACTACAGTTCAGGTATGATGACGTTCAAACACAATATTTGTACACTATTTTCTCAGGAGTCTCTGCATTTGACGTTCTGGCTTACATGTTGTCAGTGTCTCGATAGAACAGATTTATTTCCATTGTCGTTGCTGCTATACGTATATTTGACGACATGTACATACCAGATATTGCCGCTCGTACGGTAATACTTAAATGTGAAATGTGTCATTTCTTTATAAAATTTAAAGTGCACTTCGATCCAAGGGGGTTCTGGCGGCGCTATATTACACTTAGAAATGCTGGGTTTCTGGACTCCGTCCAACACAAAGTCCAGCAATCTTTTATCCGTAAGAAAGTGTATTCTGCATGCGACCTTACTTCCGCTGCGGTATGCATTGAACCACCAACATCCTTCAACATTTGGAAGTAGTAGCTTATACCACGTATGCAGTCAGTCATGGCTTCGTAGTCTTCACAACAAAAATAGCGTATCAGCATTTCTAGTAAAGGGAAGACACAAAATTGTGACGAAAGCAAATCTGAAACTTAGGGCTTTCCTCTTAACTTGGTGGTCGTAATGAAGTCTTGTAATGAGGTGATAATTATATAGTGATGTAAGGAACTGCTTATGATGTATTCGTCTTAGGAGGTTAAGTATAAAAATTCGTGTAAGGAGGCGATTATAATAGGGTCGTGTAAGTAGGCGATAATTTTATAGTCTTACAAGAATATGATAGTTTTTAATGAGGTGATAATGGTATAGTTCTGTAACTACGCAACTGTTTCATAGTCCTGTGGGAACATACTCCTCAAGTTATGGTCACATTAATATCTGCATATTTCGTTATAAATATTTGTTAATTTCGTGAACAAACAAAATAAATTTTGTTTTTGAATCTGTATATTGTTAGAACTTTAGTGTGATTAACTTTATAAAACACGTAAACAAAATATCAGAGTCGATATATTATTCAAAATAGTAATGCATATGAAGTATTGATCGCCGCTGAGTGTACATTTTCACCTACATTAAATTTGTTATTAAGACGGAGGAAGTTGTTTTGTGGAAGCTGTGACGAACTTTCGGGTTCCATAAACGATCTGGAATTTCTGGACCAGCTGAACTGTTACTGGCTTCTCAAGAAGCATTCTTTTCCATGACATCAGTCCTTTGTTTAGTTAGTTAGTTAGTTAGTTCAAGTCATAGTACAGACTGAGTAAAAATGACTGGAAATAATTAACGTAACGAAACGATTTGTAGCCGACCCCAGTGGTCGCGCTGTCTGAGACGTAGGTCTGCGGCTGAGCGCTTGCTAGGATCGTTGGTTCGAATCCACCTGGGGCATGGATGTTTGTGTCATGTGAGTGTTTGTGGGTTGTCAGGTAGCGGTCTCTGCGACGGGCCGATCCCTCGTCCAGAGGAGTCCTACCGACTGTGGTGTGTGTCTGAGTGTAATCCAATGAAAAACAATAACCTTGACATCTACTGTGAGTAGGTAGAAGAGGTGAGCACTACGAATGAACGAACGAACGAACGAAACGATTTGTAATTTGTTTTCCAAGTAACGTACCCGTAAAACAAGAAGTATGCGATGGGTGGGTAATGGCAATAAATGAAACATTCATACCAAACTGTTTTAAAGTCGGAAGAGTCAACCACTCGGTATACTGAGGCTTAGAGAGGGCGATGAAATTCAAATAAAATGAAAGTTGTCCACCGAACTGAACTGTCTGGTAACAGATTCCAAGCCTTCGTGAGCACGGGTTCCTCAGACGGAGGAAATTGCTGGAGTAGCGTAGCAATTACGCAACTTTCAAAGAAGCCCTGCACCACAAAGTTAGATTATATTAGTTAGGTAGTTAGACGATTCGTTACTTAATTATTTAGTAGTTAGTTAAGTGGAAGGTAAGTATATGCCTTTAGAAGTAGCTTGGTTTATAACTGCTCCCTTGATTTTATCAAAGAATTATCAACTCCCACCTACATCCACGCTTCCTTTTATGAATGTCATAATGTCACGTCTCGTGCTGATGTGTTCTTCGTAAATTGATGCTTCAGACATTTCTAACGCCATTACGTTGAGCTATAGGGGTTTATATGTCTCTCGGTGCTGCAGTCTCTCAGAGAAAAATTGCTACGTAGATGGGACCATTTTGCTATTACAATGGAGAATGGTTAAGGAATTCTACTTTGTGGTTTAGAGGTTAAAACGTTCTGAGCTCCCTCATTTGTTGTGCGTCTACCTCATTGTATGGGCAACAGCCACAGCAAATAAACTCAGACCTCCCATGTTACAAAAGCGAAAACTTACTGGTTATTCACGGGATGCAGGAACGTTGTGTTGCCTCTAAACGGTCTTAAATGGTTGTTCATCTTACATCATTTCAAGCTAATTTGTAATAATTATTTAAACTTTATGTGGGTTTGACGTCCCAAAACGAAAAATATTGTGGAACTTTTAATTGCAAGGACATTCGTGGTACAAATTTTTACACCATGTGTGGTAACATACTAAAATATGCAATTTCAGGCGAAGATATTTGATGTTCATTTATTAAGTTGTTAAACGACCGTTCTTGAACAGAATAGGTTATACTTTCCTTAGACGAGAAGGATGAATGAGAATAGTGGTTTTAAGGGATACGGTACAAATTAGTCGTGACCTATTTTAAGATCGGCCTACTGGCCTAGAACTTGTCTTTATGAAAGGGAGGAAAATACTCATGACACCGAGCCTGCAAGATGAGAATCTAGAGAGGAATACAAAGCAGTACTCCTAGTACGTGTTCAGTAAAGTGGGCACAAACAGTGGGAAGGCTGCTTTGATTACAGAGGAAACAAACAGTTGAAAGTATTTGATTTATTAACTTAATTTTCATTATAATTACAGAGTTTCAAAGTTATTAGTGTGTCGTACGTACGGATTTTACATGATTTGTTGATAAATCATTTTTATGCTTATAGAATACCAGTGATGTTTTTTGCTGACTGTTACAATTTTGTTACATGAACTTATATATCATTTCTGTAAATTCCCCAGCTTTTCAATTAACCGCCCTACTATTCTGCCCATTTTATGACGATTGTTTGGTGGGAATACACTGCTACTATATGGCCACTGCTGCATCATTCCAGCTGTGCACGTTCGGTACGTTCCTTGTGGAAGACTATACAAGCGTAGTAATTTTGTTCTCACATTTCGTGCATTAAATGTACTAACAAGGCAATAGCGTGACTCCGTCGGTGTATGTTCTCAAAAGCAAAGTAAATCAGTTGTTAGAAGGGTGGGTCTCACACTGTGTATCTTTCCACGTCTGTCCTGCAAGTAAGACGTACAAGAGAGAGGTACATTTTTTTGTATTGCGAAATAAATTTGTTAGCCCCTGGCTTACATAGAAGTCTTATAAATTGTTTCCGGCACAAATAGCGGTTTATATTTGTCTTTTTATATTGTTACAGCATAAAGACCATAGCATGAAGACATAATTGAGAGATACTATCTGTCTTTTATCCATTCGTTATTTCGCGTGCTTTGTTTTGAAAGCTTCAATCTTTGTACACTTATATTATAAAGTATTAGGCCTGTAGATGGCTCAGTCACTATCGTGTCCCCGCCACGGTATTGATTGCTGGGGAATGGGAATTCCATTACCAGAAAGAGAAGAGAATATCTCTGCGTGTTCGGATCTGTTCCGTAGTCAGCGGGTCTCATATTTATTGAATACCGGGAACTCATCCCCCGGGGAACGCGGGCAGGGTGTGATACTGACCTATATTTAGTACCGACGTTAGGAATGAATGGATCTATGCTCAAACTCCCCAATACGCCTGGCTCGTATGCTTAATCATGTAGAGCAATTGTTCCACCTCTTTGCACGCAGTAGTAGCCTATAGGTAATTAGTAATAACCTGACTTTTTTTTACTGTAAGATTTTAAGTGTCTTACGCAGAAGTGGAAGTACCTAGTAGCTAATTCCCATAACTGCCGTTAGTTCGTTTAAAAACATATCAGTAGCTCTAAGAAAAAGAAAAACATTGGTTGGGCTGACCTAACATAGATTCGCCAGCTGAAACTTCGGCCATTCCGAGGAATATGGGAAAAGATGCTCCACTTTTTGTTCTGACAGAGTTATACAAAATTATTTATAGCAACAGGAGTTTTATCTGGGTGTGCAGGTCTCTGCTACACAACACTTAGTTCCCTTATAGTAATTTAAATTCGTTTACTAACAGCAATAAAACTACAAAGGCATACAAAAGGGCGTCTTTGGCATATGTGTGGCGAAAGATGTCCCACTTATAATGCAACACAATAAATTTGTAGTAAACGAAATTGTAATCGAATAAAATAATCTGTTTTCTGTATCACTGTGAGACTCCTTCTGTCTTCTTTGAAGATTTCTTACGTTTTTCAAGATTCTTTGAGCGGTTGTTACGTCCACAATCGATGCAGGTTTTGGAGAAAATTGTGTAGTTTTCGTGCAGCCAACTTTCACAGACAGCGTTTTATCCAGTCGCGTTATTCGTTTGTTACATAGAAGTATTCCTTATATTAGTTACAGCAGTCTGTCATCATTTTTATCAGAATTAGTCGACTTCGGATTTTGAACCATTTTCTTGAATTTTTTTATGCGTTTGGTTTTTAGTTTCTTGTTCTGGATGGTTGGCGAACTACAGTAGTGAGAATTTCTGCGTGGAGACCTGTTGTTACCCTTCACAGCCCTGAGTATGATAATTTTGGTGGAGGGGACAATTTCATGAGAATTTTGTTTGGCCTAGGTGGGTGTTGATGGGTGTTAGCATGAAAGAAGTGAAGGCGTGCCATTTTAATGGGGTTTAACATGTAACCTGAGTAAATAGAATATATTTTAGTAGGTAGGTGACAATTTTGTAGTCTTTCATTCATATATCAATGAAAATGCAGTAGCCTTATAATCTGACGTATGAACAAAGTTCAATCAAGCGAGTTAAAATACCAGTGAGTCATCTTTACCCACGCTTCAGTCGGGGCCTCTGCACCCAAAAGTGGAGCGAAGCTACTCCGGCTGACCACATTACTATGGCGTGGCAGGCGGAAGTTTGTAACGGTATGAAACAGTGCAGAAAAGTCCACTCTTCCTTCACGCAAACACTTGATAAAATTACTTTATGCATAAACAAACAGAAAATTATTAAAAAATAGCGCCCTGAAATATATGGGTTTACGAATTACGTTACTGACTTTAAAAAGTAGTGCCAGGGCCTTGAGGAAAATACAGCAGCTGTGACTCGCACAATCCCAGACTCACCACTGTTAAGACCTTATAGCTGCGTAATATATGCTGCTTCCTAGTTCTAAAGTTTCGAAGTAATTGATGGTGGAGAAACATTGATCACTGGGGCAACTTAGCCCATTTTCCTCTAACAGAATTTTTCGCAGTGATTGTGTGTTTTTATTTATGACGGAGGCAATACATGCATTTTTGAATGAATAAGGACACCACTTAAACGCTACATAAGGTGTCCCTAGTTAAGTAACAGATTCGTCAAAAATCAGTAACATAAGTCAGTGGCGCTAGACTCCGGATTCCAAACAACGTTAATAATTTTTCCCGTCATTGCAAAAAACCAACAGCCTATTCTATTGGCATCCGCTCGTCGCAGACTCTCGTAAATACCGAAAGCCGATACTGTTATGACCCTCACAGCTTCCCTTGTTACTCCAAGTGCACGTTTTACAAGACGTTTTTCAACCTGAATTCTGTACCACTCAGCAACAACACCAGGCCGTCTTACGTGACGTGATTTCACTATCTTACCCACTCATTGCACAGTTGTTACTGTACATACCACAGCCTTTAACGTTCAGTAATGCGGTATTTTTACGAGTAGTATATTTGTGTCTCAATTCCTCTGCAAGTAGCCAGATCATGTGTCGCATTTGACGGAGAAGAGAAATATTTGCAGGTTTTGGTGGGGAAACCCGAAGGAGAGATACTTTATGAATGTTCTGGGTGTAGGTGGGAGGATAATATTGAATTGCATCTTAAAGTAGTAGGATGGGAGGCCGTAGATTCTATCCATGTGGCAGTAATTAAGAAGAAATAGCAGGCTCTTGTTAACATAGCAATGGAACTTGTAGTTCCGTAAAAGGCTGAGAATTTCTTGACTGATTAAGGAAGTGTAGGTCTTTCAAGAAGGACTCTGCTCCATGCCGTTTGTTGGATATGATAAAAGAACGGCAATTATTTTCCTACACAGGATGAGGCTGTTGGTTTTCTTCAGGGATACGCGTTCTTTGTGAAGTAGGAACTAATTTTATGTTATATCGCAGTTAATTTTTGGATTTAAAGTGTTATTAACTCCAGATAATCTGCAGGCTTACAAGTCATAAAGTTCCACGTTATTTAGTTCTCCAGACTGTTCAGTTGTTTCTTTCTGGTTGTTTCCTAATGTCCTCAGGAGGGTTTTGTTTTCAGACACTTGTAATTAATGCTCTTCCCCCAGAGTAAGACACCAGTTTTCACATTCACACAAAAGAAAAAACTAAGCTTTGTATCGTATATTCTAAGCTTAGTCGTTTCGAGAAGTGGGCTGGAAGAGTCAAGTTTTGGGACTAAATGGTAAGAAACGCTGTCGGAATTTATTCCCGTCTTAATTTCCATTTTGAATCATATATAGAGTAAATTGGACAAAGATGCCCCACTTTTTATTCTGACAGATTTTTACACTTATTTGTAGCAACAGAAGTTATATCTGGGTGGGTAAGATGTACAGTAGGGTCTCTGCTACAAAACGATCAGTACCTTTGCAGCAAATTTTAATTCTGTGTATAAAAAGACAGTCAAACAGTCAACAAATAAATGTTTTAAATGTTTATTTGTTGGCTGTTTGACTGTCTTTGTGTATATGTATATATTTTATATAGCCAACTGGGACAATGAACGTCAAATTTTAATTCGTTTACTGACAGCAATAAAAATTACAAGGTATGTAAATGGGGCTTCTTTGGCATGTGCATGGTGAAAGATGCCCCACATGTAATGCAATGCAAACTATGAGACTCCTTAATTCTTTGTAGATTTCTTACGTTTTTTAAGATTCTTAGAACGTCCACAATCGATGCAGGTTTTGGAGAAAATTGTGCAGTTTTCAAATAACCACTTTTCACAGAATGAGCATTTTATCCAATCGCGTTCCTCTTTTGTTATATAATAGTACTCCTTACATTATTTACATCAGTCAGGGTCACCATTTTTGTTAGAATTGCTCGAGTTTGGATTGTGAACCATTTTCTTGTAATTATTCATCCTGTGTTTGACTTTTAGTTTCTTCTGATGATGATTGGCAAGCTGCTGGGAAGTCTCCATGGAAACTTCTTCTTACCCTTGATGGCCCTGCTTTTGATCGTTTTGGTTGGCCTTTTTCCCTGAGAAACCCGGCTTCGTGTGGATGAAAGGACGGATGCAGGCGTGAAGGCGTGCCGTTTTAATATGTTCTTTAACACGTAATAGGGACAAATAAAATATATTATAGTAAGTAGGCGAAAATTTTGTAGTCTTTCATTAACATATCAATGAAAATACAGTATACAATTCGACGTATGAACGTAGGGTCAACCAAGCGAGTTAAAATATCAGTGGGGCATCTTTGCTCCACGTTGGGTAGAGTCGCCCCGCGGAAAGATTGGTAAAGATCACGTTGCTATGGTGTGGCTTGCGAAAGTTTGTAACAGCATAAAACAGTAGACAAAAGCCCCCCTCCCCCTTCCTTCACGCAAACTTTTGGTAAAATTACTGTAGCGTAAATAAACAGAAAGTTATTAAAGAATAGCTCCCTGAAAGGGTTAAAAATTATGTTAATTTACAAAAGAATATCAGGGCGTTGTGAACAACACAGCAATTGTGACTTGCACGTACCCAGACTCACCACTGGAAGATCTAGCTGCATAATGTGTGCAGCTTCCTACGGCTCGAAGGAAATGAGAGTGGGGCATCCTTGTCCAGAGGGGCATCTTTACCCATTTTACTATACGTGCATGTGTGCGTATGTACATATCTTTGTTTATCCTGTTCTGACGTAACTTTAATTAGTAGCACCATCGAACTTAATATATGCCCGCTTTGAGGCCAAATATCATTTATTTACCTGTAACGCTTTATGAATTTGATACTTTATCCGTGAAGACTGGAGCAGTAGGTGCCTCCGAAATGTCGGTTTACATTTATAAACCCATACGATATGGCCGTGCCATGGTTCAGGCGGTTAGCCGCCGGCCTTCGACCGCGGAGGCCTGGGTTCGATCCCGGGTCGCTCCATATTGGATTTGTGGTGGACAAAGTGGCACTGGGACAGGTTTTTTCCTGAGTTCTTCGGTTTCTCCCTGTCAGTTTCATTCCACTGGTGCTCCATTACTAGGAAAAGGACAAAAAAGTAATAATAATCACCATCATCTTCATCTTCTTCATCAGGGCTGCATAATAAGCCTCATGGGTGCAGTGCGTCCGTAGCGTCTTCTGCGGGGCCCTTCACCACTAAAAAAGAAGGAAAAAACCCATACGATATCATAATTCAGAAAATTCGCATATGTTTATCAAATTAAGTAATACGGACGGATAGACCTAAATTATAATTTCATCCGTTTCTTTTATTAAATTTTTGAGGATTTTTCAGAACATGATACTTAGAGAAATATGGCTACTAGAATTTTAGGCGGAGGTGCTGAAAAGAAGAGGCCGCTTTGAAAAACTAGAAGTAGATTGAAGTATGATATAAAATCAGTCTTAAATATTGTTTTAAGGCGTGAATTGAATTATTTTGTCTCAGAATAGGTATCACTTGGGCCTTTGTAGACACGGTAGTGCATCGTTATGTTTCACGAAAGGCGGACAAGAGGTGCTTTAACTTACAGAAAAGGATTTATGGTGTTTAGTTAATTACGTAATTCCTCTTTAGTTACGATGCTAGTAGTAGATTTGGGTACAAAGTCGTCTTCAGAAATGAAACCAAATCTGTTAATTGTTACTCTTCCCACAGGCTAGCACAGTGAACTGAAGGTTGTTGGTTTTATCTGCTTCAGCCAGTTTCCCTTATGAGTTGCAGGGTGTAATACAGTGTTTATATTGGCACCGAACGAAGAACACAGCAAGATACTTAACTTTATGTAATTATTGTTAGCTGCTGTACACACTAAAATCCCTTGTAAAAAGCAACATAAATCCATGTTCCACGAGTACGAAATTTCCAAGTTCATTATCTAGAACAGGGGTTGACAAAATGCTGCCTGCGAGAAACTTCAGTACGGCAAAATCCACGTCATAAGTTGTTGCCTCATATATATCAGGTTCTTGTAAGGGAAAGGACTGGAGAACCACATGCTAGTTTAGTTATGTTCGTCTCCATTGTGTCCAAAATATTTGACTGCATTTTATGGAAATTGGTGTAGTAGAACTACACAAAACTTTCAAACCAGTTTTGTGTGTGTTTGTTTTCGATCTTCTGAAGGTAATCTGTACACAAAGATACATAATTAACGTTATTGCATTCTACAAAAACACTAATCGCCAACAAATTCACAAAGATAGTTTTATCATCAATCGTAACACACTCCTACATGTTTCGAACCTGCTGGGTCATCTTCAGGGAGAACTTTTTTGTTATCGTTACACTAAGGTTGCACTTTATAGTTGAGTGACAATGTGCTGTTGACTGTGTACTGCGCTGTTTTTGGAGGCGTGAACTCTCTGCGGTTCCGGCCTGCAGGCCGGAACCGCAGAGAGTTAACAGAGAGAGAACACTAAAAGGGATTTAAGCGTAAGAAAGAAACACTGAAATACGTTATTATAGAGAAAAGCTATAAAAGTACTAAAATATTGTTTTTGAGGGGGCGGTCAATTATTCTCATATTCTCACTTTTTCGCGGGGGTGTTTGGAACCTAACCTCTGCGAAAAGTGAGAGATGACTGTATATGTATTTCAGTACTGTTTGATCGATCAAGGTCGTAAGGAATGTATTGTGTGTATTAAGTGAATTAATTACGTAAACTTGCAGACAGCAACAGTGACTGCATATTTACGCAAAGTGTTGACTGTGTGTTTACGCGAATTACTACTTGTACTAATGCTGGCCGGTAACTACTCCCTTTCTCATAACCCAAACTACTTCACGTACATTCCATGAAATTAAAACCCTGTCGTTTATTAAGTCAACAAGTCCGTAGAGAAACTGCAACGTGTTTCGGCAAACTACCATAAGGTAGAAGGGTGGGGATGTTGCCTCAGTTTAAAAAAACGAATTCTTAGAATTGAAATATTTCTGCTTTACGGCATGGATTCAGAATTATTTTTTCCTGCTTGCTTTAGTTGTCAAACAAATTACCCGAAGAATGAGCCATATTCAGGATTGCGTTGTCTCAATTCCGTCTAATGAGTTGGCATAGATGTGAAAGGAAGTGGCCGTGGTCTA
The DNA here is from genome assembly GCA_013340265.1 of Coptotermes formosanus. Taxonomy (NCBI): domain Eukaryota; kingdom Metazoa; phylum Arthropoda; class Insecta; order Blattodea; family Rhinotermitidae; genus Coptotermes; species Coptotermes formosanus. The sequence goes on along the minus strand of BLKM01001619.1, from coordinate 2,375,607 downwards.
ATGTAAGTTGCTCTAGTACGCTTTGCCTGAAGCCTGAGCAAAGCCACTGAATATGTGTCATACTAATCACTGTCCGTGTCGATATTCAAAACGGGTATTTCCCGAATATGTCGGAAGCTTTGCCACTTGAGCCGGCTTGTGCTGTGTATCTGATTCCTAGCAAATCACTCATACAGTAGCAATACCTGCCAGGTAATGCCACGTGAAACTTTGTGTAACTTGTTGCTTTACCTTGCTGTGTCACTTATGCATTACATACACATCAATGCAATTTCAGACAGAAGACGTACGCAATCAGGGCATGTTTTAGTGATACCCATGTGTGTATGTGCCCTTGTTTATTCTTAATTTTTGGTACATAGTATGAAGAAAGTATTAATTTGTCTTCAAATGAAAAGTTCAACTCGACGAGAATTTGGGTTCTGGGGAGTTGTTGCGAGTGAGCGTATTTGGTACATTTATTGCCTAGACATAAAATCCGTAATGAGACAGTCTGGGCTGGACCACAACATTCGGTTTAATGTTCGTACACTTATTAACACCTTTATTATACCAGTCGGAGTTTAACCCTTGAATACGTTGCAGGAATCATATACAGTGTGTCACATGGTTTAATGCTGAAGACCATTTTGCCGAGAGATTCTCAATTATTTCTCAGAACAAACAACGATAATTTCCCTGAACGTCCATTAGCCGAATTACCTTCATAATTAATATATTGTGTGCGAGGTAGGAACTGTACCTAGTACATTATTCAGAGCAGCTTCGCTCTTCGAAAGTTTAAGGCAATTTTTTTTTCGATTCAGGCTATTATGACACTCGTAATTTCCGTTCCTTACGTATTCATAGACTAGAAAACTGTGAATGTAACGACGTTAGAATTCTCTTTCTAAAATGTACTTCATTTTTCTCTTACTCTTTTACCTGTACATCTATAATTTATTATTCTCCTTGGTTACTTGCCTTCTCCCACTACATCTACAAAGTTTGTGTATCAGTCCGTGTGCAACGTTCTGTTTCACGTTATTCCCGGTTTTGAATTAATTATTAGTACAGCTAATTTTATATTTCCTTTAACATTTTAAAGCCTTTCAAGTAGCGCGATAATTCCTTTTTGAATATTCAATTTTTAAAATTGCAGATAAGTCGTGGAATTCTCCGTGAATGGAGACACACTTGTCCCGTGACTAAAACAACTACCCATCTCTTATTTATAAAGGTGGGACAGAAGGAAGATGGTAACTCTTTATTTTTAGGGAACCCCATAAATCGGAATGGTAAGCTGAAATTGCAAAAATCTGTCCAACTAGATGCCATGCCGGTAATAATGTGATAACAGGCTTAAACTCTACTGTAACTGAGTGAAAGATTGTACAAAGGCAAAACAGATAATAAATTGAAAATATAATCATTTTCGGTGTGTTTTTGTTACAAGTATTAAATTTGTTAACTAACCTAAATCTATTTTAATTACACGTTCGGCCGCTGAGTTATATAGCGTAGCTATAATATGAGTCAGTGTTTCAGATCACTAGACATTGTGTAAAACATTTACTCTTGTAGTGTCAATTATCGCTGCTTGTTAGCGGCAAATAAATGTCCGACCTTAGGCACTGAGATGAAAAATGTTCTAGAAAGAAGATATGCCCCAAAGAATATTGGTATATGTTTACCGAATTTTCGGAGGAGCTACCTCTACCCACACACACACATACACACGCGCGCGCGCGCGCTCCACGTTAGTTGTAAATAAGCGTAAGAATTTATTGGTTCTGCGGTTTGGCAAACTGCATTACTCTTCACTCAAATGTTTTCGCACGATGGAAGGCAGAGTAATGATCGTCTCTATTTCGGTTTATCGTGAGTGGATGTCCTCGTGATTAATTGCTATATATCACGTTAATATTAGGTTTTGCTCACTAAATTTACAGAAGGTGATAGAAATGTTTTCCCTCTGCTCGCAGACACACGCCATACCTAAAACCACCTTTTTTCATTGCACGTCAATTGTATAAATATAGCGAGCCGACGGGAAGTGACTTAACTACTCTTTTCAGATATAATAATATCTTTATATTTTAATAAGGTACGAGAAGACGAGGAAGCAGACTTAAACAACTACTGGATAGCCTTAAGGAAAAGAGAATTATGGCGCTTGCTAGAGGAAGCACTAGATTGCACTGACTGGAGAACTCGCTTTCAAAGGGGATTCGGACCCCTCGCAAGACTGACTGAGCATTGAGTGATATATTAATAACCCTACGAATTGGTAGCTGCGTTTGAGTACAAGTTTGCGTGGATTTACTGGCTTTGAAAATACCAATAATAAATAGGCCTATATCCATGTTCAAATCTTAACTCCTCCTCTGTGTCTCCTTTAAAGGAAGATACTCCTAGACTCAATAGACCCAATGCTTTCAGGGAATCAATTATGACTATACTTTTCTCCCATCTCCTGCGTGTTCAATCATAGGGCGGTATTTGTAGAAGAACATTTTGCACGCAGAATGTAACGTTTCCTTTTAAAAGGTTAACAGAATGTAATTGAAAGTGTTTAAATATCCATCATACATGCAGCGTTTATGCATGTTGATACGCTGGGAAGGCTATCTGACAAGTTCAATTTGAATTCAATCCGTTTGTTCGTTTGAATTAATTCTGCTGGCATGTGCACGTCAATTGACAGGGAAGGGGATGGAGGAGGGCGGCCTGTAACCCTTTGTTTAACGACAGTTGGCATAGCTAATGAAAGAGCAAAGTAATCAGCACGGAGAAAAGGTCCATGTTTTTTAATCAGATGAATTCAGTCTGAAATTAACTGTCGTCGGTCCATTACGTAGGTATACACGTAAGTACAAAACTTCCATTTAATGCGCACGTGAAAGCTTATTACTCTGTGTTGCGTTTTATTTTCTGTTATTGAGTGAAGCCTTCACTTAATTTAATGGCTTCAGAATTTCAGTAATGTTAATAATTACTGTCTAGATTCTTAGTTGAAAGATCAGCCGTTCATAAAACCAAGAACACGACAAAGTTCTGAAGACACGAACAGGATTCCAATATGCGATTCCAGAGTTTAGCATTTCTTGGAAAATGTATCCTTGCGACTCCACTGTAACTGAGACCTGTAGTCCCTTAGTAATTACAGATTTAATATGAAGATGAATGTATTAGGATTTCCGAATGTCTGTTATAAATAAGTTAATATCATAAGATGCAGGTATGAAATGTGTTTAATGGTACGTGTGTGTAATAGGGAGGCAAATTGGGCAATATGTCTTTCACTGTGTGACGCTTAAGCGGGTGGGGGAACTGGATGAATAATGGCAGAGATGGGTACAAAAATGAGACATAAGGAATGCGTACAGAATTTTATTCGGTAAGTTTGAAGGAAAGAAACCCCTTGGAAAATCACGGAATACACAGGAGGATAATATGCTTATTAAAATGCCTCAAAGAAATATGGTATGAGTTTTTGGATTTGTTATAAGCGTGTCGAACTCAACAGAGTATCTGATGTCGGTTTCTTACAAATATGGCTATAAAACTTGAGTTACATCAAAGCCGGTTAATTTACGTGCTAGCTGAGTGAGTGTTACCTTCTCAAAGAGAACTCAAGCTCCAAAGGAGTTAAAAGATTAACAAATACGATTTTGGCTGAAATAGATCGCTGAACGCTGTATAGTAGGAACTGTGTGTGCTGGTTAAGCCGATTTTAAGCTTTAAATAGAGTAAAAATGTCTATAATGTATGTTGTAGAGAATAAAATGAAGAGTCTTAAAGACCACCATTTAGATAGAAGGTAATATTTAATGAAATACGAGCGTGCGTGTAACATTGTTTGTAAACAAATGCACAGAGAATGAAGTAGGCTTTAATAATGTCGCATAGGAACTAGATTGTGGTTAATGCCAGAGGAAATAAGTATTAAAGAACACGTAGAATTCTGACGCGGAGAAATGTCTGGAAAATCAGCTGCCTGTAGAACCAAAGAGAAGGTAGCTCTGTGAAAATTAAAGTCTTATGAATGTTACGGCATGTTATTGGTAAATATTTACCAAGGTTTCGAAAGCAGTACGCTCCTTTGAAACGTCCGTAATTACTTACCAATAGAGATGGCGTTTCATCACGGAAGACTTGAATCTTCAGCAGCAACGCGGTGAACACCTCAAATATCGCAGCAGGCGGGTGATTGGTATGCAGATGCTGAGGATGGATGACGCCGACACAGATCCTTCTCTGATTCCGGGCTGTGGTGTTAACACTGTCCAATGCTTGTTTTGTACTTCCAGTTAATTAGTTATATAATTAAAAATAGTTTCAGAATTTAAATGTCGAGCAACCAGATCAAACAGGGTGTTGTGTTTCTTATAATGAACTGCTGTAAGTCTACAAGAACTGTTGACTGGTTACATATTTATCTTCTGTGACACTTTATGTTGTGGAAGTACGATTTATGGTGGCCTGTGGCTGACCATCTTGAATGCTGTCTGTGGTACGCATACTGAAATCGTCTGTGAATTTTGAGATGTGTGCTCTTCTGGGATATTACGCAGCGTCGATTGGTAATCCTTTCCTGACGTTTCGGGACAACCTGTCTCTCCCATCTTCAAGGGTTAAAAAGCCCAAAACTAGGACTTCTTGGCCCGATATGTTGTCCCGAAGCATCGGTAAAGTATTACCACTCGACGCTGCGTAACATCCCAGAAGAGCGAAGATCTCATTAACTTCGCGGTGGAAGCCTGAAATCACGGCCTTTGAATCTCGTTGCTCTTTTAAACAGAATTATTTTCGAATTGTTGTCCTATTCATGTACTCAATATTGTTACCAGACAATAAACGTTATGTTCCGAACTGTCCAACGGTGTTCTGCGATACTCACGCTTTGTGTGGTCACTGCGTATTAAATATGCATGATTTGTTTTTAAAGCCGGCCTGCGTGTGTGCCTAATACGAGCTATACACGCGACGCTTAGTCGTCCTGCTAAGTCGTTTAAAAACACTTGCATCCTAATTTCTATTTCCGTATGTCTATACGAGCTGCAGTAATTATTATTCTGTCCTGTATGTTGTGCTTAACCACCCCGTGCTGTGGACACACATACCCCCACGGACTGCTGAAGGTTTTTATCTGTAGGACAGAAAAACGCAATACAAAGTGTTTCGCAATTTTAAATATTAACCCTTCATTTGCATGACTGGTCTAGAAGAGTCGTAAGGCTCCCCCTTCCTTTTTTTCCCCATCCCTATTACGTAAACATCCATTCCCCCGGAGGTTAGTGTATACAAGACAGTTTTACTCTGCAGGAGTAAGGAGAGGTTCAAAGCCTGGATTTGATGTGATGTACCTTCAAAAAGGCTTTAGATGTATTCATTTAATATGGATGTGGAGGATCAGCCAGGAGCTCTCTGTGTATGTAGAAACAGTAATATTTTGAAATAATTTGTGTCGTGTATGGGCAGTGTAAAGAGGTTGGCAGACTGCGTGCCTCACAGAAATGTTCCGCCACTACAGAAGTGTTCACAGCAAAGTATAAGCCTGACATTATAATAGTTGGAATATTTTAATATTTCATGAAGTGTTATGATTACGCACCTTACTAACACAGTTTACTTTATTCGTAATCTGGTACACAGTGAACAAATAACTACAAGTTCCTACTCGTGTAAACCATAATCAGGTTAACCAAGGTGGAAGTAGAACACATAATCAATTCTGCCGACCCCAGTGGCCGCGCGGTCTAAGGCGTAGGTCTGCGGCCGAGCGCTTGCTGGGATCGTGGGTTCGAATCCCACCGGGGGCATGGATGTTTGTCTTGTACAGTGTTTGTGTTGTCAGGTAGAGGTCTCTGCGACGGACCGATCCCTCGTCCAGAGGAGTCCTACCGACTGTGGTGTGTGTCTGGGTGTGATCAAATGACATTACAAAAACCCTCGACACCCACTGTGAAAAAGTAGGTAGACGAGGGAAGGACTAAGAAAGAAAGAAAGAAAGAAAGAAAGAAAGAAAGAAAAAGAATAATCAATTCTTTGTAATATATTAGTGGTGAGATCTTGCAGTTTAGAATGTAGGTTTTCACGTGTCCTTTACTGTATCGACAGCAGGTGTAGTCCATACCGTAATATAAACTGAATGATCGATCGCTCCGAACACTATTAGCACAGTACACTTTGACACCACAGAACAATGTGACGACATGGAAAGAGGGCCTTTTCAGTAGGATTTTAATACTTTGTTTGCTCTGTTGTAAAATTACACCTAAGTCGGTCAGAAAATAAATTTACAATGGATATACTTTGTATTTTGGGTTATTTACTTTCAACTCCGATAACAACAGTTCACATTTTATCGTAACGCTATTCGCTAGCCCCCACCACAAGTGAGACCTATGGCATGTCGCACGACGAGTCTTATCTTCCCTGTTATACACCGCCATGTACTTTTCTAATCAACCCTCATGTCACAACCGATATACCGCGCCAAATTGTGTGGATGTCTGTCCGCCAAGATTTAACTTCAGTGCTGGCAACAGATGATAATCCAATTTTATATGTTGTATAGCGTGCATATTTTTATACACTGTTAGGATAAACCAACAAATACTCACACTGTTTACAATTATATATTTGTATCAGTGTCACCCCTACATGTTTCGGTGGTCAAGCCATCATCGTCAGAGGACACCAAAGGTCACAGGCTCTGTTTTGCGTTTGAAGTCACACAATACAAAACAGTGCGAAACAGAGCCTGTGACCTTTGGTGCCCCCTGACGATGGTGGCTTGACCACCGAAGCATGTAGGGGTGACATTGATACAAACATACAATTTTAAACAGTGTGCGTATTTATTGGTTTATCTTAACAGATGATAATCCGTCGGCGACGTATTTTCCCCCACACATGTTTATCACATTTAGTTCCCTTACGTACAAAATGTTTTGGCACGTAACTTATTTTCTGACCAGATCTCATATTAATTAATTTTAATCTAACAACTTACGTAGGATTCGCATCAAATGAAGACGACGATAATGCCATAGCTGACTCCAGTAACGGGTAAATTATGTGACCAGGGAATTTCCGTAAATCAGGACGCCTAATAACAACTTTAAGTCACTCTACTTAGAGTTCCAAACTTTAAAGCGCGGATGATACTATATTATATGTCCTATATTCATTGTCATTCATATCTCTGCAGATACGTATGGAGTATTTGTACGTACCTCGCTTCGATTTTACGCTGAACAAAAATTACATCTGTACACAACATTAACGGGCTGGCCTTTGTAATGGACGTACATTTACTCTACTGTGAAGGGGGAACTGCATTTTTATGTCTTACTTATTTAATATTTACGCCAAAGGGATAAGAAACAACTTTTGTATATTCGATACTTTATACAGTTTTACTTACAGCCTATTAGGGCGGCGGAGCTTAATCAATCACAACTACTATTATGTTCCATTACCTGTAGATAGGCTACATGGCCATGATTATAGGCATTAACTGTCAGCAATTTAGTCAAGGAATTTTTCTCTGCGCTGTCTATGCAGAATTCACTGTCTTTCGGATATTTATCCTGTGGTCTGTTCATGACAGAACAGGACTATGTGTATATTTAAAGAGATGTACTTTATACAGAAGGGCACAAAGGCGAGATGGTTGCCTTCAGCTTTTCTACACAGTGCCCAGTATTGGGATTTTGGGAAAAGAGTCGATGTTCCTTCTAGGTCCGTGAAGTAAGGGGATTTTGGTATCACTGAAGTTACTCTGAACTGTTCCAGAAATATCTTTGATGTCGGTGGCGTAGTTAGATGTGTAAGGCACTGTGGTGTGTAATCTAGTCATACGTATCTGATACATAATTTTTAATTTAATGCTGGTGTTAAAGGGAATTTAAATGCAATTATCTGAAAGTAGACGTAAACTTAAATTTGGGTTTAATGATATTGTGTAAATGTATGAAAATTCTGTGCAGTGTCATGAAGAATTTTCATTCCAGACAAACACAACCAAAATTTTTCTTTCTTGAACATCTACATTTGAACCGACAAGAGTTATAAAACCTGCAGATATTCCCACATCCATGTACTGGAATTTCAGCTGCAGCTGCACTGTAACATATTTATATCAACACCCCTTACATTTCCCTGCCATTATTGAAGTGTCACATCTTTACACACCGTGTCACATACATTCTTGTTATGGCTACAAAATCACCCAGAAACTGCCAGTATTACACATAAAAGTGTCTTCTCGTAGTCCATAACCACTTTCTTTTAGAAAATGCGAGGTGTCTCACTTTCTGCCTTAGGGTGCAGTACAAATTCAAATCGCGGCTTACAAAATTTATGTGTTTAAATGAGAACATTGACAGTGTTTACTGCTGTATCATGCTCATGGCTCGGAACTTAAATGTCACTTCATAATGGAAGGAATCCTGGGCATGCATACGTAATTCTGTATCTGTATGCCATTATACAGACATTTCAAGCACAGTGTGTCCAAAAACTTGACACATATTACAATTAATTGCAAGCCATAATGCTTATTATCTGAGTGTACATATCTCTTTGTGTCAGTAAGTAGACAGGTGAAGTTAGAATAGTCTTTTTACCTAAACGTCCTGCTGTGATATTCTGAAGTTAAAATTCCTCAACTTCTGCAGAAGGGAATTGCGGTAGGCTAATATTAATCGTTAGTTTCACAAGCCAGTTGCTGCCTTACAAAGGAAGGCCCCCAGTGCTCAGAAGACACCAGAGGCTGTATGGACCGGCAGGTCATAGTATTACCCAACAAAATCTTCAGGCATTATCGCAGATATAATTCTCATCACAACCACCACCACCACTGCTGCTGCTGCCTTCTTCTATCTTCAAAGGTAGATTTCGCGTAAGGAAATGTTCACATCTCGATTTGCCCATATCCCAAGAACTGGCACATACCAAAACTAATAATTGCTTTTTATTTTTGACTGTTGTTTTAGGAATCTATTTTTGTTTATAATGATACATGGTACGTATTAATACCTCCATTACCTGCTTAGGAGTGAGGCAAATATGTACCACGTACTTTAAAATTGAAAGTGTTGCATTTTTTACTGATTTGCTATATGAACTAAATATGCTGCTCCGCATATGCTGCAATTATTCCACTGAACAGAATTAATTGACTGGTAACTGAGACGAAATGTGTTTTATATTTGTAAGTGAATTCCTAATTTGTTTAGACAGACTTCAGTCGTCGAAATTTAACCGGGGTATGGACTTCAAGTATCAATTAACAGTATTATGTACTGCGTTATTGAGATGTTTTGCTGTTGAATCTATTGCACGTTCGTCGATTGCGCAGCTTCGAGAATATTTTTAGGAAAATATTAAGAGCCAAGAATGTGGGAATATCATCCACTGGCTACTACAGGGTAATGCCCTAGTGCATTTCTTGAGGGAATGAAGTAACACACGGAATAGTTAGTTAAAACTGCTAGTCGTTTTTTCCAGGAATCTAACACGAAAACTACTGAACCGCGACGCCCCGTCAAATTAAAAATAGAACGTGTGTAATCGTGACACATTAAGTCTCGCTCAGCGCAACACGACCTCAACAGTGTCGTGAAATGACAGGCCTGCCAACCAAGTCACGTTATACATTAAAAAAACTGAACACAATTGTTTTCATGCCGGCACATTTCTAACATTTCAAGGCCTCAGAAGTTGTCTCTATTTGACAGGACCACCGTGTCTGATTGTATTTTAAGTGCTGTTGGAAAGCAAATACACAGACTTCCTAGTCGTGCACGTTTGGGGATGAATTTATGAATAATGTGGAGGTATAAATAGGAATACTTCTGAGTACTCATTTCAAGGTCCATTTTAGAAGTCTGTCTGAAGGCGCGTATTGAGATAAGATTTATGATTAAAGCAATAATATCGATCAATTTTATGAAAGTTGAGTTTTTTTAGTATCAGACTTTGTACATCAGACAGGGCTAAATGTGTGATTACTGCTAAATGGAGGAGACAGCCCTGTTACACTTATTTGTATAGAGGGTGCACACTCAGCTTGTACAGTAAGAAACAAACGCGCAAAGCACATTTCCAAATTACGGGTAATGTCATATTGGATTGCGTAACGTGACGCGGAGTCCCAGGTTCAGTTTCATGGTACTCCTTATATAAGTAAGGTTAAAAATGTGGCACTTTGGCAAGTCTTTACCAGGACTGGCTCCTACACAGCCATCGCTCCGCCATACTTTACAGTGAATCGTCATTTTCTTTATCATCAGTAGCTTTTAAATAAGCAGGCTTGAGCCTGCAATACCACAAATCCAAGCTTCGCTATGCTACACCATCACAACCACCACCGTAATAATAATAATAATAATAATAATAATAATAATAATAATAATAATAATAATAATAATAATAATAATAATAATAATAATCGTTTGTAGAAAATTCTGATTGAATGTATGACTGAAATAACTATCCAGTCAAGTTATGAAATTAGTTATCAGGGCTTATTTAGTTGTTATTCACAACTTAAATATCGAACAGAGTAGACAATAGTGAGAAAATAAACTGCAATTTCAATTTTTAGGCGCTCGTAAATTTTCAAAAGCAAGAGAATTTCATCAGCCAAAGGTTAGGCATTGTCATTTTGCGGTCTCATATGTGATATGAATCTCCAGGTATCTGCTTTACTTCTGTTTCCAGATGACTGGTTATTATGCGACTGGTACTGGGTGTGATTCCGACCTTTATTTCTAATCAGTAAATAAAATAACAAACATGATAATATTAGTAGAAAGCATGTTGGCTGTACCGCCTATTCACGGACGATCCAGCCACAAAATAGTAATAATACGTAAAGAATGTTTTGTGAATGAAAAGTGTTTTGGTGGAAGTCGGGATTTGAAGAAGGCACAACATGTTCCTCTGAGTTACTGAAATTCTCCACACATGTAGGCTCGTGTCATTATGTGATTCGCAACTACCACACGGTGGCTGAATAACGTAGGTATGTAACTGTAAGGTATGTAAATGCGTACATGTTTCCCTGTTGTGTCTACATATTTAACTCCTTAAAGCCGGAAACTCGAATCGAAATTCCATTCATGAAGAAATTAAGAGCAGATTGAAGTCGGGAAATCTTTGCTATCATTCGGTGCAGCATCTTTTATCTTCCAGGTTGCTATCCAAAAATACAAAGGTTAGGGTATACAGAAATATATTTTTACCTTTTGTTTTGTATGGGTGTGAAACTTGGTCTCTGACACTGAGGGAGGAACAAAGACTGAGGGTGTTCGAGAATAGGGTGCTGAAGAGGATATTTGGGCCTAAGAGAGACGAGGTGACAGGGGAGTGGAGAAGACTACATAACGAGGAACTTAACGGTCTGTACTCATCACCAAATATATAGTCCGGGTGATCAAATCGAGAAGAATGTAATGGGCGGGGCATGTGGCACGTATGAGGAAGGGAGAGTTGCATACAGAATTTTGGTAGGGGGACCTGAAGGCAGTAGACCACTTGGGAGACCCAGGCGTAGATGGGAGGATAATATCAAAATGGATCTTCAAGAAGAGGTATGGGGGGGGGCATGGATTGGATTGAGCTAGCTCAGGATAGGGACAGGTGGCGGGCTGTTGTGAATGCGGTAATGAACCTTCGGATTCCACAAAATGCGGGGAATTTCTTGACTATCTGAGGACCTGTTAGCTTTACAAGGAAGACTCTGCTCCATGGAGTTAGTTAAAGCCGGAAATTATTCTGATTTATATGTAAAGATCCATTTCGTACAGCGTAGTAAACACACTCCGACTGGAATCGGAAAACTAGGTCTTGTACATTTGTGTGAGGACGTAATCACTGTTTTTCTCAGGTTCATACTAAATACAGAAATACACCCTGTGAACAGAACGTACAATTTTTAAGGTTAACATTTGGTGCACATAAGACAACGGCTGGACCTTGAAGGGGTAACCAGTCTTCTACTACTACTGCTACTATGGTCTAATAATAATAATTTATTTGTTGAGTCACACTACCTAGTTTTGGTGATGTGTCTAACATGGAGCTTCCTGCAGTACACATCCCGTGTATTAATCCAAAGTTTACAGTGCTTTTTGGATACTATATTATTTACCATGCATTTCTTTGGTTCTTTGCTTTTGTTCCCTGTTTCTTTCCTATTTTATGGACTATCGATTCCATGTACAATCTCGTTCTTGCTCTTCCCCTACTATCAGTTCTGTTTTGTTCCTACTGGTGACTAAGAAATTCCAGACTAGTTTTTATACATGACGTACCGTCGTCTGTCTTACTCCTGCAAGATTTCAAGGAATTCACCTAAATAACATTTAAAAATTTATTTTATTCCTCACAGAAGACACGATGATTTCCTATTTCAAGCTGCTTAGGAAAATCCATGTTCATTTCACAAATCTTATGAACCTCGTAAACATATTGTGAGCAAAGTGCAGTTCTTTATTGTTAAGCAGGTGAAACATACAATAGTACTGTGTACTGAAGGACCTATACTCGTTGGATATGTATGTACGGGCCAACATGGTCATTTCCCAGAAATGGTATTGGGAATATTTCACTTCGCCACCTTGTCGATAACAACAGTGTCCCACTCAGTCCAGTGAATGTTCAAAACCTTTTACATGGTCGTAAAGGGGCTGAGTCCTGCAGCTAACAATCAACATCAACTGGTGCAGTGATGAGTGGAGCTTTGTCTTCAATCTCCCTGCAGGCCTTCATGACAGGATGCTTAGCCACAGGGTCAACTTTAATACATAAATAATTCATAACTGCCAAGAGTTTCAATTTAGCAGCGGCAGTCAGTTTATAGACACCTGGAATGTATTTCGGACCTTCTGTCCGAACTTGTTTGCTGTCCTAATTGCATTTCATTAAGCACTCCAGGCACAGTCTGACATATTAACTTCCAATAGATGCAACCTTCTGTCACTTCACAGAACACCACCATTAATAACACCATCTCAATTGGCCATACAGCAAATATTTACACACCAATCAAAACATCAGGACTGAGGTTCCATGACTTCATGAACACACACGAGGGACATGTTTTAATATACGATTTTGTGTTTAATTTTTAATTCTGTTTCCTTTGAACTACAATTGCTCTTCCTTATACGCTAGTGATGAAACAATTGTGTATAATTTCTACGAGTTGAACAAATTTATTATTACATATTCCCACTTTAACATAAAAACTAGGAAATTATGGTAAGATTTTTTTACAGCGACTATTAAATTACGTTAGGGAAAAGTACACAAATGTGTAAATCATGTGCAAAATTAAGTAATAATGAAAAACTAATATGAAAATGTATAACTAAGTCGTTACAGTAATCACCTTTTCTTGTATTCAGCCACATCTTCTGTCATGGTGTCATATCACCTCTATTTTCCTGCATATTTCTTCTGCGTAGCATTGTGTATGTAATCTGTTTTGTTATCCGGTTTTCTTCCAAGTATCTAAACAATTAACTGAAAAATAAAATACACGAATGTATGTAGACTAATAAAAATTTGTTGTGAATTCCAAATGTAAATGTTAAACAAATTTATTGTGCAGTCTGAGTTTGAATCTTGTGAACATGGTTAAATTAAGTCAAAATATTTAACCTGCAATATATAAGCCTACTATGTATAATAATTCTTACGAAGATAAATTAATTCTGCAATAATGGATTCATTCAGTCGATGAAACTGATGACCACATTGTATACCCTGAAAATGTGACATGGCATTTGTCACCACACTCTGCACCCTGACAACGTGACAGTGTTTGTGACCACTTTGTGTACCCTGCCAAAGTTGCATACATTTTATTAGCACATATATGTGTTGTGACATTTTGACATAAAGATTATGATAACATTGTACACTCTGAGAGTGCTGCGTAGAATTTGTGACCTCATTGTATACCCTGACAGTGTCAAATACGATTTAAGAACGCACTGTATACCCTGAAAGTGGCGCATAAATTATAAGAACACATTATACACCTTGACAGGGTGACAGAGATTTATGAACACATTGTGTGCCCTGACAGTGTTGCATAGAGTTTGTGGTCACTTCTTGTACCCTCACAATGTAACATACATTTTGTGACCACATTGTATATCCTAGTAGTGTGACACAGAGTTCGTAATCACATTGTTTAATCTGACAGCGTATCACATACTGTTTGTGACAACAATGTGTACGCTGACATTTCCACATACACTTTTCGACGACATTGTGCACTTTGATGGTGTAATGCAGAGCGTAAGAATACATTCTGTACCCTGACATTGTCACATATGTAATCCTAACTTTTACACTGTTTTATTCTGACATGGATATATCCTTTTGTGTTCTGCTGTTTGAAAGTTATGTGCTTGTGTATTATAATGTTTAAACTGTGCGTAGGAATAATGCTTCCTAATTACGTGTGTCTAATTAAAATGCTCGCAGTTAAGCTGCGGTATCTATTCACTTAAGTATGTTAACTCTCTAGTTGCACACAGATCTGTTATAATCTCGACAAACTGTGTCAGTAATAATGATGCATTACAGTTGTAAATTACAACATATTTTAGGCATTATGTGCCACATGCTTCTACAGTCATTGATTGCAAAATGCACTCCATAACCATGCTGCGAAAAAGTATCAAGAGAGTGACGTTACTGCTGCGCTCGTTCTTAAGTTCAGCACTGTGCAGGCGAGAATTCAGTTTCATGCTATGGCTCCTTTATTCCCCAGTTAATACAAACATTTGTCAGAGGGAGAGTAACTCCAGCCCTACTTCTAATGCAAACCAAATATCCAGCCTGTAGCCAGCTAATTAACTGACAGTGCCATTTAGTTTATCAGATTCTCTCTTCACCATTTAGACATTCATGCTTCTAAATGGAAAATTTGAAATTTAACGTTGTACGTATTCTGAGCAATAATCATACAGCATAAAGTTAATACAAACAAATTGCACATTTGATTATTACAATGATATTACAATATCTGGCTGCTTAACCTCCTACATTTCTCCGCTGTTAAAAGCCATCCTCAGGGAGAACAATTATCGCAAGAATAAACTGAAATGCTTAGGATGATATTTGAAGTACAGACATACGCCGTCCGCCTTTCTTCTTTCAAAAGAGGCGGACGGACCATGTGACAAGTATGGGGAAGTGAGAGTAGCAAACGGGTTTTGGTGAGGGAACCTGAGGGAAGACGTCACTTGGAAAACCGAGGCATATATTGGAGGATAATATTAAAATGGATAGTCAAGAACTAGAGCGGGCGTGTACTGGATTTATGTGGCTTATAGGCCCAGGTGGCGGCCTCTTTTGAAAATGTAAATGAATTCAGGTTGAATAAAATGCGGGCAATTTCTTGACTGTCCTTGGAACTGTTAGATTTCAGGAAAGAGTCTGCTCCATGGTATTAGTCAGTCCGTTCTTGCGTCTCCTTTTCTTCGATTTTACGTGAAGGTCGTAAAGAATGTGACAATATTTAATATAACTTAATGCAGAATTATCTGCCTCCCCCCTTTCCCACCTTTTTAAACCTTTAAAGACTAATATTAATCTACATTTTATATCAAGATTCAGTTCGTACCTGACAGAGAACATAGTGTGCTTCCGTTTGAAACACTGATCGTGTAAGAAAAATAATTTAATGTTGTTTTAAGACTTCCGCGGCGCAAATAAATGTACTGTGTGGGCAAAATTCTAAGTTTCTTAATATTATAACAAATCTTGTATACCTCTAGGCTTTAAACCGTCATATGTCTTCTTCAAAGCTGTCGCCAAGATATCGTTTGCTTTATTTCTGTGCAGCGAGAGCAAAAGTAATATATATATATATATAATTTAAATAACGTTAACTAATACCTATGCAAAGATTCATATACATGTATGTTTATTACTACGAAATACACATTTGTCATACAATCTGCAAATGTGACGTAACGTTCTAAAGGAAGGTTTAACTTAACACATACGTATGGCACTTCGAAAATGTGCAGTTCGTTGTAAGAGATGTATACAGGGTGTATCTTGAATGCTTGGACAAATTTCATGAGTGATTTTCCCACACCAAAGGGACTAAAGAAGTTCATATCAATAGACTGTATTTGTGCAAACACTTAGTTTTCTAGTTACAGCCCAACAACCTGATAACCTCAGTCCTTTAGGGTTTTGTGTGTGGGAAAACTTAAAACGCTAGTGCATTCAGCTTCAATTGAAAATTAAGAGGCACTTCACGAACATATTTTGGGTATCTGTCGAACCATTCGCAACATCACCGGGGTCTTTGAAAGTGCGCGGAACTTCGTGATAAGACGTATCCATGATTAGACTGATTCAGGTGCAGGACCTCTGAGCATTTGCTGTAAATTGCGACTTCATAAACAATAAAAACTCAACTGTCATGAAATTGGCAACGTGTATTCTATGCTTGTCAGTCAGATATTACGTGGTTAAGGTACAAACTGTTGAATGTGATGTTTCATTGAACTCAAAAACGACTCATTTTCGGACATATGTTTGTATGATTTTTTCTTTGTTTTGATATGAAGAACTCTTGAGATTTGTCCAAGCACTTTAGAAACAACCTGTATTATTACCTCTTCAGTATCTGAATGTGAGTTATACGCTGACCGTGGATTTTCGGCAGAGAAGCAGAGAAAACCAGCCCCCACCCCGTTGCCTCTGTAACCAATTAACACGACTTGCAAATACCCTTAAATATTTAAC
The DNA here is from genome assembly GCA_013340265.1 of Coptotermes formosanus. Classification (NCBI taxonomy): domain Eukaryota; kingdom Metazoa; phylum Arthropoda; class Insecta; order Blattodea; family Rhinotermitidae; genus Coptotermes; species Coptotermes formosanus. The sequence continues at coordinate 2,358,828 of BLKM01001619.1, read as the reverse complement.
ATTGCGCAAACATTAATGTTGTAATTATATTAATGACGCTCAAACCGTAACAGTTTACATTCGTGTAATGGGTCATATTTCATTCTGTTTGAACTCTTACGTATCCTCTGATTTTCATAACTTTTCCACATAATTTATTCATGTCTTCAACTGCTTATATTCAGGAATTAGGCTGTTTAGAGTATATACTAAGCTCTGTTTTATTTCTTCTTTCTTATGGACGTGAAATGTGGTCTCTTACTGCAAAGAAACAACGGAGACTGGTGTGTGAGAACATGATTCTGAGGAGAATATTTACATTTAGATTTGCAGTTACAGGAGGCTGGAAATAAGTGCATAATTGGAAGCTGTAGGATTTGCACTGTTCACTAAATAGTATTAGGCTAATCAAATCAGGGAACATGGCGTGTATGGTTCATGTAGCAAGCAGACGAAAAAATAGACTAGAATACATGCGAATTTTACTCACATAACTTGTAAGGAACAGCTTACTTGGCGGCTGTGAACGTGAATGGGAGGGTAATTTGAAAATGAAATCTTAAATTTGTATAAACTGTAATGGTGTGACCGTTTATTCGGTTCAAATACCGGTGGCGTTTATTTCCGAACACAGCAACGGATCTTTAGCGTCCAAAAAATGTGCCGTCTTTCCCAGTGGGACCGCTGCCTTCTTCATGAAGCTTATTCTGTCCCTTCTATTTAATTAAGCATTCTAGCGTCCGCTTCCTTATGTAACTCTTGGAATTATGTTTTAAGTGCTAATCTATAATAATTAACCAACAAATACACAATCTTTCTATTTACACAGTTATATTACATTATAACGTTGAAGAATCCTGTACGTTTAGATCCCTGTGGGGATATAATCAGGGAGTATGTACATCAAATTGTCTTGTGTAGGACATTAATGTTGTATACGAAACAGTTTGACGTACATAATCCCTGATGATGATCTCACAGGGATTGAAAGATGTAGGAGTCTTCAGTGTTTAATGTAATACCACTGTATAAATACAAAGATTGTGCATTTGTTGGTTAATTATTATAGGACAATCATTATCAATACACGGAACGAATAACATAAAAATTGTATTCCAAATACTTCAAACGTAGTAATAAAGCATTAAAAATTTCATCTCCGTTGTTTCGATTGAGGTTTACGTTTCTTATTCCTTGCGGGGGGCAGTAAAGTTGTACTCTTGCATTCACAAAATTTCAGTCTCTACGGTTCGTGCTTCTTTTGCGGTCTTGATTCGCAGTATTACTGCACAGCTGCGTGAGCCAGTAATGGTTGGTAGATGTCACTGTAACATTACTCTTAAAGTTAAAACAACTTTCAACCATTTCGTATCTTCATTAAAACTGATAGAGTTTATAAGTACGAGAACTCAGTTTTATAAGTAATTTTTGTAGTAAAGCTAAATATTTAAATTAGTACCACTATTTCTTCCCGCCACCCGGTTTTAATCTCATCACAGCAAACTGAGTGGCAGGAATGAACGGTGTTTGAACTCTTAGTAAGCGTGCTGCACCGCAACAAAGCAAAATTAAGTTACTGAAGTTTTAATTGGACTACTGCAAAACAGACAGGCAATGTATACTTTACACCGTGCCTGCAGGAGACCCTTGTTACATCATAACGCAGTGCAGTCATCGATAATCATTTTACATGATTAGTCAGTACATGTCAGAGAGCGCTAATTGAAAATTGCGAAAAATAAAAATATGTTCCCTCCCACAGTAATATTATCATAATTTAGTTCAATCTTTTGTTCGTTTTATTCTCACTTTATTTACTTTGTGCATTGCTGTGGAATTAGTCATTACATCACCGTATCAGACCAACTAAATGCACTTTCACTGTTCATCCAAACATATATCATGCTGCAACATGTTTCGGTGTTGCAACGGGCCATTGGGCAGATAACTTCGAACTGGTGTGCTCCCTGAAAATGGCGTAACTACGCTGAAACATGTTGGAGTAGGAGATATGTTTGGATGAATAGTGAAAGTGCATTTAGTTGGTCTGATACAGTGATATAATGACCAATTACAATGATGTGATGATTAGTTCAATCTGTTGAAGTCACAGAGCACTCGGATTTGTGAAGTATGTGTTGTCGTAACGGCTGTCAGATTTTATGCAATCGGTTATAATGCAGGTTTTAAAAGGGAATGTAAAAAAAGAAAGATAACGGCAATTTTAGTTTATCTTTAAATCCATGTTCTCAAAATGAAAAATGTGGTGCATATAAAGAGTAAGGACCTCCCATTATATGGACAAAGTTTGTTTTAATTTTCCCTTGAGTAGTCGTAATAAAGTGAAACATTTAATACAGCTGTTCCATTTGGAAAAGAACGATGATGTACAGTGCAATTGTTGCGGTCTGAGGGTGTACAAAATAGTGAAATATAAGGAAGAACAATTCACTGTGGCGGTGATTCTGAAGCAACAAGAAGGTTTCGAATGGGTGTTAATGCAGAAAACGACGGATGAGTATTGCCAGTGATCCGTGTATTAAATATGGACCGATGTTACAGGCGAAAAGGATGACCACACGAGGGACCAGCAGATTTTTAAATTTTATGAAACCATATCAGCAGTGAGCATCAGTTGTACGGATTTAATAAAAACTTAGAAAGAAAAACCGAAAACGTTTTATTGTTGTAGACTCAGAAAATACAATAATTTGGCTGTGTGTATGTACTAATACGTTATCATTCTTTTGGAACATCTACAAAAATTACTTTTGTTTTTCAGGTTCCCAGTATTTTGCATAGACTAACAAAATATCAATAAATATTCCAGTCTTATGAGGTATGACCTCACGTAGACTGATATATGTACCAATATTTCGGATCATCTTGCATTTTCCATCTTCATGGTATTCAAAGGAGAGTGAGGGCTTCCACTACACTGAGATTGAGACAGCAAGCTCCTCCAAAATATTGGTATCTACGTATCAGTCTACTCGGCATTGTGACTTGTAAGAATGGAGTACGTATCACGACTCTTGTAGAACCTAAAATTCCGCAAACCATTGATGTGTACTGCGCCCCCCCCCCCCCCCCGTTTTCTGAAATCCTTTCACACTTGAATCACTTTGGTATATTAATTTTTGTCCCTTAAGACTTCCCTAAATTTAAAATGTAATGAGTGCGTATGTGCGCTTCTTGTAAGCGCATTTGCCTGGTGTAATCTCTCACAAAGTTCGACCTGAATGTTCTACTTCGATGTTAAATGTCTGTCATTACCAGGAAAGGGGTCAAGCTTGCTGATAAATCCTGAGGAATGTCGCGTTATGTTGAGGTGCCATAATTAGGTATTTGGTCTGTGATGCGGTGATAAATCAACGAAGTGTAACTGAAGGATCAACGCGTGGATTAGAGACCTGCAGGACACCAAATATGTATGTGTATCAAGTTTCTCTACAAAAGGCCGGACTATCTTTGATCTCTAATGTGTCATCCATTAATGTTAAGGCCTTGTAATGACACGAGTTTAACGTATCGCTGTATAAAACAGACAGGGTTAAGTCACCGGCATGATACACTGTGTACGGATAATGTATTTGCATGCTGTCCCTCTGTAAACAGATACTTCATACTGACATAAGGAGTTTCAGCTTTTTTTTTCAAAAATGGTTAAAGTATCAATTATTTTACGAATAGTTTTTGTTTATTTGTTCTGTTTTTCGTATTGGAATATTGTATCATTAAGCGTACTTCATTTCTTTTTTAGTGATGTTATTGGTTTTTTTAATTCGAGGGCTTATTTCCATAATACCAATAACCTCTTTTCACTACATGGCAGTTCAACTGAGTTTCTTCCATCAACGAATTTTCCCGAAAACGAAAGAATAGCCGACAAAATACCCTAGTTTTAGATACCCGTCCTCTAATGTGTACCTTTTGGTCGCAAAATAAAACTGTGTTTTCTTGTCCTGAAGCAGCTGTACATGAAACAGCTGGTTGTGTTTAGCATTTACGTATTATATCATTTTATGTAAGGGGTGGGTGTTTGCTAATTGTGCAGTGTAAAATTTCTAGTGATTCGTTTAAAGTGTATTGTGTAATGATACTTTCAACTGCAATGGCTGTATAGCGTTGTTGATGAATGTATAGTTTAGTATAGAAAAGTTGTGGAATTATGCTACGAGAGGAAACTGAAGTACTCGGAGAAAAACCTGTTGCAATGTCACTTTTCCCCTCAGAAATTCTACGCGGACTAGGCTGGGATTGAACCTACGCGTCCACGACAAGAAGCCGGCGAATTAACTGCCTGAATCGAGTTATTCTGTAGCTACAGACTGGAGTGATACACGAAGTAAAGGCTCAAAATACACCGTCTTTTGGGAACTGATGTCGTGTAGTGTGGTTGATAGGTCGTTTCTAAACGTTCGTAGGTGTCTACGAAATTGCGTGATATCATATAAAATAAAATCATAATACTAATAACTACTCCCCATCACCACAGCCTAAAATCTCACTAAATACGAGCCCCTTTGAACCCTTATCGAAACGGATGTCACGAACCTCAGGATTAAGTTTCTGCAACTGCCTGAATTTTGAAAGATCCCGGCTTATTAAACGTACCGTTCCTCCTAACCGAAGTGTAACGCATTTTGTTCAGACTCTTCAGATAGGTTTGTGGCCATGCCGTAAAGTATTCTACGACCGATCACTTCCACATTTTACCTCTTATTCCGTCAAAACATCTTAATATTCTAACGTATTGGCCTATAATTTACTCAGTTGAAAAACTTCGGCAAAATGTCAAGAGTCAACCAAGACGGCTGTGACAAATCCCTGTTATAAAATGTCGCAAACTCTTTGTTTTCAAAGGAGAGTTTCTTTAATTAAAGTAATTAATTCTTAAGATCGGCATGTAATTAAACAAGTGAGCCCATCGAGACCAACTTCTCTCCAAGTATTTCTCTGAAACAATTGCCATGCATATACTTTCAAGTAATTCAATTCATTGTTATAAGCATCTGCAAAATCTTTCAGTACTCCGAATCAAACAGACAGACAGACAGACGGAGAGACAGACAGACGGAAGGACGGACGGACAGATAGACAGACGGACAGACAGGCAAGCAGGCAGGCAGGCAGACAGACAGACAGACAGAGAGACAGACAATGCGCCATTTTGTATTGCTCATTCCGTGCATGATTATTGTTCAAATACAAACACTTGTCCAACCAATGTAAAGACATTAAAAGCAGTGTTTGTATTTGATTGTGCCCTTTATTACACGTCATAATGCCGTAATCTGCCGTACGACAGGTCCATAGACGCTTCCCAAGCGAGTTCTCCACAGAACGCGATCTAGTGCTCGCTCTTTCAACTTACAGTATCCTGTCGTATCCTTAAAGTCATCCAATAGCTGCTTACATCTTCTTCCTCGTCTTCCTGTCACTTCTATCCTTCCGTCTGTCTTTCCTTCAGTAACGTATTTTAGAAGGCAGGTGTGACCAACCCTGTTAGCCTTTCTTTCTTATTGTACGTAGGATACTCCTCTTCTCCTTGACCCTATGTAATACTTCTTCATTTCTCACGCGATCGGTCTAACTGATCATCTCCATCCTTCACCAGCACCACAATTTAAAACTTGCCGGGTATTACTGCACGTATCAGACATAAAATTAAATTTGTACTTCTGCTTCATAATATTGTCATGCTGGTATTTTTTCAACGCACTAATAAATGTATTTACGGGGATATTAGTAGAAAGGTTGGGCATGTTGTAGGTATCGTACTAACATAACCATTTTCTGTTTCAGGTGGGTGGTTTAACATCCCACATAAGCTGGTGCGAGGGATGCAACCTAATGTAAGCACTTCAAATTCATTACTGTTAAAAGTATCTTAAGTGTGAGATAATTATATCTAGCTGAGAGAAAAATTTCGGTAGCCGGGATGGCTTAATCAGGATAGTGAGTGGACTACAGGCTGAACGATGGAAGCAACTTCCTTCGAATCTCTGGAAGAGTAACAAATTTGTCTCCACTCTGAAGCGTCCAGACCGCTTCTGAGGCCAACCGAGTCTACCATTCGAAACATGTTGGGGGGAGGGCGTCTTTACCAGAGGTTAAAGCGGACAGCAAGTGAATCTGAACAGTCACTTCCATCTAGTATATAAATTCAGAACGGTTGGAAATATGCCTTTACTGTCCCATTTGCCTTCGTGGGGTGATCAGGAGCTATTTTACCTTCACTTTGCGTCGGTGTATCTGTTATTATGAATAACACTTAAAGATTGTTTATAGCGTTTACAAATGTTAATACATATGTGAGTTTAAAATTTGTAGGAACTGAAAATTCAAGACACTTACTGTAAAGAAGGTAATAATAATAATAATAATAATAATAATAATAATAATAATGCAATAATAGTAATAATAGTAATGTAACGACAGTAATTGTGTCAGGATTTTTCAAATGTACTTTTCTTCACATTCCTTAAACATCAAGTAGGACCTTTATATACGCTCTAAAATAAACTATACACGCTGCATCGTCATCGAAGGTGTTTGCCATTGCCGTGTCTGAAGTGCGTTCGCGATACACAGTTTCCGTTTTACATGTTTGTTTAATATGCATGCATGAATGTGTTATACCTTTAGACCACAATGTTAGTAAGTGAAAGAAATCTGATTTGAAATTATTCTCATTTCATTTCATTTTTGTGTTTTACACTTTCCGTAATGTGAATATTACGTTAGGACCCCTATTGATTTTTCAGTATCGTTAAAGTTCCGAAATGTGTGCCTACTGTTACTTTAGTATAATTACATCCAAACCCACAGGCATTATGTTAAATGTACCGAACGTGAAATGTGTGTTTTAATCTCCTTTAGAGGGCTCATTAAGAACAGTTTCCGCTTCGTTAAATATTCAGCGAGTACGGCTCAAAAAGCTGCAGAAATGCATATAGATCTTTAATTAAAGTGGTAGTTAACAGTATCTGATATTAATGGAAATCAAATTGGCTAGATATTTTCTGAACATCTATCCAATATAAAATTTCATGAGACCTTTTAAATACTTGTAGTTGTGTCACATACTTATAGACAAAGAGTTTTGTTGGCTCTCCGGATAGACTGCGAACGCACTTAATTCTGAGTATGCGGTAGTCCTCATTAACACGATATTAGTGTGAAGTTCCATTGAAAGTCCGCTAGCTTGTTTAGAAGTTACTGTGGAAGACTGGGTTGAGGACGTACTGAATTGTAAAAGTAAATTATAAATAGTAAATTACAAAAGACGAAACGTAGACTAAACATTCCTGTGGGATTCGCATCTTGTTTTGTATTTAAATATATGAAGTTCATTTATGAATGCCGTATATTTCCTGTGACGTTAGACAAAAGAATGCTTGGAAGCTGCCGGTTCCTAAAGGGAGTTACTTTGATGACGTGTACATACGTTGCTGGACAGTGCTTCGGAGAGGGACTTTTTAATTGGTAGTCTTCTGCAAAAATATTAAATCACGTGTCCAAGTAGAAAAAGTTCTATTATTTTGCTAAGAGGGAAATTTGAATAGCTCAAATATTTTACACGATTGCTAGCAATGACTGATATTCACCTTGATATCAGTGAATCATTATTAAGAATAGTACTGACTTCAGGAGTCAAGGAGGCAATTTCCTGTAATTTGCGGTAAGCTTCTACCTGTCTGCACAGGTTTACGTGCTAAAGTGTGTCTTGCTCCTAATCGCCACAATGAGAACATCAAATCACATTAATAATTATAAGTTGACGTACTATCAAGGTTAGGCTAAATGTACCTCTTCTAGTTTTTTTTCGCTTAAGTATTCACCCTTTAAAGACGCAGCTTGTCTGTTTTCTATAAGGACTCAGTGCGTACCGCGCTGTAAACACTCTCCACTTCGGTTATAAAACCCAGTCTCTTAATGTTTTATAGGGCAAAAGTTGCTGTTTGTTCTGAGATCCGTACAAAACACATAAACGCAATGTGGGCACCACGTAGAATTTTTTAATGTTAAACCTGGTGGTACGTAAAGTTACCGCTAGGCTTTAAAAGGTTAAGGAAGCTGATCCCAGTGGCCGCGCGGTCTAAGGCGTAGGTTTGCGGCCGAGCGCTTGCTGGGATCGTGGGTTCGAATCCCACCGGGGGCATGGATGTTTGTCTCTTGCACAGTGTTTTTGTTGTCAGGTAGAGGTCTCTGCGGCGGGCCGATCCCTCGTCGAGAGGAGTCCTACCGACTGTGGTGTGTGTCTGAGTGTGATCAAGTGAAAATAAACAACCTCGACACCTACTGTGAACAAGTAGGTAGAAGAGGGAAGGGCTACAAAACGGAACGAAGTATTAAGGAAGTGATTAAATTTTACTTTTTGTCCCGGTAAAAATGGCTGATTGTCTACAGTCTGAAGTAGGGAAAACAGTTGCTGGCATTTCGCTATCCGACATATATGAACTGAGCTGTTGAACACGTGCCAGAGGTGTGTAATCCAATATTTTTCACTGTGCCAAAATATGACGCACATATGTACACACAGACACGGTTTGTGCTCTTATATCTGGCTTATTCAAACGAAACGTCGTACTATTATTTAATTTCTCAACTTGCATAATAAAATATTAGCCTTTGGGGTAATTTAGTTTGTTGACTTCGTCCATTAAGCCAGGTTAAAAATGAAAGGAACTTCGTTACCGTCAAGGGACCGGTTCCTGTTCACAGGCGAATAATACAGTTAAAAACCCAATCAGATGGGCCTGAGAGGCAAAGCGTGGCCGTTGATTGCCTGGAAGTTGACAGGAGCTTTCACTGTCAGGCCCCATTGAATAGGCTTTAGCAGTATTTTAACCTGAGCACTCCTTCCTAGAAACATAAGTAGTGTTTTATTATTACCACGGTATGCTGAACAAAATCCTTATAGTATAATTATTCCAAATGTTACATACGGGGTTCTCATTACATGTCTCTTCGTGTCGTGCCCGATTTTAGAAGCGCGTTCGCAGCATTTTAACTTGCAAATCAGTCATCTTCATCCAATATAAAACACTTACTGTATCAGATCTAATAAGAAGCTTTAGTCGTGTTATGACCATTAAGGAAATGCACACAAACCCGCTTGCATAACACCTGTTACGTTTCAACGGAAAATAGTTGACAGTGTCAAAACTGTAACCTTCTTATTCAGACTGTGCTTATTTCACTGTGTCTAACGTACGTTTTATGCATTGTAGTCTCTTTTGGATTGTTTGAAATCACAGTTTAAATGGAGATGCACTAAGATATGGATCTTGAGAAAATATAAACAAATCGTAGTCAACTGTTGGTGCTTCCATGTAAAAGTACTCCTGTCAACACTTTTCTGTAAAGGCGTAGGCTGTGTTGGCCGTGCAGTACCCCGATGTCTGTTACTGTTATGACTGTATCCTTCTATTCGTACATACGTGCCACATGTGCCATATGTCTTTTTCTCTTGTGGCGCAACAGCCGTACTCGGTCCTAAGACGCCTCGTTGTTGAGGCTTTGACATCACACTCAGATACACTCAAGACTCCTCTGGACAAGGGATCGGCCCGTCGTAGAGACCTCTACCTGACAGCGTACAGCATTTACAAAGACAGACATACATGCCCCCGGCGGGAATCGAACACCCCATCCCATAAAGCGAGCTGCCGCAGACCTACGCATTACACCGCGCGGCCACCGGGATTAGCATACACCTGCATATAGCCGTGGAGCTGCGTGCAGTAGCTTTATAACTAGCCTAAATACCAGTTACTGTTAATAATATGTGTGTGTGTGTGTGTGTGTGTGTGTATGTGTGTATGAGTATTCTGGGATACAAATATTTTATACGCTTTTCTTTTGCTTTGCTACGCATATTTTCTCAGATTCACAGATTATAAATGTGTATATGTGTAACGCAAAACTTCTGAACAGAGTATTACTTATTTGTAATTATTCAATACTGTAAATGTCTGCATAGTTAATAATGTAAACGTAAGTTGTGGATGAAAGTTAGTGGTTAATAATCCGAGATCATGTTCTTTTGTAAAGCTATTTTTACTATGACCTTACACATTTTACACAAGCCTCTGCTCTAAGCCTTTATCAGGTGCTTTCGCCTAGCCGTGAAAAGCGCATTTTACCTTCCTCGTGTTCGTCTGTTCGCATTCATCAGCGCGACGCCGACTGGATAGATATCCGTGAATTTTGATACTGGGGCCTTCTATGAAAATATGTCGAGAAACTGCAAATTTTGTTGAAATCAGGCAAAAGTAGTGGTCATTTTACATGACGACCTAACTACGTTTTATTGTAGCCGGTGACATTAAATCGACATGAAAGCACTCTCTTCCAGTGGAATGGTATCAGGCTGTTAGGGTAACTGAGGAGGTACAAATATTACGCGAACGCGCCACAATGTTCTGTTATTCATGCATTGCCTATTTTGCTAATGTGAAATTTTGCTTGGTGCGAGAGTGAAAGGCGCTTAGAATTCGTGCGAAATAAGTCTCTCTTTACTTTCGTGAATTACACTCAGGATATATGCTAAAGGGTGGAGGAGTCTGCGTTGTACAGCCTTTTCGTAGAAAATATATTAGCCATATTTTAATCTGGCAGTTCCTTCAACGTATGCAGCGAATATCTTACCAAGGAAGCTGTATGACGGTATCGAGACTTCGAAAGAGGAAGGTAAATAATTCGCACAGTGAAATACGTGGATGACCTTGTGCTACTGGCCAAGGAAGAAACGGTGCTACTGGACATGATTGATATACTAACTGAAATTGGACAATGTCATGGAATGGAAATGAATGTGGACAAAACTAAGGTAATTAGAATATCGAGGCACCCGTCTCCAGTACGGAGTATGATAGATCAAAACAGCAGGGGAATATGGAGTGTTTCAACTATTTGGGCAGCGTGATAACAAATGATGCAAGATGTACACGTGAAATTACGTTGAGGATTGTCATGACAAAGGCAGCATTCAACAACAAGAAGACTTTTCAACAGCAAATTGCGCTTAAATCTAAAGAAGAAGCTAGTAAAATTCTACATTTGGAGCATAGCTTTGTGTGGTGTTGAAACTTGGACACTTCGAGAAGTAGATCATAAATACCTGAAAAGTTTTTAAATGTGGTGCTGGAGAAGGATGGAGATCAGTTTGACCGGTGGTATGAGAAATGAATAAGTAGTACATAGAGTCAAGAAGGAGAGGTATGTCGTACCTTAGATAAAAACAAGGAAGGCAGACTGGATTGACCACATCTTGCGTAGGAAATACCATCTAAAACACATTATTGAAGGAAAGATAGAGGGAAGGATAGAAGTGACGGGAAGACAAGGAAGAAGGCGTCAACAGCTACTGGATTATCTTAAGGAAACTAGCTACCTGAGGCTACAGATACGCCTTCAGAATATGTAATAATGTTTGCTTCTCCGCGGCAACAATGGTTTCGCAACCGCGCCTCAATGTTGCGTTATACGTACCTTGCCTGGCTTGTTTCTCTTGTGTGCTGCCTCTGTTCTTAATACTAACATAGTCACATGTTAACCGAACTCACTGTGTTTTGCAGCTTGGCTTGCTTGCAGTCCTTCACAAAATATTTCAGTCACGGACAATAGCCTGAATTGCAAATGGATGTAGTTTTTGTCTGAATTTAGTCTCGGTTGTAGTGCTGAAGTTAATTTGCACTGGAACGGCAGTTCAGTAGGAACGGAAATGAAATACAAGAGAAAAGGTAGGAGAGGAAATATTTCTGTTGAAGATTACGGTGTAATGCCTGAGGTGGGAAATTAATACGGTTATTCAGAATTCGAATACAAAGATCACTTTCAGTGAAAACATCTATGCAAAAACTTCGGAGTTTTGTTTTAAATTTACTGTTATAAGTAGGAAGTATAACGTTTAGACCACACAACGTTTCGTACCTTATTTTCCTCCTGGGCGAGGGGATGAGATTAATATTTTAAGTTGTTATGGTGTGTTGTTTCCTGCGTTATTGTTTTGCACACTTTTATGTGGGGTCCCTGCAAATACGACACACGTAGCAACAGCAGAGGAGCCGTTAATTTACACAGATTCTGTTAGACATATCCACAATATTCTTTATAGGAAGCTGGAGGATAATATTAATATGAATGAAAAAGGAACAGGCTATGGTAGTGTGAAATGAATTAAATTAGTTTAGGCTGGGGATAAATAGAATTATTTTGTCAACTTAAACACTGCGAATTTGACCAGTTCTGGGGTTACCGTTGTTGAGCTTTGGTTTATTGCATAAAACTGTGGATCTGTTTGCCTAGTTTGCCCCGAAAGGGAGAATTATTCTTTAGTTGAGCGTTATTCCTGTTGTCTGAATTTTGATAGTATTTGGTTTGTGTATGTGGAATACATTTGTATTTATCATGGAATCTGAATTAGTTTATAGAGATTTTCAAGGTCTTTTTTCAAAACCGGCACTATGACATTTGTTCTCCCCAGTTCAGTAAACGTGCCCCAGAGCATGAACATGACACCAGCAGGAAAATAATAGTGGACAGTTGACACATAAGGCTCTGAATTATGACGATATTTTATACGGCTGCTAGAATTCACATTCCATTAAGATCGTGACAACGTAACCCATTAAGCTCAATTGGCACTTCGTCTACTGCCTGTGTAACATTTGGATTTTCCAGTTTACGCGTACGCTGTATATTTAAGTGTTTTGTGTATGATTATCAGAACGAACAGCGATTATTTCCCTAAAGCGCATTTCCCGATTGGTCTTTATGATGCACACGGACTGTGTTCTCTCTGAGATGCGAAATGTAGTTTTATATGTAATTTGTGTGAATTTCGATCTTAGATCCAAGGCCAGTCCATGTGAGATTTGTGGTAGGGGGTACTAGTAAAGGTTTTTCTTCGAGTACTTCGGCATTATTCTGTCAGTATCATTGCACCAACGTTTCGTTCTCATCTTCATCTTAACATTAATCTTATTACAAAGACAAGGGTGAAAGCTTGCGAACATTCAGACAGAGCAGTATTCTTTCAGATGTCGGAAAGAAAAGTACGATTACGTCGTACTTTTTATTTTTATTTTTTTTTGGAATTCTCAAGCGAATTCTATCCTCTTGTACTTCATGTTAATTTCAAACGTTTACGGCAACACGTAAATCAGTGTAAGATTAACCCTTTAAAGACGAAGCGTATCTGCTTTATACAAGGAATCAGCGCGTACCGCGCTGTAAACACTCTCCACTTCGGTTATAAAAACCAACCTCTTAATGTTTTATAAGGCAAAAGTTGTTGTTTGTTCTGAGACCCGCATAAAACACACAAACGCAATGTGGGCACCACGTAGAATTTTTTAATGTTAAACCTGGTGGTATGTAAAGTTTAAAAGGTTAAGCGTAGGTGTGAGTGTTAGCGTTTAAGTGTACGTTTTGTGGAGTCAGGTATTTCTCATTAGGTCCAATAGGAAGTAAGAATATCTGCTATGGCTGCTGTGCATTTCACGGGAAACGAGTCTGTTATTCGTGAAGAATGTACTTAACACTTTGGCGGGGTTTATGTCTCCACCAAAAGTGTTAAAGAGCTTTTTCACTGATATGTTGGACATAAATATTTTCTCGTCATACATTTGCACAAGAAAGTAATTACTTAATTAGTCATTACTCACATACCCGTTTTCTTTAATAAACCCCTGAATTTTACCATTTGTCTAAAAAATTCCATACGAATTTACCCATATTTTTAGCCTACAGAATGGTTTACGTTGACTGTGTCTTATTGGGTTGATATCAGTTCTAAATTTCCCACTTTACGAACTTTAGATACGAAGTCCAGATTTTTATCAAAAAAATTATAATATTCCAGAGAATAAATATACTTTCTTTTACGTACCGCGTCAGTGTAAATACTACAGCTTTTCGTTTCTTTCCTCAAGCTTTGTAGCGCCATGACGTTACAAAATGTGCTGCCGCTTGATGTTGTCCCGTAAGCACTTATTTCTCGAAGTACTCTTGATGGATGAGTTTCTTTCTTAACCCCTTGCTTGTAGGCACCATATCAAATCTCACTCGTTCGAGTGAGTTGATGGAATGAGAGCTTCTTACGTGTCAACGAATCCTTTCAGAAATACACGATAGGAGCAAATTACTTCCATTAAATTCTTGTAGATGATATATATACATGTTGCACCTTGTGCACAACAGTTGCTGTAAGTCTGTATACACTCTCGTAACTTTAGTACTCACGATACACCATCATTATTTTTGCGTTAGCTGTACCTAAAAACCATTTACAAATGAAATAGTTAGGAAGTTATTTAGAATTAAAAGTGCAAAGTTAGGGCATGTTATGTAACGCAGCTGCCTCGATACAAATTACGGCTTAGGGCTTAGAACCTTTTCATTCAGATTTCACTGCCAACTCATTCTACTCTACATGACATTTGCAATTGTACAAGCGTTGCTGGATGAACCAATATTCAATCTATAAGACTCTTTGTAGCTCAGCATATATCCTTAGTTTATAACGTGCATTATGATGGCTGTATATGCAGGTAGGGTGAGAGGAAAAGAAACACACGTATGATTTTGCTGAAGAACTCTGGTGAGATGCGGAATGATTTGGAAAGATAATGCTGAAGTAGATATTTCGTTAGTGGATTTTAAATATGTGCACTGAATTAACAGTCGGGATCAAAGGGAATTTTGAACATTCTTCTTGGTTTTGACCTATAATTGGATTGTGGTTTGCAGACGTAGCAGTTTGCTTAATTCCTCTATTACTGTAGATCAAGGCGCAGATGTGTGCTTAATTAATCTGTTAATGTATATAAAGAGGTAGATGCTTGCTTAATTACTGATAGTGTAGGTCAAGTCGTAGATGTTTGCATAATTACTCTCTTACTGTGGATTAAGATGTCGATATTTGCTTATTTACTCGTACTTTGTTACTGTATATCACGACGCAGCTGTGAGCATAAGTCCTAAGGTACTGGAGACAAAGACGTAGCTGTGCGCATAATTCCTATGTTGCTTTTGATCAAGCTGCAGATGTTTGGCACTAACGGCAGACTGACATGTATGTATGTTCTGTTTCCTCAGTCTGACAATCGCTTCACATCCGGAAATTCCGCGCTCTGAAATTTTGGCAAGTGCTGATATTGTACTTCAAATCAAGGCACGACCGCTATCTTCCACTTATTTTAAATCCAGTGTTCACTAATCATCCTACTATCGAACGCTTCATTTGAGCTAGTGAAATCACCTTAAAGTGGATTACAAAAAATAAATTTCGCTGTGGTGTTCCTATAGAATCATTTCAGTAATTACATAGCGCCGTTACGGTTGTAAACTAAATCTAAACAGTATTACTAATATAGAAGTCTTTTGCCCTCCAGTGTCACTCAGAAATCAGTGTTCCTCTTTGTAATTTGTAATTCAGAATAATTTATGTATCTTCTTATCAATACTTCAAAGTGCAGTGGTCAATACGTGTTGAAGAACCAAGCGTAGATGGGAGAATAACATTAAATTGGATCTTCAGGAAGTGGGATGAGAGGACATGGACGGGATTGATCTGGCTTAGGACAGGGACAGGTGGCGGGCTTTTGTGAATGCAGTAATGAACCTTTGGGTTCCATAAAATGTGGGGAATTGCTTGACTAGCTGAGGACCTGTTATTTTCTCAGGAAGGATTCTGCTCCATGGAGTTGATTGGTTGGTTGGTTGGTTGGTTAATTAGTTGGGTGTTAGTGGTTAATAGGTGATGCACCTCATTTAATGTTAAACTCTGTACTTTACCCACAGATTCTAATGGCATGTGTGTTTCCACAAAAAGCACTAACTGCCTCGTTTTTCTGACTCAGGTGTAATATATTCTGTGGGATAGTATTTGAGCGTTTTAAAATTGTTGGCATGAATTTCCGACCTCCAAGATTAAAACGCTCAACGACAGTACCCATCGAACTGCTCGACCAATTGCATGGTAGACGTTTCTTGCGGGTATTTGACTGTTGTTAGTATGTCCAGAGAGCTGGCGTTATTTTAAAAAGTTATGTATTTGACTACAGCCTTATCTGGTTCAATTCATTATAAACGTTTAAATGTATTGTAGATAAGACTGAAAATCATAATTTTACCACCGTTTCCAGCTGTCAGGTGGTAACTTGCCTTGACGTGTTCCGAACAAAGTATTTTATCCGTCATTTCCTCGGTATGTAATATGGCCTACCTATTCCAGCAATGTTATTTCACATGTAATAATTGTAGTATTTACGTATTAGACGGAGATTATAAATTATTGACATCATTGTGATGTAATCGTCCATATGCTATTTCCTCTGTCCTTGCTTCATGGCAATTCCCCAACACGTACATCGAAATCCCCATGTCAGAGACCCAGTTGCACACCCACGTACAACTCAGTAAATATTAAAAAATTGCGTGGAGATTTCATTAGGTATAATATGGATGTAGTTGTCAGAGGATAATGGCAATGAAAGTATTACTACAGAATTTATTTACATTTACGAAATAGATTTTTTACGCCCACATGTATTACCACTCCTCTTTTGTTTAAAGGGAGGCACCGTTTCGTCCAAGTGGTATTAGGTTACAATTATGTTTGTCATGTATTTTGATTTGAGAGATACAGAATATGCTTTAATGTATAAGGGCATTTTTTCCCATTAATAATATGATACGATAAGGAAGGAAGTTGAAATTTGTATGTTTTAGATATTTAAACAGGGCTGTCGGACCATGAGAGAAAATATTTAAACGCTAGGCATACTCTACTGGAAGCAGCCTAAGGAAAAAAATAATATTTCAAAAGGCTTCCTAACAAAACTGTAGTAGCAGTTATTTTAGATTCATAAGAGTCAACAAATGGAGGGTTTGCAAAGGGATTAAATCACTCACACACACACACACACACACACACACACACACACATCCCAGTAGCGGATTGTGTACGGACTGGCGTTGATGTATGAGATTTCAGGCGAAATGTAGGGTTGCAATTTCAAGCCTGAAGGTCATATTTCAGGAAAGTTAATTTATCGTATAAAGAGTACTGGCGACAAACTATTGGTTGTTATAATACATGACTTGCTTAAAGATGCAGGCAATTATGTGTTTTGGAGAAGAGGGGAAAGTAAAGGCAGGAAGGATATGGAGAAGGCTGTGATGAGAGTCTGTGCTGTGTCAATGATGGGGATAAGTACGAGGCATGTATTGAAAGAGGTCTTCATGTAACTTGGAACTGATAAGGAGAAAGGGTCTCTACCTTAGAAACCTGTGTTGACGGAGTGGGTCCTATCTTATTTCAGATCAAATTAATAAATTAAACTGCATGGTGTATGTACGTATATAGGCTTTTTTGATAATGAAATATTTTCTCATGTGGTCAACAAATTTCCCACAAGTTACGGAATTCGATAATCCATTAACGCTTTTAGTGTAGCCTGCTTTTTTTTCCTTTCCTGTGCCGCAACAGTCCAAATCGGGCCTAGGCCGCCTCCTTTCGGAGGTTCGTAGATCACACTCAGTTACGCACATCACACTCGGTAGGGCTCCTCTGGACGAGTGATCAGCCCGACGCAAAGACCTAATGTAGCCTGCTGCTAGACCCTAACCGGAGCCATGTAGACTCAAATCTGGCCCGCAACCTCATTATTTAATAGAGACATTTTCTTTAATGCGGGGTTTAATATTTCTCCCATTCTACTCTAAATATTCCAAATGGCCCCTTTCCCTTCAAGTGTCCTCATTAAAATTACTTTCGCCTTTCTCACATATCCCAAACCTGCTTCATTCCCCGCTAATCTCTTTTTCCCTCATTCTCATGAAGTTGTGTTCCGTACATTTGGAATAGCAGTGAATATTTTATCCCGCTTGGGGAGTGTTATTTGTGTGCTTTATATTGTGATATTAATGAAACAATAACCTTGGAGAAACCGCGATATAAATAGCGAACGGGCTGCAAAACGGGAACAAGAATCCAGTAAAAAGTGTATCGCTATGGATACCAATATAGAACGCTCTTTGAAGTCAACACTTAAATGAAACTCGCATACTTGTATACTACAAGGTAATATACTGCTTGGTTGAAATCTATCCCCGTAGAATCTTTCCTTCTAAGAGGCATACTTCGGTACGCGGCCCATTTAAGAACTTCATATTGCTGCTGTCTGAACATATCAACAATATCTACCCTGTAGGTAACTGTTTGAAGCGCTGAGGTTAGTGTGCTGTCACCGTCCATTGGAAACAGTCCGGCTCGCGACTAAAGAGCTGCACCGAACCCTCCGTTTACACGGGACTTATCTCAAGGAACAGGCCTATACGCGGAGAAATGTCAAACCACTTCGAATAGCCACGCATAAGAATCGCACAGCTTGTGTTTATTAAAGTTTATCAGTGGGTCTAATGCTTTTGCAACTGTTTGTACCACAGTCACAAGTTAACTGCACACATGAGAATGTTAATCGGAGAACATGTATGCTAACGTTTATATATGTTGAATCCATATGTATTACATTTTTACCTTGTTTTAACTATTGTATTGGCGGCCTGATGATGGTTTGTTAAGGCCGAAACATGTAGTTGTTCTTAAATAAAAGACACATAGTTGTGTTGGACGGTGAAAGTATTTGTTACTGCACATGAAGGCTGTTGATGGTCTTAACGCACACGACTGATAAATGTGGCGACCACCAGTGCACCATGCACTGCGGTGTCTACCGACAGTGCATGGTGCGAGGCCCACAACATTCACGGTTCGTGGAATGTTTTGGAATGCTTTCCTCTCTCTCTTTTTCTCTCTCTCTCTCTCTCTCGTGTCATTGTCAAGAAACAGTTAATAATCCAGAAAAAGCATGTCTTTACGTGACTGTGGCTGACGGTGTGATAACGGAACAGACATTAAATCCTTTAATGGAAAGGAGGTTTTTATACCCCTAACAATTTTTACGACATTCAAGTTTTAGGTGCCAATGGAAAATAAATGTTTGTACTACGAACCTTTTCGCAATTAGTAAATTTTGAACAGTACTATTGTGATCTAATTTCGATGTTACATAAACCGGATAACAGCCAAAGTCACCCGATCATGTCCTTATCTTTGGGTGCTCAGTCCAAGTCTCGAACTACGGACCGGGATTAACATACAAAAATCTCCGCATTTTGACCACACAGTAATTTTATGTTTGGTGCCAACACGTAGTGACTTTTTTCCAATACAGTATTAACCGATCTGTCTTAGTAATGGTGACAGGATTCAATGTGAGACAGAAACTAAATCTTTGTAGAATCAGATATGCATATCCTCTAACAGACTGTGATATTCATAATAGTGAATTATAAACGTGATGAATGTCAGTTTATTAGAAGAGGACAGAATAATATAATGTTAATGCACTCATTAGAATGGATCAAGATACATTTGTAAAATACTGGAAAAACGCCTGACAACCGAATCCAGGTACGGCTCTGTCAGTGCACACTGAAATGCAGAAGGTGCCCTGTATGTCTGACAAAAATATATTTTAATACTCGCAACAGAATGGGTCAAGGTAAAGTTAAGTTCACCTTAGAACAGGCCTTGAAGGCCCAGAGGGGGAGGACGGGTGCAGCTGTACTCTGTCTTTAACCTCGGCATTAGAAGGGATGGGTGGTCAACACCACACCCCGGTCGCTTTACGCCCGGGAGAGATACCCGGTGCCCATTTTACAGAAGGCTGGGTGGGCTGCGGGGCCGGTCTGGACGGGTGCGGAAAAAGTCGCCCCCACTGGGATTCGATTCCCAGACAGTCCAGCCCGTAGCGAGTCGCTATACCGACTGAGCTATCCCAGCCCACACAGTGGGTCAAGGGCTCAATGATATTTGTTATGATCGATTTTCAAAACTTTAATTGTAAGTGTGCTATTTCCTGTGCTGCGTTACTCATTTTGCTAGTTGTAATGAGTGCAGCACCGAATCCAAAGAGACGACAAATTTGAAGCTTTGGAGCATGAAGCTGACCACTATTGGCCTCCATCTAGGCCTAGCACCGGGATTAACGTTGCCTGGAGCTGTACCACCACTTCCACGTCCACTCACTCGCGTCTTAGTCCGCCCGTCATTGGGCATTATACCTATGAAATTCATGTAGCTGTTGAGGAATAATTCCTGAGCCACAAAAGGAGATTGAGACTTGTTGTCACATTTTTCAGTGAAAATCACGGATTTAGGATGGGATTCATTATGATGGGGAGTGCCATAATTGTTCTTCGCCTAATGTTTTGTAGTGTATTAAATCAGTGGTATGAATAGTCTGGAGTTGTATGAATGCTTTGGACAGAACAAAAGTCCGTACATCTCTGTCGGAGAAGATGAAGGAACTGCATCTTTGGGGAGGCGTAATAATACATGAGGCTATATTATTAAAATGGATGGATAACAGTAGGGTTCATTTAATAGGTCGTGAGAATATTGTATTAAACATTTGGTCACAGAATGCATCGAAATTCTTGAGCAGTAGATTGTGTATCAAATTCGTAAGGAAGACCATGTGTGTTAGTTAAACGATGAGTGAAACATGTTTGTGTAGTTGTATACCGTCCTCGGCTTTACAGTAGCTGTTATATGTTAGCTAAAAGACGCAGTTGTTTTATTCAGTTACAGAATGACGTGACAAATCTCAGACTGTTTTTTAAACATTTTCTGTTACCTATGATAAATAAAAATATTAGGCACACAGGATACCTGACAATGTTTAGGATACAATTACTTTTGTATCGTACTTGGATATTCTGTAACACAGAAGTGGCATTTGTTAAAAATGTTTTCACCATTACTTGGCCTTGTATGTTGATCGATATTTCCCTGTTTCCCTTTCAGGAAAGTAACTGTACATGTAAAGAAGTTTGTAGTAGCAGAATGCGACTGAGTCAGTTGTTATGCTGCCTTGTACAGGCTTGTTGCAAAGGCGCCTGATGATAGATGAACGTAGAGCATTGACGGAATTATAAATTGAAGGGGGCAACAGAAGTTATTTGAGAAAAACCAGATTGACTGCTACGCTGACCAGTGACATGACACTTGGACGAACACTGTGGGAGTGAATTCGTCCTTCCATGGTTTGAAGCCTACACTGCTTCTACTATTTAAAGTTACTTTGCATATCATAATGTCTTGTAAAATGTATCCTACACATTATCGCATGCTCTGTCTGGCCGCGTTGCGTATTTTCTTTTAGTAGGTTATTCTGTCTGAGATTTTTAATGATTTACCCCGATCTTTCGAAGCGAATACCAAAATCATATATTTACATACGCTACGACCGCTTGCTTCCACGTTGTTAGGCCAAATTTTTCACCACTTTCAGAGTTTACCTTATTTGATGACATACCGTTCTCCTGCAGTTGGAACATCATGATTAAATAGCACAAATAAATTCTCTTCCAAACAAGAATCAACAGAATATCATCTCTATACAATAGGAACGTACTCTGACCTTTTCTTTGTTTACTAAAATGATTCCTTCTAACATGTTTTTATCTATCATAGACCATCGTTAGGGAAATGTTGTAATTGTAATACAGGCTGTAAATTTTGAAATATAGGCTACATTATTTAAAATGTGATGCATTACAGACGTTTTGAATTAAATAAGTACATTGAAATGCTCAATAATGGGATCGAATTACGTAAAAAAAAAGAGTTTAATTCCATGTGTGTCCCCGGAAATATGAAGATTGTGATTCTAACTGCCACTTGAATTGTCCTGCTCCCGTCTTTCCTGAAGGGCACAAACTGGAAAGGTGAAAATATACTGTACCTAATATATTGTTGCAGCTACCTTTATATTTCTCATGTTCCACACATGGAATAACACCCTTTTCTCGCTAAGTCGATTACATTGTACAGAAGTTTAAATCATATGTCTGTCTGTTATTACAAAGTTTCCAAATGTGCTGTACATAACGCGCGTTTGAAAATATAAAGCCATCGGTAATATCACCTGTTAACATTACATTTTTATCCTTGCGGTGGCCTACTGTAGACCGAAATGTGTTGGAAACAACAGTGTACACAAATAAAGGCGCAGAATGTCCGTTAATGTACAGAAGTGGTCTTACATCGGAGAATCTTCTAGTGTTATGGAGATGTGAAGGGAAAATAAAAGAAGACCCTCAAAGTCAAGCACACAATACTCAACCAACAAATTCACTCTTATTATTCTATTTTAGATACCATAAATTACAGTTATTGTGTGTTAGCCCAACAGGTTTCGATCCCCTACTGGGATCATCATCAGGGACTCCTTGTGAGAATATGAATTACACAAACAAAACTAACAATATAAGTACGTGTTAAAGATATAAAATGCATAAAAATGGCTAATTGTAGGAGTTATTTTGTGGTGGATCCCTGGGTCGCCATATACAGCAGGTTGGTTGTTTCCATGCGGTTGAATAAAACAAAAACTTTCAAACTACAACTCAGGTTAGGTCTGACTGTTGCGTTATGTGGGTGCGTAAAGACAGCATCGGGATCGTTGAGAATAAAGCGCTAAGAGTATTGGAACGTCGCAGGAAGTTAATAACGGAAGCATAACAAAAACTGTAACATCAAGATTTTAATAAATTGTACACTTCGCCGCATGAGATGAGCGAGACGTGCCTGACGGGAAGAGACCTAGAGATGGCTGGAAGGATATTATTAAAATGGATCTTAAATAAGCGTGATGTAAGGGTGTGGATCGGTTTCAGTTGGCCCGGGGTAGTGTCCTCTAGCAGGCTATTACAGACGCAGTAATCGATTTCCGTGTTCAGTTAGTCAGCGTACTTTGTGACCTGTTAAATGGCTGTCAGATTTACAAGGACTGTATTTCGTGGAACTGGATTCGATTTGAATTAATTTATGTAGCGTCGGTGAAACCGGATGACAAACCATTGCAGGCACGGGGATCTTTTGATTCGCGACACAGTGCAGTGGTGAAGGAGAAGGGATAGTAGGCTTATACGAAGGTGGTGGGATGGAAATAAAGCAAAATAAAGTCGCCGGTTTGGGGGGCCGGGAGGGGAGGTGCTGTGAACCTGGGTGCATGTGACACGGGCGTGACGAGATGTGACTTATTCCAACAGCGGGTTTCTGCTTTGCCTGCTTGTTCGCCCGCCTCCGGCAGTAAATTCACCGCCCGCCAGCCAACCAGCCTGCGACCTCGTGGGGTCACGCAGATCAATACTACCGAGAGCAGCTACTGTAGCCGACTGTGTCCCGCTCGATTATCGCCTCATCTCTGCCCGTCCTGCAGGAGTAAGTTTGGACCTCTTCTCTGGCAAAGCCGCAAAACCCACGCGACGTAATATGACTCTGAAGTTCACCTGGCCTCTTCATTAACCTGCCATATCTCAGTGACTGACTGCAGACCGGACAACTGAGTGGAGATACACGTTGCTAACATTTCCTGAACTCTACGGCTGACCGCGTCAAGGAGTAGAGAATCATAATTCTTACCGCAAAGTCTATGAAGAAGAACCGTCTTCGGAATTATAAGCATAAGGGACAGGAATAATATAAACAAAACTCTTAGAAAACAGGATGAAGGTGAACTGAATTTACAGGTTTAAGGCACAATTCAGCATCGAGTTTTTTGTAGGCACCTTCGCAAAATTTCAAAAAGCGTCTGTTAGCTTCGTCATATCTGTCTGTCCGTCCGTCCTCATGGAACAGCTCGGCTCCCACTGGACCGATTTTTATAAAATTTGACATTTGAGTATTTTACGGAAATCTGTCAAAAAATTCAAGTTTTGTTAAAATCTGGCATTAATAACGGGTACTTTACGTGAAGACTTATGTGCATTTATTATAATATGTCCCTTAATTTTTCTTAGAATGAAAAATGTTTCAGACAAATGTGGCAGAAAAAATCAAAACACGCCCTTTACATTCGATAATATTTTTCCGAAAAGTGTGCCGTTTATGAGATAATGTGGAAAAATATAGTATAGCCGGACAGGCCACAGATGACAACATAATATGGCTCATGCAGTCTGCGTGCTGGATAAGTAAGGCTACAGACGCACACTCAGAGTAAGTAATACTTACTGCTTTTCCACGGCAACATTGGTGACGCGAACGCGCTTCAGCGTTACGTTATACGTACGTTGCCTGTCGTGTTGATTGTGACATTGAACTGTTGGTGTCCATAGAAGCCTGGTATTTCTTCGTCATTTGCGTGACTGTGAACTTCCCAACAGAGAAGCTGCACACTGGATTAGTTATTGGACAGATCTTTAATTAATTATTTAGGCAATACAGCCGACCATGCTTTGGAACTCACCCAACAGCCCGTGAAACACACGTAGATGCAGGGTAAAGCGACCAAAACGTGTATTTCAGGATATATTTTCATTGAGTTTTGAGGTCAAGAATGACCCCTGGTCGCCAACATGATTATATTACTTCTTTTCTTATAGTGACTAGGCTACGAGTAATCTAACGGGAGAATCGGAGTTTGAGTCCCAGAAGGGAGACAAATTTCTATGTGTGCCGTCACGTTTGGAGCCCACACAGATGGGTACCACGTGCTGGGTCCTGCAGTTAACCACTTAATTCAATATGTGGTGGAGTTTACGGAACAGTGGAGCTGTGTCTCACCTCCCCCACACATCTTCATCGAATGACGTTCAATTAAGCACGTAAGAAAATTCTTATTTTTACCTTATGTTGGTGATTATTCCCAACGCTTTTCTTCTGCTGTATAAATTTAGCGAGGAACAGGATTTCCGCATTTTAAAAATCATCCTTCATGAGTTGAAGGTACGTTTTATAGTTCGCTGTATCACCCAACAGTCCGTTCCGTTTTCGAACTGAAGTTGGAAACAGATGTGCCGAAGAATTAATTTCATGAGCTCAAAATTGTGCGGGCTGTAGAAACAACACATGTAAAAGGAATTTTTTCAGGTTATGTGGGTTATAGATTTTTAAGCGACTGAAGTATTTATAGTCTGCTTGAAGATGGTGGTCTCTGAAACTTTATGGGGTTTTTAGCCTGAGAAAACAGACAGTATCCAAAACTTCTGTGACGGTTCTTACCCTACACCATTGTCAGATTCCTGTAAATGTGAACAGACATAGGTTTTTAACGTCGAATATGACGATTGTGTCTCGCGAGCAGGTAAGGAAGAGAGAGATGCCCCTAGCCTTTTTCAAGGCAGTATTTCAGCATACACCTGTTCCAACTGTGTACTTCCGAAATAAGGTTACAGTAGCTGCCGCCACTTGAGCTGAACTGTTCGATTCCTTCCTTGGGGAGGCAAAAGTGAAAGACTGTCTAAGTAGCTACTTAAGTAATGTAAATAAACACTTTACAGGTCACTGCTTACATAACAGGAACCTGTTTATTTCCAAACAACATCGTTTATTCGTGTAAGTAGGTTAGTTGTCTTTAGATGCGCCATCTGGCTGCGCGTAATTCCTGTCGAAGGAACGGACCTTCGAAAACATGTTAAGTAAATCTTTAAATCCCCGGGTTTAAAGCACTGAAAGAATCCTCCCCAAATTCTGTTATTTGTAAATTACAATGGTATATCCCCAAAGACTATATCCACTGTGTATTAAGATGAGATTTACAGCAACAGGTGGATTAACTTTTCTCAAATAGTAATGACTGTATGGACAGATTTCTTCCTCCATTCATATTCGTGAAATATAAGGAAAAATCATGAATTTACTTTGCAGGTATCCAGTGTATCGGTAAATTTCACATGTCACCAATCATAATTTATTAGTGTAGCTTACAAATTCCGCACCTATTTGTGTATGCACATTGTGCAATCTCCTACATTCAACGTGCACACCAACCTCACAGATAGTTTCCATTCCTGTCCTTCATAGTACACTAATTGGGACAAAGTACCATCAAGTTTCCCCCTCTAATGCCCAAACCCCTCCGTCAGTTGACCTGCTGCCTACATACCCCTTCCATACTTTGGTGAATGCGTTTAGTGAGCTCTGTTGTACCAAAGGGACGTGGACACGTTAATCATAGTGTAGAGAAGTTACAGTTGCAAATGCTGAGGGCGAATTCCCACTGCATAACAGTTCTCGTTATAATACCAGGTTAGAAACTGGAACAAGGATCGTATTCACCAAGGCTTCGTATTTAAACTGCATGTAAGTCTGATACATTTGCATTGCTCCGTAAATCAGTACAGTACAACGCCAGTCCGGCTCTAAGAATCTCAGAAATATGCATCTTGCAGGTTTTGTCAATGCTTAGTCTTTTATAACATCAGAAATTCTATTTCAGTGCATTAATAATTTCCATTTGGTGAAGTGAGTTGCTGTCATAATGCATGCTGCCTCCTTATCACATACTGCGGTGTTGCGTGATGTGGCAGGGGTGATGACAAACGTGTATAAGTAGGGCTATTCTGTACACTGCAAGGTAATGTGTTGTTCTGCGTACTTTGTGTAAGACTTTAAAATGATAGGCGTGCGTATGCGATGTTGATATTATAAAGAAACAAGTAACTAAAGGAGACTTCGCAAAGCACTTCAGCTACTTTTCATACTGTGTTAGATTTCTCTTCGTCTGTTACACTGAAGGTGGCGTGGGCCTCCAAAATTTTTGTCCCTACGTATCAATAAGCACACAGTCGTATCCCAGACGAATGGATTCTGCCACACTTTATTAACAAAATTGTGAATTTGAATCTCCTTTGCAAGTGGATGTTCTCTGAATATTTTTATTGTCAACATTTATCCTTATTATCATCATTACATATTCTGTATTATGACACTTCCTTCCACAAAAGGGTCGCTTTTGGTGAGAGATGTTCAAGGTTCTGTACCTTTAGTAAGTCGGGAAAATAAGTTATGAAATGTGCAGTTTACTGACTCTTAAAACGTTATTCATTAAACTATAAACCTACAGCTGGTAACAAAATTCTTGTTTGTGTTTGAAACCTATCTGGCTGCCTCTAGTGTAGAAAATAATGTCATTGATCCATACGTTTAAATTTTTGTGATAAATCACAAGTTTTTGATAATAAGTGTCAAAGTATGTGAGGCGAATTTATTTTCATTAACTTTTTAAAGCCTAGCGTTACTTTACATACGACCAGGTTTAACATTAAAAAATTCTATGTGGTGTCCACATTGCGTTTATGTGTTTTGTACGGATCTCAGAACAAACAGCAACTTTTGCCTTATAAAACATTAAGAGATTGGTTTTTACAACAGAAGTGAAAGTGTTTACAGCGCGGTGCGCACTGAGTCCTTATATAAAACAGATAGGCTTCGTCTTTAAAGGGTTAATCTTATCAAACACTGATTGCACTCAGAGACTGATGACCTGCATTTTTGGGCAGTAAATCTTAAACTGAACTGAATGGTCGAGGAACTCCCCAAAACTGTGCGCAAGGTACTTGCTTTATCGTTCCGGACACTTCTACAAGTCCGTGCCATCCCTTCTACACGCAGCTGAAGTGTGCGCGCATCAGTATGACGATGCGTGACAGCTGCAGCAATAGCAATACTGGACTGGCCTGTCAAGGGAGCTAAATTTGGAGACCATTGTTTTAGTAATGAGACCGAATTTCATGACAGCCCCTGCACATTGTCCCACAACACTGATAGCTGTCAATTAATGTAAGTTTCGTGTACGTTGTAATGTGTACAGGATGTTCTTTTATCATTTCCACGAGCACGGTAATTTTATCGAATGCGAAGTCAGCATCGACCGGTACATTCCGTGACGGTTGCTGTGCTAAGGGAAACAATAAAACAGGTGCTCAGTGTCTGTAATACCTAGTAATATGATGAATCGCCACAGAAGAGCCGGTAAAACATTGGCTATGATTTATAAGAACAGGATTTGATTTGTAGCAAGGTTGAGGGTACTTGTCCTCGCTATTACGTCCAGACCAACACTGGGTTTCGTTAAAGCTCTTATTTAATGCGTTTTTGGAGATTCTTCTCCGAGGATAAAGCGGCGGTAGCGGCAGCCTGACATTCACCTCCATATAGTACCGATGTTAAGAACGCACTCTACGTTGCGTGATCTTGTATGCACACCTATGATGGTGTGATGCTTATGACATGGTGACACCTCTACTTCTCACCATTAGGATGCGCCGTAATACGTGCGGACTTACAGTCTTGGATTTGATTCCTACTAAAAAATTTGTTTTTTCTCTTCGTCATATACCCAGATCTCTGTCCTGTCTGGTGAGTATCGCAGGTCCTTTCGTCGGCAGTAAAGATGGTCGGAGTGGCACACTGAGTTTTGTTAATTCCATAAAATTCCTAGAAATGCTCAGAACTTGTTCCCAGATAGTTCTGTAAATTACTGTGACATCCTGCTTGGATATAAGTGTATGTTACTTTTAAATTTCATAGTAGTCGCAGCCAATAATGAGTCTAAGTTCCTCTGAGACCTGCATGCTGTCTGTACTTAATTAATGCTCAGACTACACGTATTTATTTCATGTGTGAAAACGCATACCCAAAAGGGCACTCTAATCCAGACCATTTAAAAATCCCTTTGATTTAAGCCTTCACTGACACTAAATTCCAGCAATTGCCCCTGAAGTGGTGGGGGGGGGGGAAGTTAAGTTTGTATCCCCCTTAAATGCATCCACGACCGTACGTTGTGTCGAGGCC
Organism: Coptotermes formosanus; assembly: GCA_013340265.1. Taxonomy (NCBI): domain Eukaryota; kingdom Metazoa; phylum Arthropoda; class Insecta; order Blattodea; family Rhinotermitidae; genus Coptotermes; species Coptotermes formosanus. The sequence goes on along the minus strand of BLKM01001619.1, from coordinate 2,330,183 downwards.
GGCAGTGTATGAAGAATTAGAGGTCCATGCAGTGCACAAAGGCCGGCATTGAACGTTTAATCCGATCAAAATAGGGAGGCGTAGATCAACACTGTACTAACTGTTTAATCCTCCATTAAATACTTCCTTTATACTTGCTGTAAATACGTCATTGCGTCTAAAAGAGTCTGGATTAAAGATAGACGCGCTTAATAATGTCTTTACACCCAGTAGGCAAAGTATCGTGTCAGAATTGAAGCCTCAGGTAAAAAACAAGAGATCTTATTAATGAGGTGGAAGGTCGGATATTAAAAAAAGGACAGGGGAAGGGATACATTTATGAGGAAGCTGATTGGCAGGAGAAGGCACTTGTAAAAAATCATGTCAGAGTAAAGTTTTGTGATTTAACAATCGTCACAGACGATATTAGAACTGAAGCCGGCCCTCTGCTGTTATATGCTTGCAGCTAAAATCCTGATCAATCGCAGGGCCTAACAGTGTAATGTAACTTCATAAATGGAAGTTTTAGAATTTTGGGTTGTTACAAATTCTTGCAAAAGCTCGATTTCACTCTTTGAGCGATGGAATATAAAACACTTTGACGGACCTGATGAAATCCACAGTGAAGCTGGTATACAATACAACAGGAATTTCTATGCTTAATCCTTGTTATGTTACCATGTTGTGCTATACAGTGAATCTGGATATATGCTAACGGTTTGAAAGATCCACAGCTAGCTGGAAAGCTGGATCTGTAGATATGAAACTGTAACAATATTCTGAGCACCCTATTGTTTGAAAATTTTTAGTGGCAATACCATTTGTGATACTTGATGATTTTACTTAGCTATAGGCCTAATGTTCTTCTAAAATAAATGAGTTCTTCTTTTTGTGCCATTCAATGGTAGGTTTATTGTAAAAGATAAATTTGAACTAATGTGTAAGGAAGTAATTTTTGTGGTTACTAGGGTACTAATCTAAGATATATTTGAAGAGACGACAGAAACGGTAATAAATCGTAGCCTGCGTAACCAGACTTTAGGCCGAGATTCGAACATTGAACACGCAGGAGTGTTCACCACACACAATTTAGATATATGATCCGTAGTGACAGGATGAAGCTTACAACGTAATGAGCGTGACTGTTTGTGTACAAATTTCACACGAAATTGTTTAAATTTATTCTCCATTTCACTAGCATGAAAATATATGTTTGCCTGATAGAGTGATATCTATATAGTGTGATGACGTCAGAAACTCATCATTCTTCAACTTTGTCAGTACATACTTCATGTTTTCTGCCTCCATTTACCTCCTTTGATGTTCCGACGAACCTGAAGTTTTCTTAATGGCTTACACTGTTATCTAATAGATGGCGATGGATTCCTGTACACGTAAAAGGACGGAAAAGGATCTGACGTTTCTGACAGCTTACGTATTTCTGTAACGTGCGATTGGCCATTAACTACACGTAGATATGCATGGCAATGATGTGTTTGTGTTTGTGCGTGCGTAACGCGCGCCTGTGTAAGTGTGAGCCCGGTTTGCTACAGACTCGAAATATTTATCCTCTAGACCGGTGGTTCTCAACCTTTGGTGCAAGTGCCCTCTGGGTGTTTGAGGTACCTTCCTGGGGTTCCGAGAAATGCCAATTTTTTTCTTAGTTTTACTGTGAAATTAAAATAAATACTCAATTATCTTCTTAACTTTATGGATACGCTGTATATTTCTTTTAAAAACTAATTTACTTTAAAGATTTCTGGTATGAATTCGAGTATATTTTGTGAGCTGCAGCGGCACTTAAGAATTGCTGCTCTCGACAAGTCTCACAAACATTTGTAAGGTAAAGGTAAAGCAGTCCCATTACAGGCCTGGACAGGCCCTTCTTTTTCCAGGAGGTTGAGGCTCCCAAATTTCTAGACAGTCGGCACTTGAAGGTGTTAAGGTTGTCAGCCTTACGCACTGACCACCTTTACGACCCAGGAAGTATTCCTGGTACTCATTTCTGTTAGAGGCTGAGTCGACCCCAGGGCCATAGTGCGACCGAAAGGATTATGTCAATGAAAAATTCCAATGACACCATCGGGAATCGAACCCGCGACTGTGCCACCGCATGCCCATCACAAACATTTGTGCACATGTCAAAGTACAAGACATCATAAGCCTGAAATTCGTAATATGAATTTTCACCGTCCCGAGTACCTTAACTTTTACAGGCTAGATTTTTTATACTAATTATTCCAAATTTTACCTGTTATCCCTGTCGATGGAGATCCCTGTCGATGGAGGTATTACAGTCTTACAAAACGTCGTAACTACCTACCACTAGACATGGCTAGACATCGTATAAGACTTGAATTTTCATCTGAGCGTCTATAAGAACCTCAATTCTCACATTTTCCGATATATTTGAACGATGTCAGCATAACAGGTCTGAGATTAAATTTATTCGTAGTATCTAGAACTGAATATGATATTTGCGAAATAATCCTGTATAATTTAATGCAAGAGGAACTGTTAAATTGCGATCTCATACCTGTTTGTATGTTCATATCACGGGTCAGGATCTCCCGTTAATCTTATTACGTTAAGAGTTGAAAATCTATGAGCCATGTCGGTCCTACTGTGTGCATCTTTCAAGCAGTTTTAAATATGTATATGAACATAAGTTATTATATTATAAGTAATAACTTAATTGACTTAGGAAAGGGTTCCGTGTACCTCGGCTGCTTTTCCTGAACGCGACTGCCTTTTATTAGGTCAGATATTTTGCCAAGTAAAGTGAGTTGGACTGCAGGGTGTTTATCGTTATGTAACTGGTGTCAAGCAGTGAAGGCTTGTGCCAACATGTCTGTTTTAATGTTTCTGTAATGTACAACATTGTTGTTTGTACAACAACAGTTTTGGCGTCGGCGTCGATTGAAGTGTCGGTGTCTCTCTGACTTGTGTAAGGAAGCATCAACCGTCTGCCGCGTATGGTGAAGTGATGTGCTATATTATTCCTTGAAGTTGATGCTTTGGCGTCGGTAAAGGCGTGTTTGGACTGACACTGTCACGCTCCCTTCCTGTTGCGCTGGAGTATGTGTTTCACCCTACGTGCTCCCTTATGTTAGACGAATTTGCTCCTTGTAGGATTGATATAGGATGAATGCACGGAGTGTTGCTTATAATAATGTAATACTATTTGAGACGTAAGAGGCGCTCGAGTTAAAATTAACACACGTTGCTAGGCTATAAGATCAAGTTTTTGTGATCTACAATTATCAGTTTACAGACGTGCAGTGAAGGCAACTTAGATAGATCAGTACATACAATAATTTTATTCAAGTTCACATATTCATAGGAGTGACAAATATAGTCCCAGAAGTTTGTGTCTTTCTAGAAAGTTCCAGCAAATGCTGGGCAATGTTGGTACGTAAATAGCATCTGTTATGTAATATCAGAAGCAGAAACAGAGTGGTGTAAGCTTAGGGCCAATGGTGGTGGTCAAGTGATAGGGCTGCCTCTAGCAAGCCATTTCCATGAAAACTTATGAATCAAGAAATCCAGGTCCAAAGTACGATATACGAATTGGGAGGCGCTGCCCTCCATCTTGCTGATTGCATGTCATCAGGGCCTTCTTCTTCCAAAATCGGATCAAAAGCCTGCAGCAATCACAGTGTTTTCGCAAATAAAGAAAGCCCTATGTCCTTTCCTGGGGTAGAGCGAACACAAATTGAACTTGGGATTGTCTCTTTTACCACCCTCAATCACTGCATGCGGATTATTCCTCCTCGAAATTCTAACGTTATTTCGGCTAACATTTCCGGGGATGTGGGAAGCGTGTTCGTCACAAAGCGTAGTTTTGGGTGTAAACATTTCATTGTCTTCAGGTTTTGGAAGAAGACCGTAGCGAAATCTCCAGGGCATTACGTGGTACTTTGTCATGGGTTCTTAGACTTACTTGTAATTTTCAAAAGAATTCGCAGAACTTTGTGCACATCAGTTCTTGCGTGCTTATCGTCGGGTAGTTTCTCGTGTTGACTTTCTTGGATTGCGAACAAAAGCCGCTCGAAATTAACTCGCGTCTGCTTCAGTGGCATGTCATGCACCGGGGATTTTCCGTTCGCAAATACAATGCGCGTAACTGAACAACCTGCGGGGTAACATACTTGGTTGGAAATTGTCATTGGCGACTTTCTAATAAACTCAACAGAAAATTTTACTCGCAATCTAATCACAGATTTATATTTGTAAGGCCGGAACAAACGTTAAGCTTTCTGTACCTGAGGCGCTGTTTGCCGCAACAGCGATGTTAGCGCCGCTCATTGTGAGACTTGGGAAATTAAGTGGCGTAACTTCGAATCCTGATCACATTAAATGTTTGAATAGCAGTTCTCATTCACGTGTTTTCAGTTCATGGGTGGTATTACGTCAACGTCTTCTGCATCTCATGTGTTTGCTCGTTGTGTTACAGCCCTGTAAAGACATTTTTCCGTGTTGATGTATAGTGTCTCTGTTGTCTTCAACATACGAGTAATACTAAAGTGTAGCTTACTGTGTGAGTTTTGATATTCTCCAGTAGTGGAAACTGACAGGTTCTTGAAGGTGCCAGCCTTGCAGAAGAACTTGCTGCGTCCTGAGCCAGGAGGTCCAAGTCCGTTCACAGCCAACAGAGGGTCACTGAATATGCGCGCTGTGAACTGGAGGAGTTATTGAAAGGCAGCTTGATGGACTGAGGATGATACGTAGTACTGACCTAGAAGCAGTCTCACTTTTTCGACAAACTTCGACGCAGTAGTAGGCCGACTGACTGAATTCATTGCGTAATCTGTCTTGCGACAAGTCCGTAGCCTTTTCCAAATTGAGTTTCCTAGGGTGCGATCTATTGTTACCTCTTTCAAATTCCAGTATTTTCTGTTTTTCTTAAGGTCAGCGAGTAACATCTTACGTCTCCTTCCTCGTCTTCTCATCCCTTCTGAGTTTCTTTTAAAAACATATTTTAGAAGGCATTTTCTGCGAAGGTTGTGACCAATGCAGTTAGCCGTCCTTCATTTTTTGTCTATAGGATATTGCCTGTTGTATTGCCTGTAATACTTACTATTCTTTCATGCAATCAGCCACCCGATTTTCTCCATTCTTCTCCAGCACCACATTTCAAAATTTTTGAAGTATTTCTCATCTGTTTCCCGAAGTGTCCAAGCTTCAGCAACATACAAAGCTGTGCTGAAAATATAGCATTTCATTAGTTTCACCCTTAATTTCTTCCTACCTTTATGTAGGCCTCCTTAAAGTGATATAAAGTCGGCTTGACAGGATAAACATTCTTGTTATACGACGCATGATTTGAAGGTAAGTCGTCACCGCAGTGGCCCATACAGTAAGCCTAATATAAATTCAGGACTGGAGGCCTACTCCAGTACTGTTTGTTTCTACCAACTGGCGGTCATACTGCAGAAGAAGTAAACGAGATTTTAATTTGTTTCCGTGGAAACGAATGACAAGACGGTCAAGTATCCCCACAAACAAACAATGCGCTGCGTGATCGTTACTTTGTATGCGACTCATGTTTAGATGGAGTAAAGTGATTTCCCATGCGAACTTGGCAGCGGGCAAGGTTGATAGAACTTTCTGTTTTGATGGATTGTACATTTTTGGACACATATTTTCATCTGCAAACGATACTGGCGTTATTTTAGAGTAGGGAGTTATCCTTATTTTTATGTGTTATTGCTTTTAATGCATTATTTTTTAATAGTACACTCGTCTGAATGGTGAAGCCAAGTAGTTCGTTCGTGAGTTATCAGGTTTCCAGAGCAACCTAATGCCTCCAACATTATGCTTGTTTCTGCCAAAATACACGGCTTTGCATCTCATAAGACCATAATTTTAACACTCTACGTTGTGAGAACTACAGATATGATAATCATTATCTTGAATGAAAGTCTTTAGTCTTATGTGCTTATGGCTCTTTGTTTTGTGGTAATGGTGAAAATTAGAGAGCCGTTATTTGTTTAGATCAGTTCATCTTGAAATAGATGCGAAAATTCTAGTAAGAAACATTGCAAATTTCACGCTGTGCAATGTAACCATACTGGTACCATAGCTTAGGGATAGACACTTTATCTGCACCTGGAACACTAATAAATCACCGCTTCACGTTCCATGTAGCACCGCTGTTGTGAGAGGTTATAAAGAAAGAAGACGAATTAGCTTGAACTCATAAATATTTTATGGCAGAATCAATGTTTTTAGGCGTTGGGTTGAGGTAACACATTCCAGTATTTTATCTCTTTAACAGTGCCGTACCATGGAAACGGGACAAATCAGACTTTAAACTATAATTTGCTAACAAGATGGCGGTATATGGGATATAATGCCGTGTAGATTTATGTATAAGATACAACTCTGCGGGGGAGGAATTTGCTTCCATCTTCATGGTAATCTTGGACGTGATATCCTTTTTATCAGCATTGCCATTAGAACATCAACGGCTGCGTACGTATAGTTGTTCATAATTGTAGTTAAAGATTTGCTTGTATTGTATGTGTGTTTTGTGTGTTGTTTAACGACAGTGTTTAAACTACTGAGGTTATATGTAGTCGAATGTAATGGGAACACAGTCATAAGTGATGACTATATGTTGTGTGCTGTTTTAAGGTACTGTTCCCATATTCCGTGGAGAGACAGCAGAAATGTAAACACTCAAGATAGTCTCCGAGACTGTAATCGGGGTTTCTTTCGAATACCTGTTACGTAACTGCAAACCTACAGACATGTCATTCTGTTCAGTGTGACACAGGGCCTACGCACGTCCGCTTACCGCGTATGTAGGATTAACCACATATGTACGTGAGTACGCACGTATGTATGTGTGTGTATGTATGCATGCATGCAGATGTGTAAGTTTTGTTCAGAAACTGTGTACGATTTGTATATAAATATGTGGGCCTATATATATATATATATATATATATATATATATTCTCAAATGGATAAACAGGTATTGCTGCTTCTAAAAAGAAACAGATTTATAACTTCAGGGAACAGAGTCCTTTTTATGTTAACAGCTAGCTATTCCGTCAAGAAAATCCTCATATTTTTTGGAATCCGAAGTGTCAATGATGTGTTTAAAGTAGCCAGTCGCTATTCCCTATACTTAGCTAGATGGGTCCAATCCACCTCTCATCCAATTTATTTTTACGATAAATTTTAATATCATTCTACCGTTTACGCTTAGACCTTCAAGGCAGTCTGTTTCTTTCGTAGTTTCTAACCAAAACATTGTGTGCACTGAACTAAGTAAATGCGCTAACAAATCTGGTTGTTGTTCATATATATGTATTGTATAAATTACAGTCGAACCCGGTTATAACGACACCGGTTTATTACGGCACCTCTTTTATAGCGTCACATATTCTGTGGTGCCAGTTACTTTGTCACTGTTAACCATAACGTTATATTACTCAGTTATGACAACACTCGTTTATAACGACACAAAATATTGAGCCCCCTTCATGACATTATAACCGAGTTCGACTGTATTTAATTCTTCTGCTGTGTGTTGAATGTCCCAGTGTGGAGGTAGTATTCCTGATCGTAGCTGGGCGCTGTCTATCTCGATCCTAGAGTGGAAGGCCAGCTATCTTGTACGAGGTTTTGATTAGTTTCCTGGATTTCTGAAGCTAAGAGGTAGAGTAATGTTACCTCAAAGGACCTCTACATCTGCCTTCCATGTTCTTTGAGACTCGTCATAATTATGCTACCTTTTAACGCTGCGTAAATTATGCACATGTAAAAGTTAAATAAACCGAGAAAGAGGAATTTTTTTCCAAAGCATAATGTATTTACGTCCTTCGTTGCGAAATTTTTACTCTTTGGTTATTTAAACACGCGTCTGTTTGGTTTAGTCAGGAAATTGGCCTTGACCTTGACAGTAGGTTCGCCGTGGACAGGCCGACTGTCACACGTTTATTACAAGTAACAGATATATTCCAGTTAAAACACAGTGGGCTGAAGTGCAGTTTTGTGTTCTGTGTGGTTAGAGCTGTGTATAAATATGACTTCAGGCTTGTTTAAACTCAGCGTCCAACAAAGGACGAGTAGTGGAAGGAAGGGTAAAAGCACTCGTAGTGAAGCTGGGAAACTAATACTTGTAAAACATGTGGATCGTCTATGTAAACAATAAGTAGTGGAGAAAAGATTAGTTTTACCTATTTGTCGTGCAGACATAAGAACACCAAAGTACTGTGGTGTATCAGCGACAAGAGTAGAAACGTCAGAAGGGAGCACAAAGAGAGAAATTAAGGAAGCCGTTTGAACACCCCAGGAAAGTGGATGACTGGAAAGCCTGAAAGAGCGACGGACGACTTCGAATTGCGCGTGGTCAAAAGAACACACATGTCGTTTATGCTGAAAACATAGCTTTCCCGTCTTGTAGTGCCACAATATGAGTTCAGTGCTCACTTGAAGAACCCTATTGCGACAAGGACAGCATTATGTCTGATATTATAGATAGGATCACAATATCAAATCCAAGAAGAGGCTTCGTCTGCAGACGAAGAAGATATTGTTCCGTTACATGGAGATACGAACTTCTACTTCTCAGGATCTAAGCTGGTATATCGCGTGGATTAACTCCTCAGTAAGTACATAAAATTTAACAACGTTGCGGACAATGGAAAAGGGAATAAAACCTAACCGGCTAAATTGCAAGTCCATCAGCGTCAGTCTGAATATCGCAGTAATTCTAAAGCTTCGGCCTATTATAGTTACTAAAGAACCACGTTACGCAGTGGTACGGAGTTGCATGTGAGGCAAGACTTGCACGTTTTCACCGCACCTGCTGCGCAGACATAAGAGGCCCTACGCACTCTGCGAAGGTTAAAGTCTTTCTCTTGAGTCACTATCAGTAGCAGGAAGCACATCCTCAGCAGGTGCTTAGGCTAAACCGATGAGAAGCTAGAAACCACCCACAGGATAATCGGCCTGCTGGACGGGGCTTGAATAAGGGACTTCCTGAATGTCACTACAGTGGACATCGCGTTACTGAATGGAAAAAATATGACAGTACTTTCTTTAGCGTACTTTCATTCCTTAAAAGGAAACCTGTTGGTTTATGAGGCCACCGTACTCCATGTATGAGTATTTGGTTTGCATTTAGACGTTTGAATCGCTTCACCGATTTCTACGAAATATGATGTGAGTGTTATGCCATTCGTGCCTAGTTCAGTGCCGTAATATTTTGACTTCCTGCAGTAAGTAATAAGAGCATGTCGAATGCATGAACTTGTAAAGTGTGAAGTACACTTTATCAGTTCTAGTCCGAGGAAACCCACCGCTCGGATAAAATTTAAGTAAGTCTTTTTTGCCGGGACATGAAGAAGAACTGTAGAGAAAAATCATAACCGCTGCGGTAAAGTACAGTGCTCGAATGTATGGGATGCAAGAAAACATAGACTTTTCTCCACGTGCGTCAGCCGAAAATCACACTTTTTACACCTTTTCCAGTAGTAGGATACTGGCTGTATGTGTTTAACATTGTGAGCTTATGTGTTTTAATTTTAGGAAGAGTATGCGCGAAATAATAGGCGATAATTAAAATCTTCTGGGTTGTGAGACCATTTCCACTGATAACGTAACTGTCAATCAACACATCGTCACCTTCAGTCAGTTTTGAATATCGATTAACAATGGCATAAGAATCCAAATATCCGTATCAGTTTGTCTATTTGTCCTGCAGGAATGTATGCCTCTTGCCCGGACCTACTTTTTGTGTTTCCGTGGTTACCATGAATTCTGGCGTTGAAGGAATTTCACTGTATTCGTTAAGAAGTTCTAAAAAGCGAAAATGAAATTTTCATTAAGTTGTTAATTTTAAGTATGAAATATGTTGAGCTGAAAAGGTAACACGTCAGTTAAAGATAACAGAATTGAAATGCTTGTGGCAACACTGACAGAGGCGCGAGGGTCATAGGTTTTACTCATTGCCGAAATGTTTAGTGTGGTCAAATCATGGAAGATCAAACGGGCAGAGCAAATAGTAGTTACGGAAAATGTTCGGGAAATAACCAAGTCTAATCGCAAAACTGAACAGACAAGACATAATGTTGTATATAAGTGTGGACGGAGGGATAATATTAAAACTACTTCTAAGAACATAGTTTATTGGTGTGTGTGGACTGGATAGAATGTGCTTGAGGTACATTTTGGTGATGAATTCTTGTTATCACAGAAACCAACTTCCATGTTGCATAAAAAGGCGGGAGTTTATTCACCATCTGAGATGTTATTAAGTTCTCGAAATGTGCTTTACTTCATACGCGTATATGTATGTGACTGATCTAGATCAGAATAGGGACATGTGGCGGGGTCTTGTGAATGTGATGAACCTTTAGGTTCCATAAAATGCGGGGAATTTATCGACTAGATGAGGACCGAGTACCTGCTCAGGAAGGATTCTGCTCGATGGAGCTAGGTAAACGTGTCCGTGCGTGCAGTGATTCAGGTGGAGGACGTTTGAGGATTTGTTGTGAAATGTGACCTGATAAACAATAAGAACTCAACAGTTATTAAGTTGGGAACGTTTATTAATAGTGTATAATATCAGTTGTAAGTAAAACATTATACAATTACGGTACTTATTGACTGTAATTCTTCAGTTAAACTCAAGAACCACTCATTTCGGGACACATGTTTATGTCAACTTTTTTCTTTGTGTTGATGCATTTCCTACACATCTTGTATATGTATATAAGTACTGGAAGTGTTAACGGACCGGCCATATATTTCTCAGAACAGTCGTTATTTTAGTTTACACATAGAACCGTATTGCACTTAATCTTTCAATAGAGATTGAAGGGACCGTGAAGCATGGCGTGTTGTTTGGCTGCTTCAAAACTTGCCCTCCTGGCGCCATTGCTACAATTTCACTCCACTTTTGACAGCTCTCGCTGCCAAGTTCTGAAAATAACCCCCCGTCATGGTATACGCTCTAGAGATGAACGTCATTTTTACTTCCGAATGACATGAGCGGTCCAGGATAAATCTTTTATTTCACTGGCTCTTCTCTGGCATCAACAATTGGAAATATCAGGCCGCGTTTCAGCAGCGTCGTGGGACAGCCTTCAGAGAGAAAACAAATGACTTCGGAATTAGTGTTGAGACAACCACTGTCCGACCTGGCCCGCGCCGACTTCAGGGCATTTGGGATTCGTTTTCGGATATTATTCGTGGACACATTATTAACGTCTTAGTCAGTAGTCTTTACAATTTTATCTCTATTTTGCTGCTGTCCATAAATATTCTCCATTATTCAACACGTCCGCAGAAAATATTATTTTGTTTTAAGGAATCTTATATGTAAATGTAAGTAGTCAACAGTCAGTTATATACTTAAGCTGGTTCGGTGTCAAAATTTATTAATATTAATGCAACGACTTTTACGGGCTTGCAAAAAAAAAAAAGTCTGGAAAGAAAGGAAAATGGGAATAAAATAAATTTCAGGAGGATTTAATTTGAATTTAGTTTGAGAATTTAATTTCAACACAACGGATTCTACATAGACGCAAAATGAATATACAGAAAGAAAGGAAAAACGAAACAAAATAAATTTGAGGAGAATGATCAACACAGTGGTGGCGGTGGTGATGGTGGTGGTGGTGGTGGCGGCGGGGGTGGGGGTGGTGGTGGTGGTGGAGGGGGCGGCGGCGGTGGCGGGGGCGGCGGCGGCAGCAGCAGCGGCGGTGGTGATGATAATATTGAGCACAGTAAACAATGTATTGTGGCAGAGATTCCCACTGGCTGAATACATAAGCGCAGGAATAATGTTGGCTGTGAGGATTTATGCAGTAGATAGTAATGTTTCCGTATGGTTGAAACTCACGTTTTAGAGACTAAAATTTTTGCTTCACTTTACAGGCCGCCGGGAAAGGATTTTTTTATTGCGTAAAGATTCAGATTGTTTGTTCGTAACTGAAAAAATTGTTTTAGTTCAAAGTGCTTTGCAGCCACACAAGAATCTTCAAAATATTCCAAGGGACTTAACCCGAAGTTTAACAATATTATCTACGGGCAACGGTTATTTGTCGCAAATTCGTAGGATGATTTGTATGATATTCAGGAAGCGATGTGGAAGAAAGCTTTCGTGTCTGCTAGCGTGCCAATGCAAAGACACGTGTCCTGAAATTTGAGGAATATTATTCTCCTGCACATGGTGGTTCAGTAGCTCATATGCTTGACAAGTCCCCACTGCAGTCGCACTGTCGGCATGCAAGCTCTCCGCTTTCAGAGGTGGATTACCGGCTCTGCAAAGTGGCTGAGGTCCAGTCCTCAGCGTGATAGCCCTTCAACCACTAACACTCCCCAAACTACCATTGAGGAGTCCCTAGGAAGTGGCCCCCGAGTCCACTACGTAGTAATTGAGGAGCCCCGTGTGGGGGATTAAGCCCCGAATGCACTTAAACGGGTCGCTGAAGAACCCGGGATAGTGACCTGTATTACTCTTTAACTATACGTGAAATAGTGTGTGAGGGGCCCCTAGACCAAGCGATACTAATTTTGGGGTCCCGTGATACAAACTGGCTGTTATGTACACACATTATTTGTGTATCATATTAGCTTCTAGGGAAGCCTGTGTTCTGATTGTAGTCGAAAGAAATAGGTTACTTTTTCCAATATTGCTTTTACAGTGCACCTTTCCGAAGAAGCAGGGTTCCTGTCATAGAAGTATGTGTGGACACGGTGTGCCTAATTTCGAAATAAAAAAAGACAAATTTTTATGTATTATATACCACAGGGAACACTTTTTATATTCACCTTTATTTCTATGAGACGCCATTATGTGACGGACACCAAGAGAAAGGGCGTAGTGAATGTGAGAGACATACACATGCACAACTCACAATTTACCATGCAAGGAATGATTATTAATGCAGAAGCTACTAATGCATATGGAAGTTTGCTGTGAATGTAGATCACTACACTGGATGTCTAGAAGTAGTTGATTTTCAAAGCAATTTAAAAATACTTGAAAATAGTTTGAATTAATTTTCAAGCATACAGTATTTTCTCTGCTTGTTGGAGAGCTAAGACACTGATACGAGGGTAATGTAAGCATTGGCGCGGACACGAAATATGACCTTATGTGAGTCGAACTCTGTTTCAACGGTTCTTGTTAGATGTGCTATAAAAGCTGGTTATAATTAGAAATATTCGAATATTTAATATTTCATGACTATATTGTGTGAAGAATACGTATAGAAATGTACAAATTCAAGGCCTGCGGAACATTTATTAGCGTGTACTCCCTCTATAAAAGTGAGCGATTAACCATTAACTTAACCTTCACAAAGGGACTTTTTGTGTGTAATAACTTACGCATGCGCCGCTTGGGAATTCGTATTGAAATTTGTGCGCGTGCAAAACAAGGTTCTCCGTACAGTTGGCAGCTTTCTAAGGAGGCACACCATTCCGCAAAATGCTTGTCGTTCTCAACATCCATTAAGTGTTTGATTTCAAAATAAGATTCTGCAGGCAGCAAGCAGGAAACACACCAAATCACAGAAATAAGAATTTTGCAACATGGGACAAAGAACTTGACACAGAAACACAAAAACTCGATCTCAATGGCGGTCAAGCCTACGGCTTTTCAACTGATATACATGTATTTACGGTGTATAGATGTACCTGTAATTAGCTAAATACGTATTACTGTTAGCGACTGAGACTTGTGGCAAAATACAGACTTGCAGTCTGGTAAGAGTGAAAGTTCCAGGGCACTCCAACAGCAAATTTCAAGACCTTAAACAGATATAGAAGCGTGAGCCGCAAGAGTGGCCAGTTTAGGGATCCCACATTTTAGAAAACAAAAAATCACAACACTAAACCAAAGCGCCCAAACTGGCCCTGGGGCACACCCAACGTCCTATCCAGCGGGTCTCGAGGTCCTTTGCCAGAGGTAAAGCGGCCGGCGCGTGAAGTTGACTACTCACCACTGTCCAGTGACGAGGTAAAAATGAGTGGGACTGTGCCTCTGCTCCTCATATACGCCTTCGTGGCGTGGATATGGGCAACTTTACCTTTATTCAACATTTTCTTTAACACTTTTATTTACGTTTGTGACCCGCTGCTCTGTGACTTGCCAGCAGTACGGCCGTTCTGACTGCTGTTTTTCTGTATCGGCGACCCTTTCTGAATTCCACATTATCACAGTCAAGAAGGTCACGAACACCTCCTTCTAGATCCTTACCTTCGTCCTGTTCGTTACGATATTATTTGTCTTACATTACTTTCAACTCTGAAACCAATACGTTGTTAAATAAGAGGGAAATCAAATATCCATTTACCCGTCTGAAGTAGTCAGAAGTATTTGTAAGGTTTTTTTTATCTGTATACATGTCTTTCCACTGCTTTATGTCTGTCCTTCCTTCTGTCGTCTTCTAACAAATTTCTTGCTGTCAAGAAGAGAGGGCAGATTTTCTTAAGGAGAAATTGCTGTCATGTAGAGGAATGCGTCCCTGTGTTAGGATAAGTTTCGAAACCAGCCCTAGTTTTTGAACTACCTTAAGGATGACGCCCCAACGCACCGCACCTACCGCCTTAGTCGGAGGAAAATCTGACGCAGAGTTTCTTCACTGTGCTACGTCCTGGAAGGTTACATTATTCTTAATGTCTAAATGGAGAGGACCAATAAAGGGTTTGTGTTAGAAACGGAGTAGATACATGTGTTGTAGGGTAAGACTATATTACTGACGTGGGAAAATATTTTAAATTCTCCAGTCTTCTGAGATATGACGCCTTGCATTTTTGCCAAAAGAGAGACGCAGCAAGATTTTTCGAAACTTTGGTACCTATATACCTACATACAAGTTTTCGTATCCCAGAAGACAGTAATTTTCATCACCCCTTCTGTAAGAATCTCAGATCTTTCGATTGAAATATTTGGTCGGAAATTATTCTGTTATTATTCGTCTGTGCGGAAATATAGTATCATGAAGTGCATGTTGGCTGAAATATGAATTTGGTATGATGGTATAATGAAACTCTAGTGTTGGCTGCAATGTGAAATTTGCTGTCTTAAGTCATTAATCCGTAATGTGAATCATTCTTGCAAATTTACTTGAAATATTTATGCTGATGGTGTGGAAATGACAAACTTTCGAACATTATTTTGAATTACGTCCATGTTATGTAGGGCCTACGCTAATGATATTGATGAAATTTTAAGAAATATGTTCGAAATTTGGTAGAGCTATCTCAAGTGTGCGTTGCGATTTATTGAGGGGTGAAGATCTTAGCAAGAGAGTGAGAGATCACGTAACACGCTGGTACAGTATCTGATTTTGTTTAGACAAAATTAATTTCAAAACTCCCAACACTATGAATTTCATAAAATGTCCCTCTTTACATGTGTACTGCGTTATACGTATTTGTACGTGAAACAAAAAGTGAACTATTAAATCTACCATTCGGGGACATTTAATGCCTGCTGTGTGAGTGACACCACACGAAGGGTCGAAATTCTGTAGCCGTCACAATATCCAGTACCTTTAGTAATTTGTTTAATTGTATTTAAAATTTTTTCTCAGTTTCTAATTGAACACTTGACATGTTATGCACGTATATCTATAAGCATTTATGTGGATGTGTGTGCATTTTGTGTTTGATTATGTTTCTGTATGTAATTATCCGTTTATGAAGTCTTAAAATTAAAATTAAAATTATTTCGCAGACAAAGAGTGTCTTTTGTGATGCACATTTTTTGCCAATGTGAAATCTATATGTCTGTAGATTAATGTGTGGAGGTCTACTTATTTTAATTCTGTTCACTTAATTACATTTAGAAATGCAACTTCGTAAAATATATACCTAGTTTCTGGTACTTGGAATTATATTTTAGTAGAGGAAAAAAGAGTACCTGTGTAATTAACAACATTAATTAATTTACAAGTACAAAGATTAACATGTGAGAGGTAACGATAATTAAAACTGATTTTTTACAAATTGTTAAGTAGTTGGAAAATGTCCATTCAGTTCCAACAAGAAATGATAAAAATGATGTGACGCTACAGTGCCAGGTGACATCATACTTTTCAGGGAGAGTTACAATGTAGGAGAACAATGACAAGTGTCACTCGTTCGTGACGTTGCATTTCCACTACAATGGGAATTGTCATTTTGTCAGCAGAACAAGGCCACGTTTCACATTACAATGGGATGCCACAGTGAATTATCGATAATGGTCTAGCTCACTAGCGAAGAGTGATGATTTGCGAGGGTCGCATTGCCATTACTCATTTAATTAACTTGCTGCTTATTTGTGTAGTCAAGACAGCGACAAACGATTGTGACGTGATAATCAGCTTTAGTAATAAGTATGGAGTAAGGTCCTTCATGAGAAGTCAGCAGTCTTTCAGCTGCTCATGGATTTTCCCACGTTTATAGAACAAGCAGAACCATTACTGCTTTCACAGTAGCCCAGCATACACATGCGGTCTTCACTTCCCACCATATGCCTTTACGATCAACGTTAACAATATCTTTCCAGCTACGCATAAGTCGTTCAGCTGGTTTGTTTCCTTAATGTTTTCCGACCAAATACTTTGTACGTACTTCTTTTCTTGTCCGTGCTTTTACATGTGCCGCCCATTTATCTTCCCTCCGTTCTTCGTACTAATAATATTATATGAAGCGTAAAAATTAGAGGTTTCTCGAGTTTGCTGTTACTTCCACCCTTCTGTTTCCAAACATGATGAGGAGAACTGTAGAGGAAAAATTTATTGTATTTTTTACTGATTTTCATCGGCTGTTTTGTTGAATGTGCTAATGGGGGAGACATAAGGCAGATTTATTCGCTCCATTTATCTGAATACTCATTGAAAAATATGGAGGAAATAAATGTACTTCACGAAGTCCAACACAGTAAAATTAACACTACAATTAAGACCTTGCAGAATGGTGTAACAGATAGGGATGTATCGGGTTCGAGCATGGGTAGGGTTACCGGCTGACAATCACAGTCAGGTTACAAGCACGGTTACCACAGTCATAACTACCTACATTAGTGGCAATCACTGCTATACGTACCAACATTACTGTGACAATGACATGAAACTTTACATGTTACATTATCGGAGAATTGTTATCTACAGATGATGTATCAAAAAGCCTAGGTAGAGCCACAAGAAAGTCTTTGATGACGACCTTCAGGCAACACATGTCTGTGGTCGGGGTGGGGTACTAATCCGCTGTCAAACAACAGCCCCACACTTTTATGGCCATTTTCCTATAGTAAAAACATGCTTCGAAGTAACAGCAGGAAAGTGTAGGGTACTTGTTAGCTTATTTCAACCTAGTTCTGTGGTTATCTGAATTTACGGAAAGACAGTGTTGAACTTCTGAAGTTTTATAGTGTCGAATTATGGTAAAATAACTTTTACATTACATGCAGTTTTTCATATCGTGTACGTGGAAATCTAACATGTATTATTTTTACCAACTCGTACACTAAGAAATTATACATTAGATTTTAACAAGTTCCCGACCTGTTTCGATGCATGCTACATCATCTTCAGGGGAGCTGTATTTAAAGTCTAATGTATAATTTCTTAGTGTACGAGTTGGTAAAAACAATACATGTTAGGTTAACTTTAACTTTGGTTAACGATTTTGAAGGCATTAGTTGTGACCCGTCTGAAGCCACTATTCCAGCATCAACATGAGTAAATCTTGATTAATATAGCCTAAACTGGGTTGAGATTCGAACGCAGCTACTGCCGACTGTAAGTCTGGAACGTTGCCACAGTTCAGTGAATACTGTGGTCACTTGTTCGATGCTCGCCTTTTACCCAACTTATCGACAGTAGGAATTTTGCCACATGTCGCACTTTCATGTACGTAAATCACGTCCTCTGAATCCTGCAAATTATGTCAATAATCAGCGAATTCGGCAAAAGCGAGTAAATGTTTTGAAAGAATAATAGTTGGAAGAAGCATAAACTTAGAAATCATTGTCTGCGGCTTAAACTTCCGCATGCGCTGTCAGTGGTCATATAAAACTCTCAGAATCAACTAGCGTAAAGCTGTTCTAATGAAATGTTTTCCAACTTCTGTTCAGTGTGATGCATCCTGTATGCTTTGATGCGCTTACAGGCTTTGAAGCTTCACTGTTTTGTTTGTGTATATAATTTTATTATCTTCGCTCGCCAAACTACTTTCCACACAAGCTTCAGTTCTCCTACAGTATGGATCCACCTGACCGACATGCAGTCCTGATCATATTTGTCCTTTATCATACTCTACGTTCTACTTTATAAACTTTCATACGCAGCAACTGAAGGGAATTGGTGTCATGTTATTTGAACGTAAATTTTACTTTGTTTTGCTCAGTACAGACAATAATGTCCGTTTCGTAACGGCAGCGTTGAGCAGCTGCTGCACAAGCTTGCTGATAAATTAAATCCTCTGCGATATTACACCATGCCGAGTGGTAGATAGTTACCGACGTTTCGGAGTTATTACGCACCTTCGAAAACTCGTTAACTAGTTGCCAGTCCACACCGTGTCACGTAGCAGAAGACTTGAATCTTCATCAGCACATTCCCAACTTTCTCAACTTCCAGTGTTGTAATAACAGTCATTTGTGAACTTGGAAGCCTCATGTTAGCAGATTACTGTGTTAGGAAAATGACAGAGGTATTTTGAGCACAGTCTAAACTCTATTAAAACGTCCTGTGTTCGTGGAAGAATATGTGGGCCTATGTAATAAGAATTTGCGAGAGGCCTGAACCTTGGGCCTCGAGATGCACCCAACAGTCTTCAAACAAAGTGTCAGTTTTGTGTCCTATTTTGACCAAAATTTATGTTATTCCTTAATCTGTTGCATAGATTCCAACATAAAATTTCTTAAAGTTCCACACAGTGATTCTAGGGACGTTGTTTGTCCACACATTGAAGGGCGGACGGACGGACGGACGGACGGACGGGTTAGATGCGAACGCACCTAAAATAGCCTCTTAACAGTACAGTGTCAGCTGGATGATGTAACTATGGGTTCTACAAAATCACGGAATTTCTTAAGCATGTGAATTAACTACGAACTTTGCACTGTTAAGCTATTGCTATGTAGCGATTCACAAAACAAGACAACAAGAAACTGATGTCAAGAGCGACATCCTATGTTAAAGAGAGACTCATTGTTCGGTACAGACAACTTATTAAAATTCATGGTTTCGTTCAAAGGTTGCAGCTAATTGAAACCCACTTTCTTTGTGCTTATGTCTCGGCATACACACAGAGCAACAGCAAGTTGCACCGCTCCAGTGAACATGCTTTCCTTATGCATGGCTTCACCTACGCAATAATTAGATCAATCGTTTCTTCAGTGTAGCATTTCGACACTTTAACATTGTAAATTTCATTTCTCTTCATCGTAACTCGGGTTGGAGCTGACTTCCTTTCTTGATTGTAAAGGGGAAGCCACCCAGGTTATGCCGTTAGCTACTTACTCTGCTTTTTCCTCCTTAGGGGAGACACCAGACGCTATTTCTTGTTCTGTGGCGGTCTTTAATTTCTCACTTTCTTTTATATTTTTAGTTATCTCTGGTTTTCTCTTCCATTTCTCTTTCTTGTCCTCTTTTTGTAAAAAAAAAAATCGTTTTACACTTCAAAGATCCGGCGCCTAGCCTTTAGATTACAAACGCAAGTCTCATCTGGTGCATTGACCGGAACTAAGCCGTGAAAGAGGTCTTCACACAGGAACAACAGCAGCACCATCAGGATTAAAGACGGACAAAATACAAGACTTCGAGGATTCGATCCCTCTGTAGAGGGCGGACCGCAGATCACAGCACTTCAGTTTGCTGTGTCTGAACACAAAGAACACGTCGATACCGTGCGTTCAAATAAATATTTGCTTGTAAATTTTACAAATCACTTAAAATAAAACGATGTAAGGTCTGTTCTACAAAGACGTAAGAAAGAGAATTGTGGGTGTACGTGTGCGTCCTTCTGTCTGTCTCTGTGTATAATTTAGTTGCACAGTACAACACTTTCTTGCAAAGTTTATTCTGAGCTGTTTGCGATTTCTCAGTGCTTATGTAACTCGAATTTGTGTCACTGTATCCACTAAAGCCCTGAATTGTTCCAGCCTTTGCTGTTGTAGGCTACACGTATGTCCAGATATCTTCGAGTGCAGCAATTACTGTTTAGATTTTGTGGTATTTTTTGTAATTTGCTAGTGAAATTTTGAAGTTTTTTGTTTTAAAATATTTGAATTTTTAAACTTTATTATCCGAGAAAACCTGGAAATGCTGAAGATCTACAGAAAACCCCCATTTGGAACCAAACATATAATATTAGAAAACAAACGCATAAATTCATTACGACGGCATCAGGATACCACTGCCGGCGTGTATAAACATTCCTGAGTCAGTTGACCGTGAAACACTACAAGGCACACCGGGTGGACAAAAGAAACCTTCCACCACATACAAGTGAGCGCGGTAGACCCGCGCAAGAATTGTCTCATACGCACACCACTACAAAAAATTGTAAGTAACATTCTCCACAGAATTGTATAAAAACGGCACGACAAAACATCACAGTATTATAGTTACATTTATATGTTTTAGACGCCGGTTCACATGAATATCAAAATCATCCGAGAAAGCCTGGAAATACTGAAGATATACAGAAAACCCCCATTTGGAACCAAACATATAATATTAGAAAACAAGAGACACATAAATTCATTACGACGGAATACGGATACCACTGCAACAAAACATCACCTTGTACCCCAACGTCGACGATTTTTATACTTTTTTGTCTATTTTAAAGTCATTTTATCCCAATATAATTTTCTACCTTCTTATACAGTTATTTTATAGTGTATAAAGATTTTACACATATAAAGGAGAAGGCCTTCCCCTGTGATTACGTGGAGCCCATTTTGTTCTTGGATACGAAAGAGCCTGAGGATGGCTTCATAAAAGCCGAAACCTGGTTGCTCTGAAATAAATGTCAAATTTAGAGGAAATTGGTTGTGACTGATCATTTCGTCGAGAAAGAACTCTGTATTTGAATTTTTAATTAACCGTCTAAGTGCTGTGGACGTTAAAACTCGTTTAGTACCACCAGTTCCTTGTCCTGTACATATTTGATTTTTGAGTGTTAACAAAATAAATATATGCGGCCGTGTTTCAACTGATGTAATTGATTTCATGTGGTAATAATCAAACATGAAAATAGTGTGTTACACATCATTTTACTTAATTTTAAACCATCTAATGCTTTTCTGTTATATTTCATTAAACTCTAACTTTAGAAACTGTCACACGTACACTGATATTTCCACAGTCGTGAGAAAATGATCAAACTTGAAAACATTTGGCATGTTCTTAATTTTCAGTTATTAACATGAGACACGTTATTTGATTCATAACGAGACACAGCCTGGCCGTCATTGTTGCCTTCTAATTAACTTGGAATACATACCTGTATTTTAACTCTGTTACTGTACGTGCAGTGAGATAGAGCAACCATTTTGTAAGAAATATATGTATGTTCATTGCGTAAACTTCTTTCTTTTTACTTTCTTTATGTTTACCTTTTTCGAGCAGACTAGAAAATTAACACAAAATTTGATACAGTAAGAGAATGATTAAATCTGTATGTACGTGGTATAGTACAAGTTGCAGAGACATCGAGTTTTTGGTCAGCATATATAAACGGTCGATATTGTGAACGGCTGTGCAAAATTAAACCAACCAACTTCTCCAAAACAATAATGGTATTGTTCGTGAATATTGTTGGTCTTCCCTGCACATGTGCTGTGTACATCTGTATTTTTATTATAAGCAAGTTTGTTTTATTGTTGCGGTACTTCGTCTCAGTTGCTTCTGTATTTCTCTGTTTCTACGAGCCGATGCACTTCCTGGGTTGCTTTAACAATTTTGTTTAGTGCTCCCTTAGTTTTTCCTAGGAATTCCACTTTTTGGCCGTCAGCCAATAACTAGCAATTCCTGTAATAGAGTTGCTGCGTTTTGAACTTCCGGACAGGCTTTGTGTGTCAGCGTTCCACAGCATAACCATAAGCCTAATCCAACAATCCCTCTGTCATTAGTGCTTCGCCTGTTTATACGTGTTTTACTATGGCGATATTAAAATCAAAATTTCAGCAAGGCTGCCTGCTGTACATGAAGTAATGAAAGAATTCCCGGTTTTACAAGTGGCAGTATTAGCACATTATTTGTTTGCTCTTCGTTTATTTAAGAACGCTTTCAGCAGCTCAGATTAAATAGTGCCCAATGTTGGAGGAATTAATACTGGAATACATATGTTAGGAACCAATGTGAATATGATTTGAGGAATACTGCCAGTATTTTCGTTAGGAAACTGACAAAAACCCGAAAGTCCTTAGTCAAAATAGCCGTTTTTCGGAACTGGATTCTGTTCCAGACATGGATAATACGAATCAAAAACACGACAGCGCCACGCCTAATGAAACACTAGCCTTCTCGTGCAGATGGACATATACTGCAGTTTGCGGAACATATTTTTGTTTACACGAATTCAGCCTCAAATTCCGACAGCGACAGGACTTAGTCAAGAAGTCCAGTTAGTTGGTCATTGGGTATATCTCAGAGCGTGATTGGACTTAGCCCACTGGTTAACTTAAAATTAGATTTGTGACGTCTCCAGAGCTTCAGGATCATTGCCCCACTGGTCAGTTTAAGAAGACAGTTGAGGAACTCCTGGTTGACTGCCACTGGCAGTTGAAGAAGACAGTTGAGGAACTCCTGGTTGAGTGCCACTGGCAGTTGAAGAAGACAGTTGAGGAACTCCTGGTTGACTGCCATTGGCAGTTGAAGAGACCTGTGAGAGCAGTTCAGGCGCAATCCGAAATGTGGCACGACTTGACCGTCAGGTGCGCTGTAACTAATCATTGAGGATCCCCGGATCGTCACAGGAATTGGTGCACTGGTTCACACCAAGTAGCAGTTGAGTTAAATTATGCGAAGTGGCTCTTACTTGTGTAAGGAAATCAAACTTTGTTTGAGGAGTATAAATTTGTTTGTAAAATTGAAGGAACTCTTCTGTCTCTTATACTCGTACGATGTACCCTGTGGGAGAACCACAGTAGTCATTTATCTGACTTATGCTTTTTTTTTGACATTATTTGCTTTGCTTTTCGAAATGGGAAAGATCCGCAGGTTCACACATCAGATCGATTTTACGCCAGTCTTCTTACGATGCGTTTTTATGTTTTTGGACACGTGTGTCTACTTTTCGGAATAGAAAGAAACTGACAGCTTTCCGCGGATTGCCTCCGTGAAAGATTTATTCTCTGCATTTACCATTTGTTTTATAAATCGCTGCTTGTGAGAAGCAGGGTGGGGCGGACCGATGTCTTCCCTGCAGTTCAGTGCCTGTCAGTAGCGGGGAAGCTAGTCGGATGTGCAGCCGGTGTATCGTAACGTTGTTAGGGTAATAGGTAACTGAACTGAAGAAATGCCGTTTGCATTCAGTGAAGAAGAATAAGCACATACGCACTTGTTTGTGGACTTTGTAACGATTATGCTTTTGCTGCTGTTGTAGAATATTGGAGATAATTCAACAAACTAAGAATTCCCTGTCGTGTTGCATTTTATACTGACCATAGAAAACTGCCAAAAAACAGGCGCGTTTGCCAGTGTGCATTGCCAACCGAAAGTACTGCAAAGCGAAGCGTGGTTGATGAACAGCGACTCGCCTTAGTGTTTCGCAAAGAATAGTGTGGCGTACGTTAGCCTTAGAAGATAGCTATCCATATCATTACCAGCAAATTCAGTGCCTTGAAACTGGAGGCTTGTTTAGCGAATAGGAACAGTGCACTGGTTAGTTGCACACCCCAGCCTTCATTGATACATCTTATTCACTAACGAGGATCAGTTTACATTCTACGGGCAAAAAAAAAAAAGTTGTACCCTTTACTTGCGGATGTGTATCCACAAAGTACGGCGGGATCGAATTTCAGTATCGATTTTCCGCTAACGCATGGTGTCTTGTAATTGATGATCCGTTCATTGCAGCACTCATCTCGACGGGTAGCTTACAGTCACAACCTACGCAAGGTTTTTATAACGCGAGCTGCCAGCCGTGCGACGACGTGCCCCTACCAACACGGGCAGGAAGGCATTTGCAGCATGAAGCAGCGCCACCACATATCAGCCCACACGAGACTCAGTGCTTAAATTAGCGCTTACCCGAATGACGGATTGGCCGTAGCGTTCCGTAGAATTGACGATCGTGAGGACCCAAACTCGACTACATTTAGGTGTGTGGGAGAACATTAAACTCCTTATTTAGAAAGGCAAGGTGACCAGAGGTGAGTGCTTAATTCGTCGCACTGTCGATACAGCTACCAACCTCAGTCACCGACACACACACACACACACACACGCACGCACGCACGCACGCACACACACACACACACTATCTCTTTCTTACGGTACACGTTGCCTTGCGCAACAAGCGAGAATGTGTCCTGAAGCGGAATCCGAACACTTTGAACATTTCTTACGGCAGTGGAAGTCAACCGTTCTCAAAGTCCATATTTTGTCATATACAACCAAGAAGTTTCACTTCTTACAGTAAACGTATTGTATTTAAAGCGTCTTAAGTTTACCGCACCCAGAGCCACGTAGACGCTGAAAATTTGTCCCATAATCCTATGATATTTTTACTCAGAATTGCCTAAGGAATCGCTTTTTGAAGTTGGGGTATTACTTCCTAACACCCTGTACATGTGGGCTAACCTTACACCCAAATAATGAAACACCAAATCTTAGGGAGTGAGCGTTACTTGAACAATAAGGATGTGGAGATAATGTGAAAATATTGACATACTTTTCAAATCAAAATATTGAATATTTATCTGTATACGAATGTTAACTGCTGTGCTGACGTGAATCTTATGTATGGTGGTAAAATGTTACGACTTGAAATGTGTTAAGTTTACTATAAATAAACGGAGAATTTACTACTTGTTTTTAATTTAAAGTATTCATTTTATCATCCACCCACGCAGCATCGTTTCAAACTTGTGTCTTTTACACTAGAGTTACGAATATTGCAGTAGTGTGGAAACCACAGTTTCTCTTGTCATAATTTCCGCCTGTTTATTGACATCACATGTACTAGCTACGTATATTAATAAAGTCAGTCTGTTGTTATATCCCATTATTCATGAACGAATTCGAAAACTAAGCAAACGGTATGACAGCACAATTATATATAAAAATAATTGGTTCTGTTTATTCGTTTGTTAGTAAACATGGCTGGCTACTTAATAATGTGCAAAATGTGGCCCTTCTACCTTTGCAGTGCGGCCCGCGCTCTAATTTCAGGCGCATGGAACAGAAATGTGTGAATCCTGAAGAACAATTATCTTACCCGCATAAAAATCTGTTATTCACAAACGCATTGTATTGTTGACATTATAACATAATTTTCGCCCCAAAACATAGACAAAAGTTCCCTCTCACATGAAAGTAACTAGCGCGCTACTTGTCTTCGTTCCGTGTAGGTTTATGATACAGTGTTGGAAGAGTGACGTAGAGCCGGACAGGCCACAGATGACAATGCGCATTGCATGCTGAGTAAGGAAGGCTACAAACGCAAACTTAGTATATGTAATACTTACTGATTTTCCACGGCAACAATAGGTACACGTACGCGCCCTAATGTTACGTTATACACACATTGCCTGTATTGTTAATAATTACACGCAATTAGGGTCCTAAAATGTATTGCGAACAAAGTTTCTGAGCACACGCTACCCTTCTTTCCTATCAGCTATGAAAGATACCTTAAATTATACTACAGCCCTAAAGCAAAAGAACAGTGATAAGCACTAACTGTGCTGCCACCTACAGTACACTATGAAGTTTTGCGACTAAAGTGCACACTGCAGGCGCCAGTGAAGGGTAGATTGAGCGCCGTTTACTTCTGTCATCTTATGTTAATATTCATAACTGTTACTTCTTGACTGGTGATAGACATTAGAACAGAATACAAAGCGTTTTCCTTCTATTTATGAAGAATCTGAAACTTTTACACGTTGGTGTGTTCTTTAACTCGACACCTGAGGCCTTCTACGAAGAAGTGCAACATTTTCTGTTTTACACACTAAACAGTGCAAGCTTGATATACACTGCGGGGTTTTACACACGTGACAGTCATACTTGTTGTCATCATCGCCATGATCACCACCACCGCCACCACCACCACCACCACCACCACCATCGCCACCGCCGCCGCCGCCACCGCTACCACCACCACCGCCGCCACCACCACCACCACCACCACCACCACCACCACCGCCGCCACCGCCACCACCACCGCCGCCGCCGCCACCACCATCACCACCACCACCACCACCACCACCACCACCACCGCCGCCGCCACCACCACCACCACCACCGCCGCCACCACCACCAC